>JAMKFB010000850.1:0-600000 GCA_036247105.1 Cirrhinus mrigala
TTTACTTAAAAGAAAAAAAAGTTAGATTTCAGGTGTTCAGTCTCTTGTGACCATGAAGAGCACAAGTGTACCTCACAAATGAGGAGCATCAGAAGTTTAAAGCTTGAAAGTGACTGTAAGATGGAGATACTGCAGTGAATTGATGTCTGACAATTTAAAGTTTTTTTTTTTTTTTTTTTTGTTTGAATCAATATCCAGTTGTCAGATTTTGCTTTACAGTTTTAGTTCCTTTGTATAAGGAATAAAAAAGAATTCTGTTATGGATTTACATTGTTTAGGTCATTTTTAGAATAACTGATTAATCATCTGATTGTGACATTTTCATTCTGGTTCTAGGCTTTCAGACTGCAGTATCACTGAAGAAGGTTATAAAGCTCTGGCTTCAGCTCTGAGATCAAACCCTTCACACCTGATAGAGCTGGATCTCACAGGAAATGATCCTGGACAATCAGGAGTGAAGGAGCTCAGTGATTTACTACAGGATCCAAACTGTCAACTCAAGACACTGAGGTGAGATGTGATGAAGTAATACAAAATAAATGATATGTAGGTGAACTTTTTCTTTTTTTACTTATATAATATGTTGAACAACCTGTTGCTGCATCAAAGTTAACAAAGAAAAAACAACTTAGGCTTTTAAGCAATATTTGATCAGAATCACGTTTATTGCCAAGTAATGTAGGTATACAATTATGAGGAATTTGTCTTGGTAAATTGGTGTCAAACACAACAGAAAATCAGAAATAAATAAGAATAACGAACGATAAGGTAAACAATTTTAATGTAAGGCAAGTAAGCTATACAATAAAAGCAAAAAAAAAAAAATCAAATGAAATTTGTTGTCCATTGTATAAAAGGTGAATTGAATCCTGCTTCATCTTCCCTTCTGCAGGTTTTTGGGTCCTGCTGCAGATGAAGCCTGTCAGTATGTGACTGGAATTGTGGGTAAAAACCCGTTACTCCTGAGAGAACTGAATCTGAGTGAACATGAACTAGGAGACACACGAGTGAATCAGATCGCTGCTCTACTGGAGGATAAACACTGTCAACTCAACACACTGATGTATGTTTTTTTCATTGTTACAAAGACACTTTTAAATTCTTGCTGCTGGGTGTTTTTATGTGTCTTGTATAAGAGATTGATGACTGAAAAACCATATGTGACTTTTGTAATGTGATTGTCGTCATCATCAAAAAAACAAAGTGTATACAAAGTGTATCCCATTAATTACCCAGACTGTAGTGACCCACCACAGTTTCATGAATTTGAAAATATTTTACACTCCTCATCAGAACTGCACAATTAATCAAAATAAAGCTGAAAATTGTGATATGACTTAGTGCAGTATGGAAGTAAATTAATGACAAATGTCTTTGAAACAAAAAAAAAGCATGTTGAATTGCACTAACTGAAAAAATAATGCATTGAATTAACTGCTTGCATTTTAATGCCTTGTATTTTCAGAGTTTGCATTTTTAGGCTCTGAAATGTAACAGTTATTTAAGCTGTGAATATTTCAATTCAAAATATTTCACAAACATGTTCATTACTAAAAATTCAAAAATTCAGATTCACCGTCCAGAATTCACTTCCCAAATATTCCATCTGTTTAAAAATACGATGTATAATATTCGACAGGGAAATTTCGGTCCATTTTATTTCACTTTACAAATTTACAAATTCAGCAGGTGGCGCAAGCGGCTGTTGATGAAGGCCAAAGCCACCTGTAATACAAGTCATTCATTCACGAAAACTGATCTGCAGAAATGGAGCAAGTGCTAAGTAGAAGTTATGATTATCAGGGCCAGTATCAATATGAAGAAAAGCTGATTATGTTTACGTTTAATTCAACATGTTTGCTGCTACTCGTTTCCCAGTGTAGACTACATGTAAGCAGCTTTCTCTAACGCAAAGGAGATTATAATGTTGTTTTACCCGACGCTGATGTACACGACTAACATTAAATCTGATGAAGACATATATTGCTTTCGGTTACTTACAGTACATTAGGTGTTTAGAGGCGCAAAACAGTGCAGTGGCTGTGTTAGGAATTATTTGTGTTGGCGAAATAGAGCAAAAATAGGCAATATGGTGTCTAAATCGCAAGTCACTTAATATTAACTTATAGTTTACTGAACTCTTGTATAAAATCAATATCCCATTTATGATTTTTGCAACAAAACATGGCAGTGTTGGTGTGATATTGATTAACTATATGAAATGATATAAATATACATTTTCTGCCCCCATATCCTGAATTTTGGGAAAATACATTTTATTAGACTGAATCACGCACTCTAAATGAGCACAATCAGTCTAGCAATCAGTCTTATAATCAGTGAAGCTGTCCATACACTGTATGATAAATTAATCTCTTACTTACATAGTTCGTACATCTGCACTTTGTTGCTTTATGATGAGCGAATTCGCGAGTTCAATCTGAGCAAAACTCCAGGTTCCAGCAATGACTCATCTGAACGCCTCTGATTGGCCACTGCATTATAAACTCAACAGAGTCGTGTGTGATTGGTTATAATGCGCAACGCTGTAAAAACACGTAAAAATAAATCATTTAACGTGAGCATGTCTAAATTTAATACAGCAATCGAATCTTTTCGTTTCATTTTCACTAGTTTTATGTTTTATATTATAAGTATTATATTTTTATTGAAAAAATAGGGGACCCCCATGTATATTTTTTTGGGTGTTATGGGGGGTCCCGTAATGCTCATGGGAGGTCCGGGACCCCCCACCCCCCCTCAATTCGAACACTGGATATAAGACCTCAGATCTCAGAGTACACTTTATTGATAATGTGACTTATGCAGACTACAGCTAAGCAGATGTAAAATGTGAATGAACGCGCAAGTTTTCATGCCGTTTCTGTAAAAAAAAAAAAAAGCTTCTTGCGGCTCAGTGGGCTCACACAATGATAGCCATTAAAAGACCAAACTCATAATACACCGACCTCACTGATGATGCAAACTACATACACGCAGATGATATCTGAATATGTGGGCAAGTTATGCAACGCGCAAAACTGCACGTTAAACATATTTCCCATAAAGGAGCCATAAGGTTTTTTTCTGACACCTGTACGTGACTCTCCACAATCTCTGATGAAATCGGTCGGGTTTTCTCTGTATTAGAGACCTTTTGAAGTTACTATTTGAAAGCATTTGTTTACTGGTGGACTGAAAAGTTTACAGGGGTTCACCGGTTTTAAGAAATTTCTGATCTTAAAAACCTGCTTCCTATTAAGGTATTGTTTTCCTTACTGATATAAATCAGTAATCAATGACGGATCGAACACATCTGAAAGGAAGCCGGCGCCACGGCCCTGACCGCATCATCACTGTCTTTACTGGCTGTTCTAGCGCATATTTGCATTCATTCACATATGACTGGATGTGGTGGACTGTCATGATTTTGGCTAATGCAGGAGACCACTGAATGATGTGCATCAGAGTTAGAAGTGGCTATACGCAAAGCCGACTGATAAAGAAGTGGGTATATCCGCCGTGTTCCTGTGTGTATACCCTCCACTACACCACTGATCATAACTTCTACTTAGCGCTTGCTCCATCTCTGCAGATCAGTTTTTGTGAATGAGTGACTTGCGTCACTACTGGTCGCTTTGGCCTTCATCAACAGCCGCTTGCGCCTCCTGCTGGTGAGCGACTGACAGCAGCTGCAGATCGTGCATCGGTGCTCGACTGCTATTCCTGCAGCTCCCGGATGTGAAATGCCGAATTTTCTGCCGAATTTGACCCACTGAATTTATGGAAGCGAATTTGAAGTGAAATAAAATGGACCGAAATTTCCCTGTCGAATATTATACATCGTATTTTTAAACAGATGGAATATTTGGGAAGTGAATTCTGAAAGGTGAATATGAATTTTTGAATTTTTAGTAATGAACATGTTTGTGAAATATTTTGAATTGAAATATTCACAGCTTAAATAACTGTTACATTTCAGAGCCTAAAAATGCAAACTCTGAAAATACAAGGCATTAAAATGCAAGCAGTTAATTCAATGCATTATTTTTTCAGTTTGTGCAATTCAACATGCTTTATTGTTTCAAAGACATTTGTCATTAATTTTCTTCCATAGTGCAGTTATCAAATCACAAAAGGCTGCAATTTAATTGAATATATAGTCTGCTGTGTCACATGCTTAAAAGCGAAGTACATTTACATGTGATCAGATAATGAGTTAGTATTAATAAATCTTGTCCTTCAACCAGTACCCTCCAACATTTAGCAAAACAAAGCACACTGGAAAAGAGCCACGTCTTAAATTGAAATCTGTTGTTTTCTATGTGTGTTCAAACACTGGTGGCATCACTCAAAATCTGTCAGTGGCTATTAGCTACAACACAACTCACATAGTTTCCCATTAAATTGCATTAACAATAATTTGGGTCAAATGTTAGTGTGTACTGACTTCACTCTAAGCTGGACGATTGACAGCTCAGTTTTTTCTATCAACTTAATTCAAAGTAAAATTGATGCCACTTTGTTCATTCTTTAAGTGAACGTTTGCCTGTGCATTAGTGGCCTCAGTTTGGCTTTTTTTAAAGGATGACATGAATCATGAATCAATGTAAAGCTCCAGCTGGTCTGTAAACTGATGCTGTATCACAAGGAATGAGTCAGTAATGTGAAATTGGTGTGTTGGTGTAGATACATTTATAAAATAATGACAAACAGATGCTTTTTTTTGAGATGATGGCAAATGTTAATATGTTAATGGTGTAATAAATGCTAATGAAATCTTGTTTGTGTGTGTGTGTGTGTGTGTGTGTGTGTGTGTGTGTTTTGTCTTTCTGTAGACTTTCAGACTGCAGTATCACTGAAGAAGGTTATAAAGCTCTGGCTTCAGCTCTGAGATCAAACCCTTCACACCTGATAGAGCTGGATCTCACAGGAAATGATCCTGGACAATCAGGAGTGAAGGAGCTCAGTGATTTACTACAGGATCCAAACTGTCAACTCAAGACTCTGAGGTGAGATGTGATGTTATAATGCAAAATAAATAATATCAGGCAGTTTATTTGTTTACAGCATTACAGCATATTTATATTTCATTAATATAGTTTGTAAATCTATCCCTTTCATATTGCTTCAGAGTGGGATGTTGTTTTTTCACAAAGTTTATTTACGAAGTGAAGTTTTCTTCATTTTCCCTTCTGCAGGTTTTTGGGTCCTGCTGCAGATGAAGTCTGTCAGTATGTGACTGGAATTGTGGGTAAAAACCCGTTACTCCTGAGAGAACTGAATCTGAGTGAACATAAACTAGGAGACACACGAGTGAATCAGATCGCTGCTCTACTGCAGGATAAACACTGTCAACTCAACACACTGAAGTGAGTGTTTGACATGTATTAATACTAACATTATTGAGTGGGAATAAACTTGGAATTTAGGAAAAGTAAATATTTGTTTTCTTTTGGAAAATCCACAATGCAGATTGGAAAAACTGAAGTGTGTTTTTTTGTACAGTATTCATTGTGCTATAGGAGTTAGTTTATCACAAAAACAACAATCCTGTTTTTCCAAATATTTGCACGATCACAAATGTCCACTAAACAACAAGTTACTGAGTAACTTTCATACATAAATTTCCATTTTGTAAATAGAGCAAACAGCAGAACTGTTTTTTAAAACTACAACTACCAGTAGGTGGCAGCAAGTGACTGTCTAAATTAGTGAGTTGAATCTTTAAATCAGCTGATTGGTTTAAAATGTTAATTCATTGAACTTTGCAAACGATCGTACTTATATCCTGATTGAATTATTTACTAGTCCTTGTATCATTGAGGAACAAAACACTGTGCTGCTCGGAGATGCAGAGGTTCTGCTGTTTGTTCTATTTACAAAATGGGTATTTGTGCATTAAAAAGTTACTCAGTAATTTGTTGTTTATTGTACATTTGTGATTGTGCAGATATTTGAAAACAGGATTCTTGTTTGTGTGATACATTAACTAGCAGGGATCCTCAAATCTGGCTCGTGAGATCCACTTTCCTGCAGAGTTTAGCTCTAACACTAATCAAACACACCTGAGCATGTTAATCAGTGTCTTCAGGATCATTAGAAAATCACAGGTAGGTGAGTTTGATCAGGGTTGCAGCTAAACTCTGCAGGAAAGTGGATCTTGTGAGCCAGATTTGAGGATCCCGGTCCTATAGCATATATGTTATAAAAACAAAAACTCATTGAATGGATATGGATTGATTTATATTTTTTAACATCTTTATCTTTTTAGTGCATCTTTTTTTTTATTTATTTTTAGTCTATTCAGATTTAACAAAGAGAAACAAGGTGCTTGAATGCTCAAGCTACAATAACATACTAAACCTCTTTCTCTTCTTTGTACATTTTGTCAATCAAGTTTAAAATTGTATGTCTTTTTGGCACTTTGAATGTTTTATCCATTTTTGCCATCATGGCAATGAACTCCTCAGCTTCTACAATTCGTGCTGGGAGTCCTGTGCGGTCTATCCACTGCACTATCTCCTCCTCTTTGGTACGTTGATCTGGGGAGTTGTCGTTGTACCTCCTTGTGGCAAAGAAATCCTGAGCACTAGTTGTCTTGTCCATCTTCTTGGGTGGGACTTGCTTCACTGGTGCTATTTCTGGAATCTAGCACAGGAACAGATACAATGTCAGGACAGATGCAGCCTCTGGAAAATCGAACTGAAAAATCTGACTGTTGTAGATATTAAGTAGCATAAATCCTTGCTAACCATAGTAAATCAACCTCAACCTGTCGGTAAAAATAAATACTAAATTCAAATGATAAATACTGTTTTCTGTTTTGGTGCACGTAATGTGGTGTAAATCTTAAAATGTAGCGCTTCTGTTAACGCCAGAGCCACTGAAAAACAGAGCTGTGACAAGCTTTGATCTCGCCGGCGTCGCCGTCACGTGATTCACGAAACTCTCGAAACAAACCAGTGTTGACAGTACATTTGAATGTGTTTAATTGGGATAGAGACGACAGCTTCACTATACAGGTATTTGCAGCCATTTTTGGTAAACATTACAGCATATTAAGCATTGATTTTTACGTCGATGACATTTATAGTATAATTTTATTCTGATGGAGAGGCGACCCTTACGAAAATGAAACATGGTTTTACTACAAATAAAACCAAAAAACCATGGTTACTATAGTTAAATCATGGTAACCACAAATTAACTACAGTCTTGCTACACTAACCATAGTTCAACCATGGTATTTGTAGAAAAACTATGGTTATACAAATGGTAATCAATGCACCAAAAAACATGGTTACTACACTTTTACTATAATAAAACCATGGTTAATTTTCGTAAGGGTTAATGTGGTTTTCTTGTATTTAACCCTCAGATATTGCTTACTTATAATGTGACTGTACAGCTTAACTATTTTTCAGTTAAATAAAATAGTTCTATATTTTAGTTCAGTAATGTTCATTTAATATTTTAAGGAGATCATTTAGTACTAAATACTGTTTGTCCAATAATTATGGTCCATTAATGACTTAAAATACATATATTTTTATATTTATATTACTTATATTAAAATTAGTGTAGTGTTTAAGGTTAAATAGAGAAAAGGGTTTTAAATTCCAATGCAAAGAGGCAAATTACAGTCATTTTATGGTCTGAAAAAAAATCATTTTGATTTGTAATGCCATGGTTTACCCACTAGGTACCTGTATGGCTCTTTACTAAATATACATGCATCTAGAATATTGCAGGTCATACCTGCTGACTTATTTTTAAGCTTTTCATTTGAATAAATATTTAGAAATGAGTTAATAACTTACATGCTTTTTTAATGATACTTGTATAAGTACACAATGAATGCAAGCAAATACTGAATTTAAACCAAGTTTAAAATGGAGCTAAAAAAGGCATTCAGCTGCATTTTTATCCCCTTATATGTACAGGATATACATATAAATAGACCCCCTCCACCACCATTCCAAAACCACAAAAAAAAAAAAAAAAGCTGAACTTAAAAGTTGGCAACCCTGAGTCTCGTTTTTATTTGTCAACAATATTGCATTATACATTTAATTATAGTCATCGTCACATGACCAGCATTTACGTTGCGTCTCTTCTCGTTTTCGTCACATGATAAAGGTTCGTTGACGACGATATTTACTCATAATTTCCGTTGTCGAAAGCAACAATACATGAGGGTCCATTTTTTAAAAAACTGAGATTTATACATAAATCAACATCTGAAAGCTGAGTTAATAAGCTTTCCATGGATGTGGTTTGTTGGGATAGAACAATATTTGGCTGAGATACAACTATTTGAAAATCTGGAATCTGTGGGTGCAAAAAAAAAAAAAAATCAAAAAATCACCTTTAAAGTTGTACACATGAGGTTCTTAGCAATGCATATTACTAATCAAAAATTAGGTTTTGATATATTTAAGTTAAGAAATGTACAAAATATCTACATGGAACATGATCTTTACTTAAAGGAGAAGTTCACTTCCAGAACAACAATTTACAGATAATGTACTCACCCCCTTGTCATCCAAGATGTTCATGTCTTTCTTTCTTCAGTCGTAAAGAAATTGTTTTTTGAGGAAAACATTTCTGCATTTTTCTCCATATAATGGACTGATATGGTGCTTCGATTTTTAAATTCCATAACGCAGTTTAAATGAGGCTTCAAACGATCCCAAATGTGGTTGTAAATGATTCCAGCCGAGGAAGAAGGGTCTTATTTAGCGAAACGATTGGTTATTTTCAGAAAAATAATACAATTTATATACGTTTTAATGTCAAACACTCATCTTGTCCTGCTCTGTCTGAACTCTGTGTATTCTGGCTCAAGACAGTTCGGGTATGTCGAAAAACAGACAATAAATTGTTACATTTGATTTTATTCTGACTTACTCTGAAATGATTTTCTCAAGTAGATTAAGTGAAGGCGTATGTTACCGCAAATATGCGTCCAGGGTTAAGTACATACTAGATCTCATGTTAGATGGAGCATGGGGCACATCAGGTGAGATTCTAGATTTCTGACTGATTGACTTTAGTTAAGTTGTTATGCAGTTGCATTAACTATGGGGGGCTAGACAAAATACTATTGGAGTACTAGCATGCTTTGAGCATATTTCTTAGTACTAGCCATAACCTCTGGTTATTGTCTCAGCTTTATGCAAGTTTTATTCAAGATTTAGTGACTTCATCACCCTTTTTGAGACTTTATTCAGAAGCCTAGCAACTAAATCATTTTCTTGGACAAACCTCATTTGGATTACAACACTCACCCACTGATATATTTGTTATTAAAACCCACATCACTTTTGGCCACGGTTGTGTTTGGTGGGGTTAGTGTCACAATATTTAAGACCCTGCTTACTGTAAGATTTAAAGAATGTGAGTAACCAAAAAGTAGCTGGTCCACTTTGACTGATAGAAAAACAAATACTATGGACCAGCAACTGTCTGGTTAGCCACATTTTTCAAATGAACATTTATGTTCAGCAGAAGAAAGAAACTCATTCAGGTTTAAAAAAAAACAACAACTTGAGAGTAAGTAAATGAGTGAATTTTTGGGTGAACTATCCCTTTAATGGTAAAGAGGTCATATGATGCGTAACACCGCTCACATGTTATGCAAAGAAACAAAGCATAACTTTTCATACCGGCTGTAATATTGTTGCAGCCGCCGCTGACATGTTGTGGAGACGCTGGGCCCTATCATGCCCTACGACGCAAGTGATTTTTGCTAGTTTCAGCCGGATGCAGTTATCATTTTCACATCCTGTGTCACGTTGTTTAAATAGCAAATGCATTTGCCCCCATTTGTGCGCCCGTGGGCGTGCTGGTCTGAGAAACGAGGTGTGTTTAGGTGCGATGCTATTCATAGAGGACATATTGCATTAGCCCTACAGTTACTGTATAAAATATTATTTAAACCTATTACTATTAACATTTTTACATAACATTTTTTTATTATTATTATTTTATCTCACAATTCTGACTTTTTTCTCACAAATGCAAGTTTATATTTCCTAATTCAGACTTTCCCAGTTAGCAAATTTCCTTTGGCCCGGATCTGACCCAAACCTACAGCTAAAGTGTGGCCCAGATTAGTTTTTGTTCGCCGGCCCAGAATTGGCCCATATGTTTTTAGCCAGAACTGAACCAAACCAGAGCCATAACTCCGCCGTTCATGAGCCAAGTAATACATTTTTATGTGGCCCATATATGGGCCTTATGTTTCATTTAGTAAGGCTGAGTTCTGTTAAGACCTCACTGCCCTAATGTGGCCCACATGCGGCTGACTGTATATGTAAAATTCATATTAACTAGAGAGTAAATCACACACTCAACAACAAAAATGTAAATAAAATAATTTACTTTTGTCAGTGCAGGTTAAATGCGCTTTACAGTTATACAGTTAGAATATTCTTATAAATATATAACACATATATTTAACATTACAATTTGAGTTGGAATCATTTCTTAAGAAAATATATAAAAAAAAAAAAAACAATTAATATTCAAACCAAAAATTATGAAATTGACAAATTAGAGTTGGAATCAATTTTTAAGAATATTCAACAGATATACATTTAGCATTAAAAAAAAAAAAAAAAAAATATATATATATATATATATATATTAAATGGACAAATTTGAGTTGGAACCAGTTTTTGAGAACAAATAACATTAAACTTGAGTGTTGAGAAGAGAAGAGTTGCACTGTTGTTTATTCATTCTCTCTTTCCTCCCACCATCTCGTTCTCCAGTCAGGTGCAGCCACTTTATACAGTTAATTTCAGTGTCTTTATCTGAAGCCCTTCCAGTCAGGGGATTCTGCCTGACAGCACCTACAGTGAAGAGAAATTAATAATTATTATCAGTAGTACAAACTGAAAGGAAGACCTGCAGGATTACACTAAATCAAAATGCTCAACAGTGTGGGATAACCAAATACATGTAATCTGGATTATATAATCAAGTTGTTACATTTTCAAATATATTCACAAACTATACTTACTTTTTACTTATTACATATTATTCACACAATGGCAACAAATTATTCATGATTATCTCATGAATTCCTTTTCATCTTTAACATTTTATTTCATACTGCTAATATAAAGTCTTCAAGTTTTGTGGACATTCACACAAACACCATTTACTAGGATATAGTTACCTCCTTTGACTTGAAATACAAAAATTATTTCAATTTTCTAAGTATTTTCTCAACATTGCATCAAGTACTCATGAACGGCGGAGTTAAGGCTCTGGTTTGCTTCAGTTCTGGCTAAAAACATATGGGCCAATTCTGGGCCGGCGAACAAATACTAATCTGGGCCACACTTTATCTGTAGATTACGGCCAGATCCGGGCCAAAGGAAATTTGCTAACTGGGACATCTATGGAAAGCTTGACACGTTGTCGATCATTTGAGTTTTAATGGACTTTTTCTGAAGACAATAAACCATTTCTATAAAGTAAATATTCAACAGAACTGTGTCATTTACATGAAAGAAAGTGTCCGGAACACATGCATGTACTATTTGTGTAATATTAGAGACTAAACTTACCTGAAATTTGTGAAAACAACAGTGAGAGACGTGTTTTGCTGCTCGACAGTTGAGTTTCCGCCCCGTTTCCATGGTAACTCCTTCCTCCAGACTTGAATCAGTGTGCGCGCCCATTAAAGCAAGCAGATGTCACGCAGAATGTATAAATGTCATCATAAAGAAATATTATCTTATAAAATACGTAATGTAAATGAAGTAAAACACTTACTTAAATACATATTTAAATGAGATAAAACACTTACTTCAAGCGTTTCTCTGTTAAAAGCGACCTCCACCTCAGCACTGCATAGCAATTCAGATCTATGAGAAATGTTTAGGTGCACACAGCATATTAATATCATCATAAAGTAATATTACACATAATGTAAAAGAAGTAAAACACTTGTCCTTAATAAAACCAACTTTCCCGTCCACTCCGCATCTTGATCGAAAGTAAATATCTCTCTGAGAAAAAGTTCAGGAGAGCACAACACATAAATATCACTGTGAGAAAGGTTTAGGTGCACACAACATATTAATGTGGTCATAAAGTAATATTATACATAATGTAAATAAGGTAAAACACTTACTTTCTGTGTTTTCCTTGATAAAACCAACTGCCCTGTCTGCTCCGCATCGTGAGTGAAAGAAAATATCGCTCTGAGAAAAAGTTTAAATACATAAATACACATTTCGCTATAAATCAATATGACGTTATAAAATACATATTTGAAATGAGATAAAACACTTACTTTCCACGTTAAAAAACGACCTCTGCGTCAGCACTGCATAGCAATTGAGATTTTACACTTACTTTCGGTGTTTCCTTGATAAAACGAACTGCCCTGTCCGCGCATCGCGAGTGAAAGGAAATAACGTTATCTCTCTGAGAAAAAGTTTAGGGGTAACATTAATTGCACAGCGCTCTCGTCTGTTCCGCATCGCGAGGAAAGAAAATGGCGTCTGTAAAAAATATTTCAGATGGGTGAGGCGCGCACACGAGCAAATATCCCGGATGTTTGACCAATTTGGACCACAATTAGACGGACCAAACAAAGACCAATTTTCAACGTCGATTTTTGGGCTAAAAGAAGTCCATGACGGGCCGACTTGATTTAGCCCAAAAAACGACGTCCAAATGACGTCTGGTGCTGGGTGGGGTAAGACTATCCCACTATCTAACGTCAGTTTCGTTGAATAACAGTGCTTATCGCTGGATGACAAGCTCTTGTAATATGTCAGTAACATTTTGAAAATGACATCTAATCAATATAATCTATACTCTTTTTAAATCTAAGTGTTTTGTACCGTATCCGTGTAATTCTCTAGCTGTAAAGGCGATCTCTCCCGGGTTTTCTGCAACCATGCTGTGCGCATCCCGAATGTTTACAAACAGATAATTGGTCTATTAGACCATGCCCCGGGTGCACCGACCGTTTTTCCTGCCGTGAAACTAGCAAAAGCACATTTGGACATGCCCTAAGTGCACCTGCGCCATGCGCTTTAGACCCTGCGCTTAGATCATTAAAATAGAGCCCGCTGTGTGTTTTGTTGCAAAAGCGAAAGTACTTTGTTTGGCCATCCAGATGAGGACACAACTAGACATCAGTGGTTAAGTTATATTTACAACACTGTTCCGGAACAGTACAACGCAAATATTCCAGTGGGTTCTGTGCCCACCCCTATATCAGTCAGACAGGGCTGATCTCAATCTGATATTGTGTTACTGTTCTGTGTTACTGTTAAACAACACAAAAGACATACAAGCACTAAAAGCACAAAGTTTTTGTGCACAATATTCCAAGTCTTCTGAAGGTATTCGAGAGCTTAATGTGAGACACAGATGAATATTTAAGTCCTTACATTAAAGTTCATGTAAACTCTTTTCTCTGCTGTGTCTGTCAGTCATTCTCTGTTCAATTCAAACTCTGGTCACGTTTATTTACAACAGTCAGCTCGATAAAACTCTCTCCAAGATCATTCAGTGTTCCCATTATTATGCTTGATTTGTAGATAAATGTCTATGATTTTGCATATATATGACTGTGTTTTTTTTTTGTTGTTGTTTCTAAATCATGTTACTTGTTTCCGGGTGTCTGTCAGAACAAAACACGGCGAAGCAAAGACTATAAATAGTTTTTAACATGCACATTAACTGAAATTTAAAAGTGTTAAAAGAAGAGGCTAATAAACTGTTGCACAGATATAATACACCACACATCAATATCTCTTCCCTTTGTGATTTGAACTTTTTAATGCAAACATTTGCGTGCAGTGTAGAAATATATAGTTTTTCATAAATGCATTTTATAACCACAATGCAAATAGCAATTTTTGGATTTATGAAATTATTAATATTGTGCACTGATTTTCCTAGAATAACTAAGCTGCTGAATTAGTTTCTAATATATTTTTGTATATAAATATATGAACTGGTTCACATTATCACTAGATCCCACACACTCCACACAGAACACAAGTCTGTGCTGATGAGAGAAAGGGTTTACACGTTTATTCACTTGACAGCAAATAATTTATTATTATTTAAAAAAAGAAAATATTTTTAGAAAGTCACTTATTAATCATTTCTAAACGCATATTCATGTTTTGTTAATGATTAGTTCATCAACTAATTAATAAAATGTAAATTATCTTGTAATTGACTTGTAAATAAATTAACAAAACATACACACATTGTTAGCATATGACTTATTAATCATTTGTGAATGTTTTGTAGATGATTATTTCATCATTAACTAATCACTTATAAATGACTTACAACTGAACGTTATTATAAAGTGTTACCCAAAAAACAGTAATATTGCAAAATGTTATTACAATATAATTTTTTCATATATATACTTTAAAATATAATTTATTCCTGTGATGCAAAGCTGAATTTTCATCAGCTGTTCCTCCAGTCTTAAGTGTCACATTCTTCAGATTCTTCAGGATTTTTTTGGAACCTGTGATTCTTTTTTTCGGGATTCTTTGATAAATAACAAGTTAAAAAGAACAGCATTTATTCAAAATATAAATCTTTTCTATAACAATGTAAATGTATGCTATCACTTTTTATTAATTTAACACATCCTTGCTGAATAAAAGGATTTAATTTCTTTCAAAAAAAAAAAAAGAAAGAATAAAAATGTACTGACCCCGAACTTTTGAACAGTAGTGTATATTGTTAGAAAACCTTTCTATTTTAAATAAACGCTGTTTTCTTTTTAACCTTCTATCAATGAAAGAATGCAGAAAAAAAGTTTTTGATCAAATAAATGCCGCCTTGATGAGCATGAGAGTCTTCTTTAAAAAAACATTACAAGTCTTACTGATCCCAAACTTTTGAGCAGCAGTGTAATTATTATATCAAGTGCCAATTAATTTTAAGCTTCGTATTTAAATTAAATCAAATTAAAGATATACATACAGACAGTTTTAATATATCCAACTTTTATAATGACTAAACCTATTTTTTTTCCTTTTGAGCTCTGTGTAAAACTATATATAAATAATTAAATTCAATTGATTCCTTTGCATAGTCATATATTTTCTTTTTATTCCTGCCTTGTAAATGCATTTAAATTTACACATTTTTTTTTACTCTTAATCTTCAGCAGAAAAGTGAATTGTGCCAACTCCGAGGGGTTGACATCATCTCTTCTTAAGTGTTCTGGATCAGACTGGAGTTCCTAGTTACCACAGGATGTCAATCCCATGGCAGAAACACAGAACAAATAGGAACATAATTAGTGTAGCTGCTGTTCAAACCAAGCAAAGAAAGATTTGTTCAACCAGAGCTAAAAGATTAATAATGAACATTTGATCAGATATAACTGCAGGAAAAGTTCATGAGATGCATTATTTGAATGCTTGGCTAAAAAGATGAGTCTTTAATCTAGATTTAAACAGAGAGAGTGTGTCTGAACCCCGAACGTTATCCAGAAGGCTGTTCCAGAGTTTGGGGGCCAAATGTGAAAAAGCTCTACCTCCTTTAGTGGACTTTGCTTTGAGTTTTGTGATCTTAGGGAGCGTGATGGATTGTAGCGTGGTAGAAGACTAGTTAGGTACGCAGGAGCTAAACCGTTAAGTGCTTTATAGGTAAGAAGTAATATTTTGTAGCTGATGCGGACCCTAATAGGTAGCCAGTGCAGAGACTTTAAAATTGGGGTAATATGATCATATTTTCTTGACCTGGTAAGGACTCTAGCAGCTGCATTTTGGACTATCTGTAGCTTGTTTATTGAAGATGCAGGACAACCAACTAGTAGTGCTCGTGTCCTCACCTGCACTCAAAGGTAGACACACATTCGGCATTAAAGCAAGTAACAGTGAGTAAACAACGGTAATGTGTGTAAACAATGCAAGTAAGATTAGCGGCAACCACGCTGGTGCTGCTGACGGGCTTTAAGCTAGCGGACTCGGGAAATCAAAACAAAACTAGTGATAACAAGGCAATCCGGTTGTTTTAGTTGTAAAATACAACAGGGGTTATAATCACACGTTATAAGAAATGAAAATGATGGTGTATTAAATTGAATTTGGATTGAAAAATAGACGATAAGAACTTCACTTGACGGAGCTCAGACTCTAAGCGTGCGGCAGATTTGACGTCTAATTTTCACCAGTCAGAAAAAAGTGTTTTAAAGCTTGTTGTTTTGCATAATGTCACAGTTATATATGACATGAGAATAAGGCCTGAAGGTAGCAAGAACATTTTAAGGAAAATATAATTATATTTTCATAATGATTTGGTCTGTATAAAAACACCCCTGGCCAAATGCTCCCAGAGGGCATCACTTCCCACTTTGATAATTACTGTAGTTACCATGTTCTGAACATCACATCCTTTCTTTTTCCCTCAGATGTAATCTATCTAGCTGGCTGAATAAAAATATTTGGACTTTATATCTAAAAATTACCTCAACTTAGCACCAGCAAGCTTGTTAGCTAGACGGTTAGCATCAGCTAACAATATTTACTTATTTTCAGTGTGATTATGAATAAACATTCATATCTGTCTACTCTATAGCTGATCCAAACAATATAAACATTCATACTGTTGATAAACAGTATAAAAACAGACGTCACGTAGGGCTAAATGCATAGCATTTTAATAAAACTGCTAACATTACAGCAGCTGGGAAGTTATTCAGGAGTTATTCTGTTATTTTTTGTTATTATAAATCTGTTATTTTTAATATATATATATATATATACATATATACATATATAATAAATATATTTATTTATTTATTTATTTATTTTACCTAAAACATAGACACTGATGTTGATGTGTCTGAATTCAAGCATTTCAGTAGGATAAACAGATCACCCTTTACAGCAGATGTAATTCACAAACAACACACAGCTTTGACCTAAATATGATTTTCAGTTACAATAATTAATCCTGAAGACGGGGTACAATAAGGAAAAACAGGTTCAGAAAACAGGTGTTGATGTTGTATTTGGTATCCTAAAAATTCATCATGCAAAGAAACCACACACACTGATTCTGATGCATATTTAAAAAAAAAAAAAACTCACAGAACAATACAAAATGGAGTCTTCAAACATGATTTTGTTGTCCTCTTTCTTCTTAAAAAGAGAAAAAGAAAGGAAATGTTGGTCCATCCAATCCTGAGATTGTGTAGAGATTAAGTAGAGTTGCACCTCCTTATCAAGGAGCTGGGGGATTGTCCCGAGTGAGGTGTGATCCCCAACTGTGAGGTGCAGGCCGTGCTACACGCTTACTCCACCGTGTTTGATCAGGTGACTTTGAGGATTCCTCCCACATATAAATGTATCTGTATACAATGAAGCCACAAACCAGCTTTGACACAGTGTTTACTATTAATTAAAAGACAATGAGGTTTTGTTTGTTTTTGTTTTGTTTTTTTAATTTCTGAAAAAGTTTAGGTCATAGGAGGTTTATGTCACAATATGAGGTAAATCCAGCCCTGTACATGATACTGATACTGAGAGCAATGATTTGAAATGAAGTTGGTTCAATATAAAAATGACATTTTAAAAACAGCTTGGATGTAGCACTATTTTTGCCATGTAGCTGGTTCAGGTGTGTTTGGTCAGGGTTGGAGCTGAACTCTGCAGGAAAGTCGATCTCCAGGAGCAGGGTTGAGCACCCCGATGTAGATTTGAAACCTGGAAGACAGAAATTGTGCAAAAAGCTCAAAGTGAACCACTTTTCTCCAGCAATTAAAATGAACAGATGCTAACATTGTCTTCTATGATGTGAAACACAAACACCTCTGCCAAAATCTCAGAAAAAAAATAGTCTGGGGTTTCATGACCCTTTAAAAATGAACTTTCCATTACCATCACTGACTGTTACCTTGTTTGTTGCACAAAAAAGTATATTTTTTTGTATGTTCATATGTTTTTGTATAGTTAATCTGTCTATATTCTATACTGTATATTTTTGTGTAATGGAGAGTAAGTTGTTGTGTGGTCTAAACATCTGATTAAGTGTTTCTGTCCACTTCACTTATTGTCCATACAGCAGGTCAAATACCAACCCAATATCCAATAATTTCAGTTAATAACACCAAAAATACACAAACATTTCACTTTTGGGAATTAAAAATTCTTTGTATTTCTATCAAGAACAATTTATTTATTTATTGTTTTGTTTTGTTTTGTTTTGAAGACCGTGAAAAAATATCCAAAGGTATTCAGACACTCTTCCTCTGTTTCATTTTATGAAGACATTTTCACTTTATTAAACCCTTTTCTTCTATCTTCTCTCTTTCTCTCAATGCAGGTTAAGCTGGTGTGAAATGACAGATGAAGGTTGTTCTGCTGTGACTTCAGCTCTGAAATCAAACCCATCACACCTGAGAGAACTGAACCTGAGCAGGAATGAACTAGGAGACTCTGGAGTGAAAAACCTCAGTGATCTACTGATGAACACACAATTCAAGCTGGAGAAACTAGAGTTAGTACAGTTAAAGTTTATTTATTTTAAGACAACAGGTCTGAAGTTATATTGTTTAAAGCAGTGCACTGGTTTTGCCATATTGGTCACATTTTGTACGTATTTTTTATTTTTTTTTATTATTATTTTTTTATAGTAAGTGTGTAAATGCAGAAATCAGCCTTTGATTAGAGAATAAAGAATGGAGGCATTAAATAAATAAAGTCACAGAAGTAAGTAGAAGCAGTGCCTGCCCTCATACAAAACTAATGTTGACTCAAAACAAACTATTAGAAACTAAATGCCTCTTCAATATTATGATCATCATAGATCCTAAACCTTAGTTTGAATCAAATAAAAACACAGAAGGATTCACACTGTAAACTGGAGAGATTGAGCTCAGTAACATTCACATACAAGAATCAGGAAACATGATAATGATGATAATATTTTCTTTTCTTATTTCATGCTGTTTTTGCCATTGCAGTTTAAGCAGCTGTGAAATGACAGATGAAGGTTGTTCTGCTGTGACTTCAGCTCTGAAATCAAACCCATCACACCTGAGAGAACTGAACCTGAGTGAGAATGAACTAGGAGACTCTGGAGTGAAAAACCTCAGTGATCTACTGATGAACACACAATTCAAGCTGGAGAAACTAGAGTTAGTATCATTATACTGTACAGCAGTGACAGTGAGATTAAAGTTCACTGTTTAGTTTCATAAAGTCACCATGAAATTAAAGTTGACAGTGATTATTTTTTATAAAATATTGCAGTGCTTAAATGATTTATTCCTGCACATAATGTATTTCTAATTAATGTGCCCTTCTGATCTAAATAACTTGTATAACTAAATAACTTAAATAACTTAAATGACAGCAATCCAATTAATTGTTAATGGACCAAATTAAATCCTCCTATACATTTTTTTTTTTTTTGCATTCACTCAGACATACTGTACATTAAAGAATGACAGTTGCAAAAAAAGTGTTTATTGATAATAAATGACTCTTAAAATGTCTTTAGGTAAATTGTAATTCAGAAACACAATTGTCTTGATTTCTCACATTTAAACTCAATTTTCACATTTTTAATGTAATTTTTAAGTAGTTCTATAGTTTATCCTAGATCTTAATCTACTTTGTTAATCTTTTTTCTTCTGTTCTTGTTTATGGTCATATAATGTTTTTGGCAATGTTTTATTAATACACTGTATGGTGTTAACACATGATGAATTTACTGACATGAACTCGACACTTGTCTGATTCATTGTCTTTTCTCTTTCTGTCTTCAGTCTGTATTATTGCAGTATTACAGAGAAACAGTGTCTCATCCTGACTTCAGCTCTGAAATCAAACCCATCACACCTGAGAGAACTGAACCTGAGCGGGAATAAACTAGGAGACTCTGGAGTGAAAAACCTCAGTGATCTACTGATGAACACACAATTCAAGCTGGAGAAACTAGAGTTAGTACAGTTAAAGTTTATTTATTTTAAGACAACAGGTCTGAAGTTATATTGTTTAAAGCAGTGCACTGGTTTTGCCATATTGGTCACATTTTGTATTTTTTTTAATAGTAAGTAAGTGTGTAAATCCAGACCTTTCATTAGAGAATAAAGAATGGAGGCATTAAATAAATAAAATAAAGTAAAGTAAGTAGAAGCAGTGCCTGCCCTCATACAAAACTAATGTGACTCAAAACAAACTATTAGAAACTAAATGCCTCTTCAATATTATGATCATCATAGATCCTAAACCTTAGTTTGAATCAAATAAAAACACAGAAGGATTCACACTGTAAACTGGAGAGATTGAGCTCAGTAACATTCACATACAAGGATCAGGAAACATGATAATAATGATAATATTTACTTATTTTATGCTGTTTTTGCCATTGCAGGTTAAGCAGCTGTGAAATGACAGATGAAGGTTGTTCTGCTGTGACTTCAGCTCTGAAATCAAACCCATCACACCTGAGAGAACTGAACCTGAGCCAGAATGAACTAGGAGACTCTGGAGTGAAAAACCTCAGTGATCTACTGATGAACACACAATTCAAGCTGGAGAAACTACAGTTAGTATCATTATACTGTACAGCATTTCATGAAGTCACCATGAAATTAAAGTTGACAGTGATTATTTTTAATAAAATATTGCAGTGCTTAAATGATTTATTCCTGCACATAATGTATTTCTAATTAATGTGCCCTTCTGATCTAAATAACTTGTATAGCTAAATAACTTAAATAACTTAAATGACAGCAATCCAATTAATTATTAATGGACCAAATTAAATCCTCCTATACAATTTTTTTTTTTTTGCATTCACTCAGACATACTGTACATTAAAGAATGACAGTTGCAAAAAAAGTGTTTATTGATAATAAATGACTCTTAAAATGTCTTTAGGTAAATTGTAAATCACAAACAGAATTTTAAACTAAATTTTCATATTTTTGTTTTTAGCAATGTTTTAATTATTACACTGTATGGTGTTAACACATGATGAATTTACTCACATGAACTTGACACTTGTCTGATTCATTGTCTTTTCTCTTTCTGTTTTCAGTCTGTATGATTGCAGTATGACAGAGAAACAGTGTCTCATCCTGACTTCAGCTCTGAAATCAAACCCATCACACCTGAGAGAACTGAACCTGAGCTGGAATGAACTAGGAGACTCTGGAGTGAAAAACCTCAGTGATCTACTGATGAACACACAATTCAAGCTGGAGAAACTAGAGTTAGTATCATTATACTGTACAGCAGTGACAGTGAGATTAAAGTTCACTGTTTAGTTTAAGACCTCTGGGCTCTTGTCACATTATTTCCAGTGCTGCACTTTCTGGCATTTCTCCATCTGAACACATAGAAACAATGTTTTTATGTGTATCTGTAAAAAAACAGCAAGAAACTTGCTGAAATTAGACATTTTTGCCGTGGAACAAAACAGAAGTGACAACAGACTAAAAAACAGTCTAACAAATGACAGTAGATGATTCTGACAGTTAGATTTATACTGGACTAATAGTGTATTCAGGGTTCCCATGGGTCCTTGAAATCTTTGAAAGTTTGAAATATTGCATAAATTACATTTGACTGAAACGCTTATACTGAAACATTTTGCAGTTTACACTACTTTGTTCATATACCTTGCCTGCACCGCTCTGTGTTTACATTGCGGTGCTAATATGGCAAAATGCACTTTAAGCATACCATTTTTACATTCAATTTGCATATTGTATACACAGCTGCTACACTATATAAATACATATTAAAAACCTTAGTTTTAAAATTTCTTAGTTATATTTTTATTATAATTTGTGGTGTTTTTGTTTACGTTATTATTTAAGATTGTGTTTAGGAAATTTAGATTATGTTTAAAATAGAAATTGTACTTGTTTAGAAATTTTAGATTGTGTTTATAATTTAAAATTGTACTATATTTAGATTTAGATTTACTTTATTTGTATTATTTTTTTATTTTATGTTTCAGGAAATTTTAGATTCTTATTTATAAATTATTTGGTTATAATTTTTGCACAGTCAAGCGGTTTAGCATACATTTCACTGCGTGTTGTACCTGTATGGCTATGTATGTGACAAATAAAGAATCTTGAATCTTGAATTCTACCTGTGATAAAACTGTGCAAGATATTAAGTTTTGTGATGGCCACTGGTAGAAAGCCTTTTATGTGTGTTTATGATCAGTTTGCACAAGGATAAAATATACATTTTAGGTATGGAAATGAAATATTTTGAGTTTTGATGTGGGATATGGTCATTGCGCTTTAGGGGCTTTTTAATTATAATAATTAAGACAAAGAATGACTTGCCAGAGATCAAAAGGACCATCACTTGGTTTTATGCAAAAGAGAAATACGACAAATAGAGATCTCTGTCATATGACCAAAAAAAATGCTTTTTTCCATAGTTGTATTTGACACATGAAAACTGTAACAATGTGTCCTACAAGGTAACACAGTGTAACCTTGCTCTCACTTGAAATGTGTCCCCACATTAAGTCCTTGAATTTGAGGGTATTGGAACTGGAAAGTCCTTGAATTTGAAGTTAATCAAGGTGTGGGAACCCTGTATATTTCACTATTTTTTTTTTTTTTTTTTTTTTAGTAAGGGAAATGTAGATTTAGTATGTTTGTATAGACTGTAAAATGGCTTAAAATATATATTTAGTTTGATTGATTTGATTATTTTCTTCCAATAGAAATGTGAAAATAGACCATTTAATGTTGTTAATTTTTCTATTGATTTTGCATATTAATTTACATTGGTAAAATTGACTTATTTGTTGACTGAGGGTTCAGACTTGGATTGTAACTAGTCTCCTCAAATACTCCTCTCTGGGTTTGTTCATTCATATATTAGAAGTTTCCATGATTTTGCTGGTTTATTAGTGAATGTATGACATTTGTTCATGATGCATCATAGATCTGATTCATTGTCTTTTCTCTTTCTGTCTTCAGTCTGTATCATTGCAGTATCACAGAGGAACAGTGTCTCATTTCAGAGGAAATGACCTCACGCCACAGAGAAGGAAGGATCAGGAGACAGTGGAGGGATGGCGAAAGGCTGGCACAGGCAGGCTGGAGGAGGTTTTGGAGGTGGCCTGGATGACTGGGAGGAAGATGACCAACAAAGTTGATGGTGGAGGGAGGAACCAAGGTGTAACAGACGGAGGGGGAGCCCCGGAGGAGCCCAGAGGAATCACTGCAGTCCAGACTGAGGGAGGAGCCAGGATGAAGACAGAACAAGCCAAGGCAGATCAGATGGAGGGAGAAGCCAGGAAGAACACAGGAGCAACTTGGAGCAGGAGGAGCCAGGCGAGACCCAGGTCGCAGCAATGAAGGCGATCCATGGTGGAGCCGATGGAAGGAGTCGTCATGGTGCTGGAAGGCCTGATGACTCCAGGGTGGAGCAGGTGGTGTAGCCCAAGGTGGAGATGGAGAGGCAATGAGCCAGGGTGAGGCTGAGGATCTGGAGGGCCAAGGCGGAACAGATGGTTCCGGCGACAGAGGCAAAGACAGGGATCCAGAGCCGAAGCAACAGAGGACCAAGGTGGAGCCGGAGGGAAGGAGGAGCCTTTGCAGAGACGGAGGGACAGAGGGACAGAGGGACAAAGTGTAGCTGAAGGAGTGGAGACCCGAGGTGGCGGATGGTTGATGACTGACCAAGATGGAGCTGGAGGGACGCGAGACCCCGGCAGAGCTGGTGGACTGACGGACCACCGTGGAGAGGAGGGAGCTAGGAGCCATGGTGGAGCTGCTGGGTCGATGACCCAAGGCAGAGTCCAGGACTCAGAGGCCTGAGGTGGAGACAATGGATCCTCCAGCCACGACGCCGATGGAGACTGGCCGACCCGTGGTGATCCAACCACACAGACGGTGGACTGAGGGTGAGCTGAGGGGCTGACAGGAAGCAGCAGTGGCACAGCTGAAGATGCAGGGATGACAGGAGGATGCAGGAGAGGTAGGGAGAGAGGGATTTTTTTTGAGTGCCAGGGCTTTCTGGGATGGTGTGCACTGCCCACACACACCAGATCACAACTCCTAACACTGGGAGCACAGCAGACAGGGGAACAATTTATGTGGGTGCAACAGGATAAACAGACAGTTCACAAACAGCCAAAACAGTACAGATCGAGAGTTCAGGGCAGACTGACAGTTCAGATGATCATAGGAGTGGGCATGTTCACATATAAATCTGAATCAGAGTTAATGAAGTCCTCACACACACATACACACAAAAATCTCTATATAACTAAATCTATATGTATATTTATATCTGTCTATCTATCTATCTATCTATCTATCTATATTATACATAAGTAATAAATGTACAATATAAACATTTTACAAAAAAGATTTATTCAAAAACATGTTCAAGTACAAAAAAGTACTTTTTTAAATGTGTGTGTACATTATTTTATACAATACATTATTTTTATAACATTTGTATTGTACATTTATTAATTATATATAAAAAATATATTTATTTTTCTTTGAAGTTTTATTTCTGTTAAAAAAAAAAGAGGAAAAAGTGAAAATCCAGATCCCTATGCATTTATGATCTTACAAAGTGAAAACAAGACTTTTTTTTACATTTTTTTCTGAAACATTGCAACATTATGTAAATTGTCACTTTTCATGAATAAATTTAATTATGCATATTATTTTTTTTTGTGAATAAATAAAAAAGTGCAAGAATATACTTAAATTTTGTGTTGATTAATACAGTTAATACAGTAATAGCCTCGATAAATGTGAATATACATAGTGAAAATGAGACATGAAGTAAAAGTGTTATAAAGCACACATGCTTGGAAGAATTTTATGAGTGTTTGAAATTAGGACATGATTTAAAAGTGCAAGGATGCACTTCTACGTTTGGCGTGAATTTGCTATTGATTTCCTCCAAAACTTTACAGTAAAATGACTTGAAAATTAATACAGTAATAGTCAGGGTGATTGTGAACAAGAATCAATTGAAAGAATGAGCAAACCTATAAAGGAAAAATTTTTGTGAATGTTTGAATATGGGACATTATGCAAAAGTGCTAGGATGCACTTACGCTTGGGATGAATTTGCCTTTCATTGTCTCCAAAACTATACAGTAAAATGACTTGTAAATTAATACAGTAATAGTCAGGGTGAAAGAATGAGCAAACCTATAAAGGAAAGATTTTTATGAGCATTTGAAAATGGGACATAGTGTAAAAGTCCTAGAATGCAGACACGCTTGGCGTGAATTTGCTATTGAATTTCTCCAAAACTGTACAGTAAAATGACTTGGAAATGAATACAGGAAGAGTCAGGGTGACTGAGAACAGGAATCAAGTGAAAGAATGAGCAAACCTATAAAGGAAAGATTTTTAAGAGTCCAACATACAGCAAAAGCAGTAATATTGTGAAATATTTTTATATTAAATATTTCAAAAGAATTTTCTGTTTGAATATATTTAAAAATTTAAACATTTATTCAAAGCTGAATTTTCAGCATCATTACTCCAGTCTTCAGTGTCACATGATCCTTCAGAAATCATTCTAATATGCTGATTTGTTGCTCAAGAAACAATGTATTATAATTATATATATATATTGGTGTTAATAATATATAATATATTGTTGTTGCTGTTGCTGTTATTATTATTTAAAACAGTTGAGTACATTTTTTCAGGATTCTTTGATGAATAGAAAATCCAAAGATCAGCATTTCTTAAAAAAAAAAAAAAATGTTTCTTTTCTGTTCTTTTTTTGTTTTGTTTTGTTTTTTGGAAAGACATTATGGAAATTAATCCTTTTATTTACCAAGGATGCTTTAAATTGATCACAAGTGATGATAAAGACATTTATTAATACAAAAGATCTCTATTTTAGATAAATGCTGTTCTTCTGAACTTCTGTTCATCAAAGAAACCTGAAAAATTGTACTCCTCTCTTTTCAACATAATAATATGAATAAATGTTTTCTGAGCAGCAAATTAGAATATTAGAATTATTTCTGAATGATCATTTAATTGGACTAATGATGCTAAAACAATCAGCTGTGATACAGAAATAAATGATATAATGTTTTCAGAATCATTAAAATAGCAATAAGTGTTGCTTTATGGTCTTTTAAGGGTTAACTTAGATTTTATGTAGTAATATTCGTGAACAGCAATCTACTAAAAATATCAGCTAAAGCATAAAGAAAACGCCGTTCTGACAGCGTCTTTACATTCATTTTGACCGCTTCCAGCACCCATACCGTAAGTACACGATTAGATGCGCAAGAAAAAAAAAGGGCGGCTGGCGTGACCCCAGTGCCTGCAGCGGACAGACCCGCGCTTGAATGCCGGACCAGCGAGTAAGCGTGACGTTTTTTTCGCCTATTCCTTTTTTTTCACTCAAAGTTGTTTGTGAAGAGTGTGAACTGGTTTTACTCATACCGCAGCCGCGATTTCAGCGGAGGAGAGACAATGGTGGAGCTAATATGGTGAGTGCAATAATTTACCATGTTTATTTGAGACTATTGTTTGAAAGAGTACGTTTAAGTTAAGTAACGGTATAAATACAAAAACGGATGAATATACTTTTGTTCTATCTAGGCTGAGAGCCCTCTTAATGACTGTCTTGTTTTGGAGGGAACAAGAAATAGAAGAGATGCTCTGGAAGTGTAAGTATGATCCACATAACTGTTATAAGAGAGCACAGCTGTGTTAAACATTATACCCCCATTTTCACAGACAAGGCTTAAGGCTATTCTCAGACTAAAATGCATGTTCAAGCAGTCTTAACTGAAAATATCTTTACTGACGCATCTTAAAATATGTCAGTGCCATTGTCATCTCAAGATGCACACCAGTAAAGTTGTTAAGGTCTTTTTATGAAAGTTATTTAAATATCCTAATTTAACTAAGGCATAGTCCTGACTTAAGCTAAGAACTTATACAAGAACGGAACAATTTCCTTGTTTACATCACACATATACATACATTTAAATCACTTTATGCACAAAAACTGTACACTTATGCAACCTTCATACCAAAACTCCAGATCAGCTGTATGTCGTGGATTGACTGAGACCTGGGGGCTGTTTCATGAAACAGGTTTACCAAATAAGCCAGGCTTATTTCAGTTAGTCTGACTTATTGTCATTTGATTTGGTTTCAGAAAGCAAATTTACCAGAGCTCAAGCTCAGTAACTCTGGGAAACTAACCTGGTCCAGAACAGGCTAACTGTCAGGCTAAGATTAGCCCTTTGTCTCTCACATAAAATTATTTGACTTTTTTACCAGTCCAAAAATAAAAGTACACAAAAAAATGCAACTTAAATAAATCCTATAAATAAAAATGTAGGCTACAACCAGCTGTATTCAGTGTATTGTGTGTCATGTCCGCTATGCACTGGGAAAAACACCACATCTTAAATGCATTAAACAACACAAATATATTCGCTGTTTGCCATGGTGTATCGATTTGATCTATGACTGACATAAGGGCTGACATTATTTTGACTCACTGAATCTGGATCAATTTAGTGAAATTGCGTGAACTTAAATTGTCGTTTATGAAACCGCTTTAGTCCTGATCGATTTGTTAGGTTATTTCAAGTCAGGTTTTGGACTTTTATCCCTGCTTTTCTTAGCGTCTTTTATGAAACAGCCCCTGTTCTGACTCTGAGGATGATCACTTTATTGACTAGCACACTGCACAATTAAATGCAAACCATTAAGTCAGATTCCCTTTATAAAGACTAACTTGCTCTTTTACGAACTTTTGCTCTTCACAGAAAAGTTGTCATTGACAAGCCTGACATCACCCAGATGATAATTCAAAGGCCAACTCTTTTTACAGTAAACCAGGTATGTAAGTGCATTCATCCCATGTTGTAATCGCCATAATTACGAGATTCTAACTTGGGAAAAGCGTTCATGTCCTTGTAGAACTCATAATTATTCATAATGTCTTTGTCAGTCTGTTTCCTCCTCTGTTAGGATGCAGCTGACAAGACAGACTCCAGTACGAATCCTCAGCGTTGATCAAGAAAGTCCACAGCTCAGAACCCATCTAGAGTGGAAATCATCTTGGAAGAAAATGTTGTAATGGATGGACTGACTGATCTCAGGCCTTCTGTGTCCATTGTTTTCAGACTGATTTATGCCCTGCACCTGGACTAAGTGTATGAAAAGCACTTTATATATTATTCAGCAGGTAATGCTCAACCTCAGAAAAGGTGAGTTAGCACCTAAAATTTAGTACTGCCAATATTGTGAACTGAGAGTGGAATAAAACCATAAAAAGTTTGTTAAATTAGTGTTTTCATGTTTTATGTGGGAACATTTTCAGAAATTAAAAATGTTTTTAAATTAACATTTGGAATTTAATTAAAATAAAACAGAATATTGCATATCGCTTTGTTTTGTTTTTCTTAATTTTATAGCTTAACAAATTGTACTAGTAAAACAATGGATGTAGATGTAGTAAAAATGTTTTCATTCAACTAATTTAAAAATTTTAGGGTAATAGTTCACATCTATATTTTATAATTTTATCCAATGAAAAATAAATAACTTGTTCTAAGCAATATTTTCTATGTCTATAAAAACTGTTATATAAAGCTTGGCACAAACAATATTATTTTGATCTAAACAAAAAAAGAATTTAAATAAATTGACTTTGTTCAACAAGAAAAATATACTTTGTGTCAAGTTTTATAAAATGGTTTTCATAGACATAGAAAATATTGTTTAGGGCAAGTTATTTATTTTTCATTGGCTAAAATTATAAAATATAGATGTGAACCATTACCCTAAAATGTTTTATTTATGTGCATGAAAACATTTTTACAGTGTATTTCTGTACGGTTCCATCATACTTATTAGCGATCTTGTGTTTTTGGCGTCAGATACATTTTATATTAATAAATATTAACTTCAGATACCAGTCAGCAATCGCAAGCAGTTTGTGTCAATTAAAAACATTTTCTGTTCATATAAAGTAACTTGAAAAAAGTGTCAGGGCTTTGGTGTTGTCACACCGTCACACTCACCTGATCCGGGAACAGCCTCTACCGAAGTCACGCAATCACCTGCACCTGAATCAGCATCGGTCACACGCTCGCAATCACCGGATTACTAACACCTGGTCGCAATCTGCAGCTCCCTTTAAAAGAGACGCTCAGCCATTCATTCGATGGCTGAGCTCAAGGTCGACACGCTCTCTTGTCCTGAGATCTTCTACTGGCTTGCCCGCTACCTTCCTGTTGAAAGGACTTTCGCTGTTCACGTTTCTAAACGGAGAACGTTGCCCTGAAAGACTGAGTATACTTACCTTGCCTCGTATTTACCTGCAGAGAATCTGTGTGCCACGTATATGTACTGACTTCACCTGAGCACCCACCTGTGATTATCCTGCCACGAAAGATGTGATGATTAATGTGTGTCTACTTGAATACTTACCTGTATACTTACCTGTGAGAAACCTGTAAAGGAGAAGATGTGTTCGTCTGTGACCTGCTGGAGTGCTTACCAAAATACCTACCTGCAGTAAACCTGTTTACTCTGTCTGTTTGGAATAAACTCACTTATACACTTTATCTTCAGTGTCTGTAGTGACTGAGCGTGACAGAAGCTCAGCCCCGCAACGACAAAATGGAACAAGGGGAAGCCGCGGCGAGTGTAAATCCGTACGCGGCATTTCTCCAAGTATTACATGAGGTACGCTCTAACCCACCAGTTTCATCAAGCCCAGTGGCTCGTCCCCTTCCCTTTTCAGGTGACCAAGCGTCCTGCAATGGATTTTTGTTACAATGTTCTTTGTATTTTGAGGCACAGCTGGGACAATTTCCCACTGATCGTAGTAAGATTGCCCTGATTATCACGCTGTTAACGGGACGAGCCCTACAATGGGCTGAAGCGCTGTGGACGGCAGAGAGCCCTCACCTGGGATCCTTGAAGCTGTTCCTACAACACTTTCGCCAGGTGTTTGGTCAACCTATCACTCCTATTACTGCACAGGAAGAATTACTGCAACTTCGTCAAGGTAACCTACCCATTCACGAGTATATTCTGCGTTTCCGCACTCTCTCCCTCACAAGCGGCTGGAATGATTCCGCTCTGCTGGCGGTATTTCGTCGGGGTCTCAATAACAACATTCGCCAACACATGGCTATCTATGATGATAATGTGGAACTCGATGCATTCCTCAAGAGAGCTTTAACTGTATCCCAACATTTAACCGCTTGTGATGCACCTGTTGAATTGAGTCCATCAGGTACCCCGACCGAAGAACCTATGCATACAGATACCTACCACTTAACTGCTCAAGAACGCACCAGACGGCTTCAAGAAGGGTTATGTTTGTACTGCGGTGCCCCATCTCACCTCCTCCTGCAATGTCCAGTCCGACCCGCTAAAGCTACGGTGAGTGTGGGTCATATGCTTCATAATGTACATACGATACCTCTAATTGATGCTGTACTTGTCTATGAGTCTAAATCCTTTCCAGTAAAAGCACTCGTGGATTCGGGAGCCGCCGACAACTTTATCTCCTCACGATGTCTGGAGGAGTGGCAGATCCCTAAACACAAAAGTTCCATTTCTTACCGCATCACTACAATCCAGGGAAAGGCTCTAGATTCTCGACCTATCAATTCATGTACCTACCCTATCACTCTTCAAATAGGTTGTTTCCACAAGGAGTCCATCTCTTTCCTGGTGCTCCCTGAAGCCACAGTGGACATCTTGCTGGGACGGCCTTGGCTGGAAACTCATGATCCTCAGATCCGTTGGCGTACAGGTGAAATCTTGAAATGGAGTGACCACTGTTATTATCATTGTCTGTCATCCCTTCCACAGTACCAAAATCTGACTTGCTATTCCACCACTATCGAAAGCCCGGAGGTACGGAAGGAAATTCTAATTCCCCAGGAATATGCTGAATTTCATGACGTATTCAGCAAAACCGCAGCAACCCAACTCCCACCACATCGACGATGGGACTGCGCTATAGACCTGGTACCGCACGCCACTCTCCCTAAAGGCAAAGTATACCCACTTTCCTTACCGGAACGTCAGGCTATGGAAGAATATGTAGCAGAGGCCTTAGCGCAGGGGTTTATCCAACCATCCACGTCACCAGCTGCCTCTAGTTTCTTCTTTGTAGCCAAAAAGGATGGAGGCCTTCGGCCATGTATTGATTACCGGACATTAAACGAACAAACAGTCAAATTCGCATATCCCCTTCCACTCATACCATCTACCTTGGAGGAACTACGGCAAGCTAAGGTATTCAGTAAATTAGACCTTAGAAGTGCCTATAATCTGATCCGTATTCGTCGTGGTGATGAATGGAAGACCGCTTTTGTCACCCCTAGCGGCCACTACGAGTATCGGGTCATGCCGTACGGCCTAGCCAACTCTCCATCCATATTTCAAAATTTCATGAATGAAATCTTCCGGGATATGCTACATCAATACGTGGTTGTCTATATAGACGATATTCTCATTTATTCTAATGACTTGCAATCTCACATCTTCCATGTCACACAGGTTCTCCAACGACTCCGACAGTACCACCTCTATTTGAAAGGAGAAAAGTGTGAATTTCACCAGACCCGAGTGCAATTTCTAGGATACTACATCTCCCCAGAAGGGATCGAAATGGATCCTAAGAAAATTACCGCTGTGCAGGACTGGCCAATCCCTACCACGGTCAAGGAACTGCAACGCTTCTTGGGGTTTGCAAATTTTTATCGACGTTTCATTAAAGGATATAGTCAAATAACCTCTGCACTCACCTCTCTCCTCAAAGGAGCCAAGAAAACTATCACTTGGACACCTGCGGCGCAAGCTGTCTTCATACAGCTTAAGACAGCCTTCTGCACCGCACCCATCCTCAAGCATCCTGACCCAAATTTGCCTTTTGTCGTGGAGGTGGACGCCGCTACCACGGGCGTTGGCGCCACCCTATCCCAGTGGCACGGAAAACCGCCTGTGCTGCATCCCTGCGCCTACTTCTCGAAGAAATTATCACCTGCAGAACAAAACTATGACGTGGGAAATCGTGAGTTACTAGCCATCAAACTGGCCCTCGATGAATGGCGCCATTGGTTAGAAGGTGCACAATTTCCATTTACTGTAATCACTGACCACAAAAACTTACAGTACTTACGGGGAGCTAAACGATTGAATCCACGCCAAGCTAGATGGTCACTGTTGTTTACCCGATTTAACTTCCACATTTCCTACAGACCAGGTACCAAAAACACTAAAGCCGATGCTCTGTCCCGAGTCCATCAGCCTGACCCCAGCCTGGAGGAACCTGAACCCATCTTACCTCAGTCCGTCTTCCTCGCTCCCATTAAATGGTCATGGGACGACCAGATCCAAGAAGCCACCCTCCATGAACCGGCGCCACCTGGAGGTCCAGAAGGTAAACAATATATACCATCTTCTCTCCGTCATTACATTCTGGACTCTATACATACATCCCCAGGTTCCGGGCACCCCGGCAGTAAACGCACCCTCTCGCTACTCCGCAATCATTACTGGTGGCCACAGATGGCACGCGATGTACACCGCTATATCCGTGGATGTTCCATCTGCGCCATTAATAACACCCCTCGACGTCTGCCCGAGGGTAAGCTGGTTCCTCTATCCATTCCTCAACGACCTTGGTCCCATATAGGAATAGACTTTGCTACTGACCTGCCTGCATCTGATGGGTTCACAACTATTCTGGTGGTTGTAGACCGTTTCTCAAAGGCCTGTAAACTAATTCCCTTACCGGGACTACCCACAGCCATGAACACAGCTCAATTATTGTTTTCTCAGATTTTCAGGCATTTTGGAATCCCTGAGGACATAGTATCGGATAGAGGACCGCAGTTTACCTCCCGAGTGTGGAAGGAGTTCTTTCGACTACTCGGAGTATCCATCAGCTTATCCTCGGGATACCATCCGCAGACGAACGGCCAGACAGAACGCAAGATCCAAGAAATCGGCCGTTACCTGAGATCCTACTGCCACAGTCATCAAGAATCCTGGAACCAGTACCTACCCTGGGCGGAGTATGCCCAGAACTCACTAAGACAAGAAACCACTGGCCTAACACCCTTTCAATGTGTTCTAGGTTACCAACCACCTCTCTTTCCCTGGAACGACGAACCCTCCTCTGTCCCAGCGGTAGATTACTGGTTCCGGGAGAGCGAAAGGGTGTGGAATTCCGCACACGTCCACCTTCAGCGGGCAGTGCGGAGACACAAACGGTGGGCAGATACTCGCCGATCCCCGACTCCGGAATACCAGCCGGGCGAGTTGGTATGGCTTTCCACACGCGACATCAACTTACGGTTACCCTGTCGCAAATTAAGCCCCAAGTTCATAGGTCCTTTCCCAGTTGTCCGACGCCTGAATGAAGTGACCTATGAACTCCAACTACCACCTCACTACCGTATAGCACCCAGCTTCCATGTGTCACTTCTTAAACGTCACGTTGATCCTATGTTTCCTCCCCCTGCAGACCACCAGGAACCCCCTCCTCCGCCTGAAATTGAGACCACGGAAACCATCTACAGAGTCCAGGAGATCCTCGACTCCCGGCGGCGGAACGGGCGACTCCAATACCTCATAGATTGGGAGGGCTACGGCCCCGAGGAGAGAAGCTGGGTCGACCGAGATGACATACTCGACCCCTCTCTCACCACAGAGTTCCACCAATCTCATCCTAACTGTCCAGCCCCAAGAGGTCGAGGCCGCCCTCGCCGTCGGGTACGAGCGTCAGGAGACGCTCGTGGAGGAGGGGGTAATGTCACACCGTCACACTCACCTGATCCGGGAACAGCCTCTACCGAAGTCACGCAATCACCTGCACCTGAATCAGCATCGGTCACACGCTCGCAATCACCGGATTACTAACACCTGGTCGCAATCTGCAGCTCCCTTTAAAAGAGACGCTCAGCCATTCATTCGATGGCTGAGCTCAAGGTCGACACGCTCTCTTGTCCTGAGATCTTCTACTGGCTTGCCCGCTACCTTCCTGTTGAAAGGACTTTCGCTGTTCACGTTTCTAAACGGAGAACGTTGCCCTGAAAGACTGAGTATACTTACCTTGCCTCGTATTTACCTGCAGAGAATCTGTGTGCCACGTATATGTACTGACTTCACCTGAGCACCCACCTGTGATTATCCTGCCATGAAAGATGTGATGATTAATGTGTGTCTACTTGAATACTTACCTGTATACTTACCTGTGAGAAACCTGTAAAGGAGAAGATGTGTTCGTCTGTGACCTGCTGGAGTGCTTACCAAAATACCTACCTGCAGTAAACCTGTTTACTCTGTCTGTTTGGAATAAACTCACTTATACACTTTATCTTCAGTGTCTGTAGTGACTGAGCGTGACAGGTGTCAATTAAATACACTTAATATTTTTGTATATTTCGGTTCCATCATACTTGTTAGCGATCTCGTGTATTTGGCGTCAGATATATTTTATCTTAAGAAACATTAACTTCAGATACCAGTCAGCAATCACAAGCAGTTTTTGTCAAATAAAAACGTTTTCATTTTCTGTTCATATAAAGTAACTTGAAAAAAGTGTCAGGACTTTGGTGACAAATAAATAGATTTCATATTTTTGTAGGGTTATGTCATACTTGTCTGCGGTCTCTTGTATTTGGCGTCAGATACATTTTATACTAATAAACATTAACTTCAGATACCAGTCAGCAATCTATGAGATGATCTACCCGGCGATTCTCCGAGTACAACACGATGGCGTGAAACTCTTCAAGCAGCCTAAGGAGGTAAAGGCTTTCCTGGACAGCTTGTCTAAATCAACCCCTACCACCTCACCCGGCCCAAACCACCCTAGGGAGACTGAATGATAATGTGGCAAAGTCGTTTATGTCTAGAGGGACATATTTTCACTGGTTTTTGGCACATGAAGGAGCACAATTGGACTTTACATATGGGAAAATAATGTTTTATTTGCGACACTTTTTCGTTTAGAGTCTGATTGAGTTCATGAATAGAGAGAAAATATATATATATATATATATAACTGTGATATTGCTTATAATGGTTATGAGTATAAGCTTATAGGAGAAGGCTGTTGCCGCAGCAGACTGTCGATGTAGAAAACCATACCAAAACTTTCTGATTTTGCTATTTCCTTTTTAATAACTACAAAACTATCGTTTGTTCTTTGCAAGTTCTGGTCATCTTATGTTTCCATCGAGACAGAGTGGCTTTCACTGTTGACCTCAAATGTGAAACCGACCTGCGTCAGCCCTCCGTTTTATACACATCTTATACACACATTTTATACTTATCTTCAATATGCAAGGTAAGACAATTTTATTTTTTTATTCTTTTATTTTCTTTAATCCCAATACTGTATTTTATGTTGCTTTAAATCTACAAATTTTACTTTTTTTTTTGGTACATTCTCCATGGGAATCAAAATTGGCAAATTAATAAGACATATAGTGAATTGTGTAAGGGCATCTCACATACACAAGGGCAGCTGGCATAATAAATCTTCTTGTGTTTATGGCAGCAAGTAGATGAATATTAAAACTATGCAGCTGGAATGTGAAGGGCGTTCAAAATCCAGTAAAAAGGAAAAAGATTTTAAATTTCTTTAAAAAGGAGCAGGTCCACATAGCATTTCTGCATGAGACGCACTTAAGGAAGGTTGAGCATGCTAAACTGAAGCGTGACTGTGTGGGGCAAGTGTATAGATCGTCATTCACTAGCAAGAGCAGGGGAGTTGCTATACTTGTAAATAAATACCTTTATCAAATATAAATACATATTATGACAAATCAGGTCGCTTTATCTTGCTTAAGGCTATATTAACTGGACAACCAATTACTCTAATGAATGTTTATGTCCCTCCTATTCAGTCTAATTAGCTAATTACACGATTTTTTCTAAATTTGCTGAATAGTAATGTGAACATAGTGTAATCTTATCTTAAGGAGAAAATTAAGCTATTTCTTATTAACAATAAAACCACAGATGTTTACCCCAATTTGCTCTGGGATACTGCTGAAGCATACATTATTGGACTAATTATCTCTTATGTATCAATTCAGAAAAAGAAGCACCTGGCAGACGGATGTATGAATTTGCCAATAAATCAGTGTTACCAAATGTAATATATAATTGTTTCTTCTGACTTACTTTTGTCTTGTGAATATAAAACTTTGCTAAGATAATTAAAAGTTAAAATTAAAATTTATAATATAAACCTGTTTATCAGAAAAAGAGGGGTTTTGAAAACAAAGTAAAATATCATGAAAATCTAAATTAAGGGGTTTGCTTAATTTCTTTATGTCTATTTTAAAGTCAGTCCAGAATGAAATAACATAAGGGCAATAGAAAAATAAATGTTCAATATCTTCTACATATATATTACAAAAAGTACATTTATCACAAACACTATTAATATATCTGCTCACGGCTACATTTACAGGGTAACATCTGTGAACAATTTTGTACAGTACTTCTTTTACTTTATTCGAAATTACATATTTATATGGTAATGTCCAAATGCTAAGCTAAGATAGATCATGAGGTTTAAACCATTTGGATTTACATGGAGGGTTGGATCCAGCATTAAAAGAGCTTCTCATAAAACTGTTATCAAAACATTTATCAAATAAGGAAAGACCATTTACAAAAAGTTGGGGATTTTGTAGGGTTGTAATATTAGTATTTGTATTTGAGAATTTGATTAAAGTTATTATGCCATTGGGAATGGCCTTAATTACTTCGTTAAATTCTTTTTCATTTACAAAAAAAACATATTTTGTAATAAAATTAGAATAAGTGTACAATTGCCCATTCTTCTCAATAAGTTGGTTTATAATTAATATGTTGTGTCGAACCCAATTCTCCATGTATAATGACTTGTTATTATGAGTGATATTACCATTGTTCCATATAAAACACCTGCTAGGTGAAAACTTGTGTTTGTATAGAAGTGACCAGTAAAGTAATGCTTGTTTGTGATAATTGGCCAAAGCAATAGGAACTTTGCCAGTTATATAAGGACACTGCAACAAAAAATTTAATCCACCAAGTTTTTTTAATAAATAATATGGGACAATATTGAAAATACTTGTTTGATTCTTTAAAAAAATTTTAAGCCAATTAATTTTTAAAATTTGGTTGAAAATCATAAAATTAAGAACATTTAGACCACCATCAGATATTTTATTAACGAGAACACTTTTCTTTATTTTATGAGGTTTGTTTTTCCAAAAGAAATTAAAGAGTATTTTATCCATTTGTGAGCATATATCCTTTGGGGCACTAAGCGAAGAAAGGAGGTATGCTGCTCTCGAGAGACCTTCTGCCTTACTTAATAAAATTCTTCCTTGAATAGAAAGATCTCTCACCAACCACGAGTTATACCTCTTTTTCATTTTTTCGATAACCGGTATAAAATTGGAGTTAACCATCACATCAGTATTTTTAGAGATTTTTAAGCCCAAATATTTTACCATATTTTAACAGGAATATTACACACAGTGGATAGATTATTATTTTTAAGCTGTAGGATTTCACATTTAGACAAATTCAAACTCAATCCTGAGAATTTTGAAAAATGATCAATGACATTCAAAGCCAAAGGTACCTCAGAACTATCTCCAAGAAAAATTGTTGTGTCATCAGCAAGTTGCGATATTTTAATTTGTCTTTCATGGATTGAAATACATTTGAAGGAGTGTTGATTTATCATGTTACTTAAAACTTGAGCTACAACCAAGAAAAGGAATGCAGAAATTGGACAACCTTGTCGAATGCCTCGATTTATTTCAAATCTAGGAGATGTTCCATTGGCAAGTTTAATAGAACTATTGCGACCATTATACATGGTTCTTACACTTTTGATGAAATATTGTCCAAAACCAAAGAATTTTAATGAATCAAATATAAAATTATGGCTTATTGTATCAAAAGCTTTTCTAAAATCAAGAAAAAGTATTAAAGGTCTCCATTTAATAAATAACTATATTGTACTAAATCAATAACTAAACGAATATTAGAGGAAATGTGGCGACCTTTCATGAATCCACACTGAGTTTCATTAATTATCTCATTTAATGCATTTTTCATACGTTTTGCAAAAATTGATGCCATGATTTTATAATCATTATTTAATAATGAAATAGGTCGCCAATTTTCCAATAATAGGATATCTTTTTGACGTTTGGGGATCAAGGTGATAACACCTTGTCTAAGTGATGAAATTTAGAAAAGAAATTTAGATAAATAATTTATAAAAACTTTATGGAATTCTGATGTCAGTCCATCATTTCCAGAGGATTTGTTGTTTTTTAGAGTTTTTATACAGAACTCTATTTCATTTAGAGAAAGGTTTTGAGAACACTCGTTTTTACTTTCTAAAGACAACGTTTTTGGATCTTTTATTGATTTAAAAAGAATTGCATTGTCTTGATCTTCACCTAAAGAATAGATATCTGCATAAAATTTAGAGCCAAATTTAGAAATCATTCCTAGATCTTCAGTAACGACACTGTTAACTTTTAATTTTCTAAATAAATTTAATTCTGCATTCCTTTTCTTAAGACAAAAAGTATTTGCAGTTTCTTTCACCTTCTTCCAACCACTTCCTTCTAGATCTTATGAAGGCACCTTTGGCTTTTTCCTGATAAATATGGTCTAATTCTTTCTGCAAATTTTCTAAAACATCACTATTGGATGGGTAAGTATGAGTTAAATTTGAAATCTCTTTAATTGTCATAAATACATGTTCTTTTTTTCATGGCCAGGTTTTTCCCAAATTGAATGCTAAATTTTCTTATTTCAAACTTTAGTAGTTTCCAAGCTGTGCCGTATTCCTTCCTAATACATCCCTGTATCCAGTATTTATTTATTAATGTTTGGATATGCTCCACATAATCTTGATGGTGCAAAAAATAATTATTTAGTTTCCAATAGCTTAAGTTTCTGCAATTACACTGGATATCTTCAAATTTAATTGTTAAAGTTAAAACTTTGTGATCAGTGAGAATAGCAGGGGAATTTTAGTTTCCTAAACCTTTTGTTTTAATTCTGAGGAAATGAGCCAAAAGTTAGTTCTCGATTGCTGAGTCATTTGCTTATTGCTCCATGTAAATTGTCTAATAGAAGGGTTTTTATATCTCCAAATGTCTATAAGATCTAAATTATTGCAAAAATTCTGGAGATTACATCTGGGGGGGTGTATCATGAACCATATTAAAGTCTCCTCCAATAATTACCTTTACTATTGGAAATTTAGTTAAGAGAATGCTTACATTTCCCTTTATAGTGTCCGACACAATATGATTTAAAACACAGGAATTATACCCATAAACATTACATAATATAAATATATTGCTGCCAATTTCAATAACTGAAAATACCCAATGCCCTTTAACATCACATTGATTCTAAAGAATTTTCTCTCTAAAGCTGCCTTTCAAGGTGATCACACCAGCTGAATGGTTATTTCCATGTGCTAACCAGAGTTCATTACCCCACTGGTTCTTCCAAAACAAAATGTCCTCTGCGCTCGAATGGGATTCTTGTAAAAAAAATAAAATCTGCCTTCATTTCTTTGCAGAACAAAAATATTGCTTTTCTTTTTACAATATCTCGAATGCCCTTTACATTAAGAGAGATAAGTGATAACTCCATTATGAAGTAACAACAGTAGAGAACAGAAGTATGTAGAGGGTTTGAATCCTCTGCTTAAAGTAGTAGAACAGATTTCACATTATAACTCTTGAAACAGGTTCAAAAAAGTATAACTAGCCTACAATATAAGGTCAATAAATTACAAAGAACAGCAATAACAGAAAAGCTTTGACTTAAATTTGACCAAAATGGAACAAACTTATTTGTTTGTAGGCACGTCTCTAAGGGGTCTGCAGATCAGTCCAGCCGTATAGCTCAGTTCATCTTTTGGCCTTCAGCATTGAGCTTGATCTCTGTACCTTCAATGAAAGCCTTGCATCCGATATAGTAGACTTTCTTGTTGTCATCACACGCTTTCTTGCCACAGAAGTGATCGTTTGTCCTTTTCTTCTTTAGTCAGATCCTCCATGAAGCGAAGTTTGCGTTGTTTCAGGAACTCGTTGTTTTTGCCATTCCTCCATACAGCATCTCGCACAGAACGCAAAGTGAACAGAATAATGAAGGCACGAATCCTGCCCGGCTGCGGCTTGCCAAGCCGGTGAGCATCCTCAGTTGTGTTGGAGTTGGTAATTATCATTTGCTCGAGTGAGTCTGCCCTTTGATTCATTTTCAAAGTGAGGGCAGTGATAATATTTTCCTGTAGCTCAGACAGGGAAGGCTCACCTTTGTTTCTCTTCGGCATGGTGCCGCTCAGTGGAGTGTCAGGAGCGGGAGGGAGAATTATTGGTAGGTCTCCTGAAGACGAATCAATTGAAGGTGAGTCTGTGGCAGCAGATGAGCAGTTGTGATCAAAACTCACTTTCTTTCATCTGTCTTTGGCGCTCATTGTTGGTTGGCTTGTTAAAGCAAGACGGTTACGGCTGATGACAGTGTATTTTTAGTGCTTCTTACAGAATAAGTTGAAAAAAAATCTTTAACGGTGATGCCAAATTGTTTCAAGACTGCTTCCTTAAGAAATTAACAAATGACAAGATGTTTTCAAAGAAGATAGAAACAAAACCTTACAGAGCATTTCAACATACGTCTGCTTTGGCCGCCATCTTGTTTCGACCATCAGTTTACCAAGTATTGTGGAGTTGTAAAGTGAAGAACTGTGTTTGTTGCGTTTAGCGCTCTCCTAGTGCTAGCAACCGTTACATAGTCGTCCCTGAGTTTCCTAGTTCCTGAGTTTCCTAGTTTCCTAGTTTAGCTTTCTCACCTGGCCATCTCGTTTTGTGTCTCTCGCCGCTTGCCTCTTGGACTGCACACTCGTTGTACGGAATACCCCTCTGTTTTCGCTCTATGGATTATGTTCGCCGCTGATCGACCCAGGCCTGCTTCACGGACTACTCTTGTGCCTCGCCCCAACATACCTGTTTGTTATTGTTTCGACCCTGCCTGTTTTCATCATGTCTTTGTCTCGTCCTATGAATAAAGCTTTGCGAATGGATCCCCTCGCCTCTCGTCTCCCTCTCCATGTTACAACTGTCATCATGATAATAAAATAATTAATAAGATTTTCAGGGCATTTTACAAGAGGCTTTACTCTTCTCACTCCGATCTCACTTCAGGTGACAATATGAATAAATTCCTTGCAAAACTATATATACTGGAATTAGCTGAAGAGCAAAGACAGATGTTAAACAAACCAGCTGAACTTAGTGAAATTCTAAATTGCATTAATAGTCTCCCTAAAGGAAAAGCGTCAGGACCCGATGGGTTTACGGTGGAATTCTTTCAAAATTTTAAAGAGTTGTTTGCACATCTAATGCATGAGATGATACACTATTCATATAATTCTAGTGAACTGCCTAGCTCTATGTTAGAGCTTTTTAGAAAAAGGCAAATGCTCTGAGGAATGCAGGTCCTATCTCCCTACTTAACGTGGATACCAAAATCCTAGCTAAAATATTAGCCATCCGACTTGAATCAATACTTCCCATGATAATTAATATTGACCAGACAGGCTTCGTTAAAGGTAGATCATCAGCTCATAATGTCAGAAGACTTCTTAATATAATTCAATATTCAAATCAGTGTGCAAAAAAAGGTGTAGTTATCTCCTTAGATGCGGAGAAAGCCTTCAACAGGTTGAATGGCCATATTTATTTTCTGTTCTTTCCAAATTTAATTTAGGAGAATCATTTATTAAATGGGTTAAAATTGTATACTCTCTTCCTACAGCAAATGTCATTACTAACGGTCTCAAATCCTCCAAGTTTGCTCTATCACGTCACCGCTTCTGTTTGTGTTGGCCATTGAGCCACTAACAGTGGCCATTAGATATGACCCACTTATTGAGGGGCTTTGTCTAGGAAAGAAAACCCACAAGATTTATCTTTATGCGGATGACATCTTATTATTCCTTGATTCTCCACAACAATCTATCCCACACTTAATTTACCTGATTTCCAGTTTTGGTGCCTTCTCTGGGTATAAAATATTTTTTTTAAAAACTCAGAAGCAATGCCTTTAAACAATTTGAATTCTTATGATTCTACAGTTTCTCACCCATTTAAATGGTCTCCTACTGGCTTCATCTATTTGAGTATAAAGATCTCACCAAAATTAGATAACTTGTATCAAAACAATTTTGCCCCAGTTATTAAAAGCATTAAATCTGACCTAGATCGATGGTGTAACCTACCTCTATCTTTATTAGACTGAATTCATCTTGTTAAGATGAATATATTACCTCGTCTTTTATACCCACTTCAAATGCCACCTGCTCTCATTCCCAACAGAGCCCTAAAACAGCTGCATGGTTTTATTATTTCTTTTATTTGGAGGAAAAAAAAGGCCCAGATTAAGATACTGCCTAGCAGACTGGGCGGAGTAGCTGCTCCTTCTTTAAAAAAAAAAAAAAAAACTGCCAGCCTTAATTAAAGGTAATTTAATTCTTAGCAATATGATAAAAATATAGAGTCTTGCTCGTAAAATAGAAGGCTATCACTCCCATCTTTCTTTACTAACACCACAACATAACAATCCAGATTTTCCTGCAGGGATGAATGATGGACTGATACATTGGAAGGAAAAAAGGATTTGTGCCATAGGAGATGTAGTGGAAAATAAACAGCTAATGACCTTTGAGCAAATTGTTGTAAAATACAACCTCAGTAAAAAACATTTCTTCACATACTGTCAGATACATAGTTTTGTTACTAAAAGTCTTAAGATGCACTCGAGTGGCTTCGGTGTATCCCCACTGGAAGAGCACTTGAATAAACTCACTTCATCTCGGTCAGCATCTAAACTCTTCTATGGAATATTGATAAATGCAAATACAGATAGCTCAGATAAAACCAGGGAGTTATGGGGATTTTGAGGAGGAAATTCAGGTAGCTGATTGGAAAGCAGTATGTGAGATGCCCTCTTATCTTGCCAACATTTCTGCCTGGGAAATGCAGTTTAAAATTGTTCACCGGCTACATGTGACTCCATCCCAAAGGCATAAGATAAACCCTAAACTTTCTAATCTCTGTAATAAATGCAAAGGCTTGGAGGGAACCGTTATTCATTGTTTTTGGAATTGCATGAAGATCCAGCAATTCTGGAAGGGCGTCCTAAAGGAACTTGAGAATATATTCTGCTGTCTATTACAACTCTGACCAAAAGCATGTTTACTAGGTATAAGTCAGGGATTTCCTCCAAATTCTCTTGTACTGTGCTCGCAAATGCATACTTGTATGTTGGATTACAGATCAAACACCGTCAATTATTCAGTGGATAAACACAGCTAAAAATCTAATTCCCCATGACGTCTTTTCTACCGCATTAAAGGACAAACCTTTTAATTTCTGTAAGTTATGGGCCCCTTTTCTCATTTATCTGTGGGTGAAAGAAACACTATTTTTAACTTTGGGAATCCAGAATTTCACGTGGAAAGGTTGAAAGGCTACCTTATTGTACAGTTTTTTTGTTTTTTGTTTTTTTGTAATGTCTATACTTCTGTTTTTATATTGATATATTTACTCTTATTTATTTATCTGTGTTTTTTGTTTTGTTTTGTTTTTGTAATAACTTATGTTTATATTCATATTATTTGTTTATTTTTCTTGTTAAACGTACAGATTATATGGATGTTTTGTGTTTTGTAAAAACCACGTTTATATCAAAACCTACAAAAAAAAAGAAAAAAAAAAAAAAACTGTGTAAGCATTCTTTTCTTGTCTTATATGTGGGAAGATTCTCTATTGTATGCAATGGTTCAATTAATGTCAACCCTCAGCCGGGCAAAGTAATAACATAATAAAAAACCAGTTGGACATGAAGCCTATATACATAAAGAAGCAGAAACTGAAGAACAAGTATTAATACTACACCCTAATATAAATATAAAGAACTGAAATTAAGAAAGACATTCAAATCTCAGAATGTGTGACATTCGCAATAAACAGCATCGTAGACAACAGTCCAGGAACAGGGAAAATAATAATACAGTGTTTAAATGTATTAGGTAGAATATCCACACTCCAGTACAGCAGGTGGCAGTAACTGTTCAACTCGTTCAAAACCCTCCAGTAAAACCCAAGAAGAAGACGAAAAGGAAAGTAACTGCGGGAAACACACAGATAGCAAGAGAAAGCGTTTGTGATTGGATTTATGTCCTAGAAAACATTTTATAGGTACAACTTTAGCCCAGACCCTACTCATTTTAACACTCAGGGACATTGTTTGTATGTAAATATGTTTTTGCATATTTAATCCAATCCGTCTGAGAAATATGAGAATTAATTGCTGACAAGCTACAGGACTAAAAGACCGAAAAAATGAGCGTTTCTAATAAATTCTCTTCTTAGTAGACAAGACTGTATATAAGTTTTTCAGAAGGGGGTTATTGAAAACAAATGTGTTTCTGCAGGTTTTCCCGTATTTTGTCTTCTGTTTTATGCTGTTGTTTTTGTGATGCAAAATCGAAAGTATTTTTAAACCAGACATTAAGACCATCAATAAGACCATTGGGTTATTCTACATAGCAGTGCATTTGTTTGTAACTCACTTTATTTTATATAGTGTTTTTGTTGCTGTTGATGCTATTTCAACATATTTATTCATGTCATTATCGATCATCATCTTCAGGTCAAACTGAACAGCAGATTGTTTTCACAACCCAATGCTGATCACTGGAGTTTATCTGCAGTATGTCAGAAGAGCAAGGAAAGGACTCTCAGTCTGAGATGAGTCTCTCACAGAAACAGAGGTAACACTGAGTCTGTTTTTAGATAATTATTTTAAACACTTTCTGTGAAAAAAAAGACCATGTTTGTATGTTGCTAGAATTATCTGTACTGTTAACCTATCAGAACCTGTAGAAATGACATTAACAGATCATCCAAAATGTATCATAAAATTTGATTGCATTACATGTTGCATATGGGGTTGCGTATTTAGTGGGTATTAAATGTCATTAAGGGGCAAACTAGATAAAAATTTAAATAATCTAATATCTAATTAAAATGAAAATATACATCAGACTCTTGAAGTGTAAATTTGTGGGTATTTATAAAGGGAAATCTAAAAGATTTTTGTCAATTTCCCAGCCTCATTGACTGTTCACAGTTTATTGTTCATTATATTTGTTGCTATAGATACAAGATTCATGGATACAAGTTGTTTTTGTTTTAGTATTTTCTCTTCTGTCAGTGGGGTCAACAGAGTTTGTTTACTCAGCAGTTTTAATATGGTTGCACTATAACACAGTTTTTGAGCCAGTTGTGTTTTTTAGTGAAGTAGAAATTGTGCAGGATGAGAAAGCAGCGCTTTACTTCACTGTTAGATGATTCCTTTATAGCAGGCCTGATGAGTTAGTGAATTAGTTTGTGTTAAACTGGACTAAACAAACTCCCATTTGGCTCACAAAATCTCTTCAAATGAGACTGAAGTATCTCCTATAGTTTTTCTCTGTTCTTTGTGTCATTAGTGTAAGATCAGGCTCACATGTGTCCAGCTCTGTGTCTGTGAAGAGTGACCGGTCAAAAGATGGTTCGCCACTGAACTTCAGGGAGAAAAAAACATCATCTACCAAAAGGTATGACATTATAGCATTATGTTTGCTAATTTTGTCACTGTGCTTTCTCTGATAGATGTTGACAGAATTAAATAACATAAATCACTGAACACAATGTGTGGTGACTTTTTATTGAACTCTGTCTGGAGCTTCTTTCCAATAATACAATTATACAGGCAGACATTACAAGGCATAAATTGACCATGAGAAATAGAGTAGATCATGCAACCAAACATTTATAGGCACTGAAGAACAAATTCATCTGTATATTAAACCTTAAACAACAATAAAACCTTTATAAATCAGACTGAAGAACATTCTGTAATATTGTTTCTTTTGTTTCTCTGTTCTTTGTGTCATTAGTGTAAGATCAGACTCACATGTGTCCAGTTCTGTGTCTGTGAAGAGTGACCGGTCAAATCAAGATTTACCACCGAACTTAAGTGAGAAAAAAGCATCATCTACCAAAAGGTATTTAATGTTTTTCTCTTTGTTGGTTGCATTTGGACTGCTAGAAAATATTTCATTGAATATTTATCATGAATCTATATTGTTTAAATATTTTAAAAATAATAATTTGATGTCTACTACATATTTTGTAAAGCCCATTAATTTTGGTGCACTAACATAACTGCTGCACATTGTATGAAAATACCCATTGTCAGTGTGGTATATATTATTAATTCACCTGCCCCTGTGTTGTTTGCTTTTAGGATGGAAAATACTTAAATAAGAGACGTAATATTTACCTAAATTTATGCTTAAATAGATCCTATACTTTAACAGTGTGAACTTAAACAGCTATTGCTCTCTGTCTTTGTTAAAAAATATTTGCAAATTATTTCTCTAATAGTTTCCCCAAAAAAATGCAGTACTTCATTTTGTTCACTAATAGGGTTCAGTATGAGACATTAGATTCAGGCGTCCAGACTCACAGGAACTACAAGAATTACAAAGACAATCTCCTGTGGATCTTCAAGGTAGGAAAACACATTTTCAATAATGTTTACATTTATAACAAATGAAAAAGTCAAATTCACTGCGCTCAACTTTTTTCTTGGGTGTGTCGATCACTCAGCAATATATATTTAAGTAAAGGATCCGCACTCGCTCAATCTTCTTGATAATTTACAATTAATTATTTAGCATTCAGACGTTCACTGACGGAGGCTTGTGAATGCTCTGTTACTAAATAATAAATTGTAAATTATCAAAAAGATTGAGCGAGTGCGGATCCTTTACGTGAATACATTTATAAGTTTGATTTCTGTTTTATCTTGATCATTTATGTATACTTTTAGGAACACACAAAAATGGAAAATGAAAAATGTGTTTTTCTTTGATTTTAGAAAAAAACATTTTTTTTTATTTTAGGGTCTTGACAGCAAAATTATCACATATCTGAAGAATGAGCTGGAAAAGTTTAAGAAAATATTACAAGAAGAAGACTTACAATACTTTGTGAAGGATTTTAATGAGAACCGATGCAGTATCAAAGAAGCAGCTCTTGATCTCACACTCTACTTCCTGAGAGAGATGAAGCAAGATGAAGCTGCTGATACTTTAGAAGGTAAGAGACTCGTGATCATCTGTCACATTGTCATTTATAAATGTAATGGAGAAAATAGTAAAACTAAAATGCTAAAAATAAATAAATAAATAAAAATAAAAATCTGTGTTTGTCTGTGTTCTTTTTTTGTTCCTGTTTTTAGATGAACTGATCTTCATTCATCAGCTAAAATCAAACTTAAAGAAGAAGTATCAATGTGTGTTTGAAGGAATTGCAAAGCAAGGTGACTCTACACCTCTGAAAAACATCTACACAGATCTCTATATCACTCAGGGTTGTAGTGAACAGGTCAATACTGAACATGAGGTAAGACAGATTGAAGTTGCTTCCAGACGTCATGAATCACAAGAAATACAGGTTGAATGCAAAAATTAGTTTGAAGCACCTGAACAAGACAAGCAGATCAGAACTGTACTGACAAAAGGAGTTGCTGGCATCGGAAAATCAGTCTCTGTACAGAAGTTTGTTCTGGATTGGGCTGAAGGAAAAGAAAATCAAGATATCAGCTTCATATTTCCTCTTCCATTCAGAGAAATGAACTTAAAGGAGAAAGAAAAACTAAGTTTGATGGACCTTATAACTCAATTTTTTCCAGAGACAAAAGGACTGAACCTTACAAGAAGGAACCAGAAACTCCTGTTCATTCTTGATGGTTTGGATGAATGTCGTCTTCCTCTAAACTTTGATGGTAATGGCGTGTGGTCTGATGTTTCATCACCAGCCTCTCTGGATGTTCTCCTAACAAACCTCATCAAGGGAAATCTGCTTCCTTCTGCTTTCATTTGGATCACCACCAGACCAGCAGCTGCCAGTAAGATTCCTCCTGACTGTATCGACCGGCTGACAGAGATACGAGGATTCAATGATGCACAAAAGGAGGAGTACTTCAGAAAAAGATTCACGGATGAGAATCTGGCCAGAGAAATCATTGATCATGTTAAACAATCAAAGAGTCTCTTTATCATGTGCCACATCCCAGTCTTCTGTTGGATTTCAGCCACTGTTCTCCAGAACATTTTGGAGGAGAAAAAAAATAATGATGTGAAAAACAATAAGGCTGATGACAAATCCAAAATACTACAGGAATCAAATACTGAAGACATTCCTAAGACTCTGACACAAATGTACACACACTTTTTCTACTTTCAGATCCTGCAGAGCAGGCGAAAGTATGATGGAGAATATACACCAGATGTTTCCTGGGATAAAGATGCCATCCTTTCACTGGGGAAACTGGCATTTCATCAGCTGGAAAGAAACAATGTGATCTTCTATGACACAGATCTGAAAGATTGTGGTATTGACGTCTATAAGGCATCAGTGTATTCAGGCATGTGTACCCAGATCTTTAAGGAGGAAAGAGGGATTGTTCTTGGTACCATGTACTGCTTCATTCACTTGAGCATTCAAGAGTTTATTGCAGCCCTTTATGCTCATCTGTTTCTAGAAATCAACAAGAAATCTGTGTTTGATCAAGACTCTACAGAACAGGAAAACAGAAGTGAAACCAAGATTGATTTGCACAAGACTACATTGCATGAGAGGCACATGAGAGTCCTTCACTCTTTTCTTGGACTGTCCTTCCCGTCCAAAAAAAAACATGATTGATTTGCTCAAGACTGCAGTGGACAAGGCACTAGAGAGTGATAATGGACACCTGGATCTTTTTCTTCGATTCCTCCTTGGTTTGTCACTCCAGTCCAATCAGCGACTCTTACAGGGTCTGTTGACACAGCAGGATGGAAATGACCAAATCAAAAAGGAAATAGTTCAGTACATCAAGCAGAAATTTGAAGCTAATCTGTCTCCAGAGAGATCCATCAATCTGTTCTACTGTCTGAATGAACTGAATGACCAAACTCTGGTGAAAGACATTCAGACCCACCTTAGCAAAGGAAGTCTCTCATCTACTGTTCTTTCTCCTGCCCAGTGGTCTGCTTTGGCCTTTGTTTTGTTGACATCAGAGGAGGAGCTGGAGGAGTTTGAGCTTCAGAAATTCAAGAAATCAGACGAGTGTCTCATTAGATTGTTGGCAGTCATCAAAACCTCCAAAAGAGCACTGTAAGTTATTCATTTTTGCTTTCATCTGAAAAATACATTTATCTAGGGTTCCCATGCATCCTGGAAAACCTGGAAAAATAATTACTGATTTTAGTCCTGGAAAATGTGTGGAAAAATAGAAAAATATAAACATGTCATGGAAAATTTGGTTGTTTTTCTTTAGCTGAGAATGAAGAGTTTTGTTCTCCTTGAAGCTATTAATATTAGTTGCAGAACGTGCTTTGTTCAGGAATGATGAGCTTTGACATGAGAAAAGTATTTTAAATCATGATGGTTAGTCCATCAAATGTCCACTCCGATGTTTGCAGTAAATGTCAACAGATAATCAGCTAACTAGTGATTGTGATTTATTTTAATGTATAATTCCAGCCTTTCTATAGTAGCAGTAATACCAAATACTGGGTTATTGTGGTTCTCACTGATGGCAGCTGCTTTCCAACATTCCTGTGCGTATTTTTGGAAGCACTCTGTAAAGAGCATTGTTTTTTTTACAACATGTTTTTACAGCATTGTGCATTGAATCCAATGTTGAGCACATGATTGCAGTGGTTAAGGTGTTTAATCAGAATTCACTCAGTAATGCTTTTCCTGGAACCCATGGAACTAGCACTTTCAAATGTATAATTCATTGTAATATAAACTATAGAATAAATAATATAATAACTATTTGTATTTAGCAAATGTGTTCAATCTAATTATTGTGTAATCTTATTTCCCTGGTAGGCTAAATGATTGTGGCTTAACAGACAAAAGCTGTTCAGCTCTGGCTACAGTTCTTGGATCAGATACCAGTCTGAAAGAGCTGAACATGAGCAATAATAATCTACGGGATTCAGGAGTGAAGCTGATCTGCACTGGACTGGAAAATATGAAGTGTCATTTGGAGATACTGAGGTAAGTTGTGTGACAACAGACAAAAATTGAGCTCAACAAAAACATAAGGTGAAAAACAGACTTAGATAATAAACACGTCTGTATGTTGTGCTTTTATGTTTATGCCTGCCATAGTGTTTTTTTTTTCTGATTTGGTCTATCATTGACACTGTGCTAAGCCGACGCATTGTGCTATACCGTTTACAGAATGTATTTGGTTATGTTCAAGGTAGGTATAACTTAATATGCATTTGATGGTTCATTTGTATTTATGGTGATGCATATCTGTTTGTATGTATAATTGGATATGAAAAGCTAAGATAAGATGTTTTTAGACTATTATTATTTTTACATTTTTGAATTACATTTACTCATAAAATATACTGTTCAGTGTTTTCCTCTTGATGTCTGGACCATTGTTATATTTTGCTTAAAATAAGTGTGTTTTAAAACAAACAAACAAAAATACATGATGAACAGAAAAGAAATTAACTAGTAAAGTCAAGACACAATTAGTTATATAGCACTTTATACAATACAAATAGTTTTACAGGTATAAACAAGAAAACAGTGAATTAGTGATGCAAACTAGAGCCCTGCGCGGGACTGTTTTCTTAAACCCGAACCCACCCGCTCCCGCTGAATTTCTGACTAGGACAGCCCGCTCTCGCAACCTGCGTGTTCCACTCCTGCCCGCACCCGCAATGTGTGTGTGTCCAGTCCCGCCCTCTCCCGGGAACTCTCTCTCAGAGCATCAGTGTCAAGACAGTCAGAGAAAGTGAGAACTCTGATTGGAATCCTAGTTTTGCGAACAAGTCAGTACCAGAGAATTAAAACGAAAGTGACGAAAATGGGTAATTACATGAAGGTGGCACAAACAGAAGACTACTCTAATGTTACCAAAGACTATAGAATACCCTTAAAGCCTTAAAAGGACTTTGTTTCGTGATCTTACCCAAGCATTCCAGTATGTGAATATTATCATAACAACATGAGTGGTTAAAATGAAGAAAGTGATCGACATAACTGATATTCAAAATGGTAAGCAAGCGCTGCTTTGTTTACATTTCATATATCTGCGTTTATCTTGTATATCTTTTTTTTCGGTTTCTCATTTTGAATGACGATTATATACTATTAAAGTGCTCCTATTATGCCTTTTCAAATATGATCTTTCATGTAGTGTGTCATGTAGCTGTATGTGATCATAAACTATCTGCAAAGTTGTGAAGCCGACAGTGCACGATACATAAAGTTATTGTCTATCAAAAAAGAAGACTCCGCTCACATTTGCCTGAACGAGTCGTCAGGAATTTGAATCTCTTTCTGTTACGGCCACACGTCACGAAGTAACATATTTGCATAATGTCTGCCCACTTTCTACGTCACGAACAACTTGTCCGCCCACAAACAGTAAAATTTCCATGTGGTTTACGTCACATGGAAATTTACGCATACAGTATACAGAAGATGCTGTATCCTACACTGTGAGTACAATTGTTTTATATTCACTTCCAAAAGATGAATCTACAAAGATTGTATTTTCTAGCGATTGTTCAAAATAAGTAGTTGTGTATGTTATGTTGTGTAAGAACCCTGCACATGTCATGCTAACCGGCTAAATCACGTTCTGTTGTTCAGCTGTGGACCCACTGTAGTCTGACAATTTGTGATTGATGCAGCTTGACTGTCTGTCTGTATTATTAGTTGCAGTAATGATAAAGGATGGCACACGAAGCGGCTTTCACACCGAATGCGGAAAGCACTGTGCTATGAAACCCATTTGTTTCAATTGCTTCTGCTGCGCGAGAACAGCTTGTTTCTGCCCGGACCACAGCGTGCACGCACGCCACGGTCAAAGTTCAAATGAGTTGTTCAAATGAACTCTTGCCACTCTGAAGGGCTGCACTGAACCCAGCGGCCAGCGCCGCGCTTTCCGCGTTCGGTGTGAAAGCCGCCTTAATGCATTATACAATGTTGAAGTTTACAACATAGAGGTGTGCTTGGTTCACTTACATAAGCAAATTGCGAGCACTTTCCACGGTAGACTGTGCTAACTTGTCAGTCAGCCACTTCAGCCGTTTCTTCGTCAGACTCTGGCTCGAATTGGTATGGTAAAATCGATGCCATCTTTTCTATGTATTGACAAGAATCCAGGGCTGTCAGTCAGTTATGGCAATGGGCGTTTCGTTTTCCGACACGCTGTACGCGGTAGACCAATCATAAAGGACTGCGCCATCTGACCAATCACAGCAGTGAGGGCTCACGGAAAGGAGGGGTTTAAAGAGACTGATTCTTCGAACTGCTTCGCATGAGTCGTTTATGAATCATTTAGAAATGGGGTAAAATTAAATCTATTTTTGGAGAAAACTAAAGTGTTTTTTGACCTTGCATACATGTAAACCTGTTTTGGGAGTCTATTAAAACAATATTAGCAACCTTTAAAATTGCATAATAGGAGCACTTTAAAAGCTGCTGATATAGACGGTTAAATCTTTTCACGCAGGTGCAGAACGCACGTTAGTTTGCAGTCGGTTGTAGTCTATGTATTGTGTTCAAGCACAGCTTTTTGTTCAGACACTGCCAACGTGAGGCGACAACACCAACAGCTTTCGTAGCCGCTAGTTATTTAAAGTCAGCTTGGTGTGTCCAGGACTTTACACGCCAAATCCCACCGTTCCCTGCGGGTCTCCCGCAAAACTTTCTGACTGCCCACTCCCGCCCTCAGCAAAAGTAAAACCACCCGCTCCTGCGAGATTTGCGTTGGGTCCTGCCGGTCCTGTGGGAGCCCAAACCCAATGCTGCCCTCTAATGCAAACAGAATTCAATTCTGCTGTAAAGCAACTAAGACAATAGTAAATAGTCATTATTCAGGTAAAATCAGTTCAATATTGATTCAGTTTGGTTCAGTAAATATGTAAAATCCATCAATTTAACCTATTGGGCCTCTTCAATTTAGGAGTCACAAAAGTGACCGAAGCCTTAAAATGTAACTTTTTGTATTTTCACGAAAATCATTGTAAAATATTTTTGTTCAATAATATTTTTTGATTATTATTTAGAATTTTGAGGGGATTTTATGACAATATACAATTTTAATGAGCTATTTTTCCCATTAGAATTAATAAATTAATGTAATTAATAATATATATATATAAAACAGAGTGAACACTTTTAAAATCCATTTTTTTTAAGTGAGAATTGTGCCATTTGGTGTCATTAAAAAATAAAAACTTGTGTAATGTCATGTAAGCTCCTGTATATCTCCCTATATACATATTATACACGTATACAGAGGCTTTTGGATTACCATAGTTTTTTTTGACATTTTATTAGGTTTTGCTTTTGGATATACATTTAGACATTCTAAAAGACTACTTTTTGTCAAGGTTTAGATATTTTTGGTTAGATAAATATTAGGTTGCATTATGATTACAATCAATAAATAAAATACAAGAAAATTGCTCTCCCCATCTCACATATTCTCAAAATTTGCTCTGCTGCATCTTTATCAGTTCATTTCTATGTGTGTCTGTGTGTGTTTCTGTGTGTGTGCGTATGTGTGTGCATGCGTGTGTGTGCGTGAGTGTCTGTTTTGCACTCTTGATATTCTAGAGTGTCACCCCTTGATTGTTGTGCACTTTTTTTTCTGCACAGCGGCTGATTTGTAGTTGGTACTACCAAAAGATTCTATAGGTTTTCGTTTTTTTTTTTGGATTCCCCATTAATTTGCTATATCAGTCATTTTTGACCGCGAAGGAGCCTCGTGTGACTTTTTGTTTTTGTGACCCTTTAACATATCTGAATCATGTCCATGATTTTTTTGTGTTCACATAGTTAATGCAACAAAAGTGTCTTCTCATTCCCATGAAGCTACGATTTTTAAAATTTCAAAATATAATTGTTTTAAAGAGTTTTTAAGAGGCTCAGAGGGTTAAGAGTGAGTTTAATTCATTTATAAAGCAGCTGTGGAGTAAACAGTGATGTCATCATCAGCTCAGTTCAGTTCTCATCCAACAGTTTCATTTTTAGTATTTTCAAAATGTTAATTGTCTTTTTTCTAATTATAATTGTTCATTATGAAATACTCTTTAACACTTTTTTTATTTTACTTCTACAAAATAATAACAATAATAACAATAATAATAAGCTGTAATGGAGTTGGACAGATAATATATATCAGGGTCAACATTAACGCTTGTCTGGGACAAGTGGATTTTGTGAAGGGGCATTTAAAAGAGAATTTTACCTGCCTGACCGGACAAGTAACCTGATTAAAACATCAATTACAAACAGTGATGGGAATAATGGTGTTAGAAATAAACGCCGTTACTAACAGAGTTATTTTTTTCAGTAACGAGTAATCAAACGAATTACTGTTTCCCCCGCTATAACGCCGTTACCGTTACCGACGATGAAATGCGGCGTTACTATTATTTATTATAACTTATCATTTATTTTTCAGTTCATATGAATGGATGCGTAGCGTACCTGTATTTGATGAGCCGTAGATCTGTGTGAAGGCACACAACTAGCCGTCGATTTCTCTTAGAATCACAAGGATTTTGTTGTGGTTTGCTGTGAAAGAAAGATACAGAGCGAGAGAGTCTTTCATATCATGCAGAACTGACGCGCTATATGTAAACGATATTCTTTGTTGAATTTTCCTGTCAAAGATAACAGAGGTCCTTCAGAATTCTTTAGCTTTTAAGAACTGCTGGTTTCTCCGGTAGTAGGTGGATCTAATACGCAAACGGCAATCTCATTGGCTGGCACTCACCAATGATGATTTTGATTTCAGCAAATCAGTTCGAGTGAACGCAGACAACGTGATTAATATTCATGAACCCAGCAGATCATTATTTTTTAGTGCGTTTTATATTGTTGTTAGTAGTAGAATTCGTAGTAGTTTTATCTTATCAGTATTATTTTTTCCCCCTTTTTTACAGAAACACTAAATGACAAACAATATCCACCAGTCCTAAGATCAGTCAACATGACAAATGCATTCGTACATGGTTATTCTAGTAGTTCTAATTACTAAAGTTTAATGCTAAATTATTATAATATCATATTATACTGCTTGACAGCAGAAGTGTACTTTCAGATATTTAAAAAAAAAAAAAAAAAAAAACTAGCAACAACAACAACAAAAAAAATGTACTAGCTAATGGCTATTCTATTGCCAAGGTTTCCATAGAAGGTTGATAATATTTACAATATTTTTTTTTAATTTGATAGGTGTCTCTCACATCAACATTAAAATACATTATAGTAGATTAGTGTACAATGTTTTATAATAATAATTTATTCTATTTAGTGTCCATTTCATTCATTTTAACATACTTAATATTGGGGACATCCAAGTTACTTGACATATTTGAGCATTTTTCTAAAAAAAAAAAGCAACACAGTAGTTACTTTCCCTAGTAATTAGTTACTTTTAGAATCATGTAACTCAGTTACTAACTCAGTTACTATCTGCGAGAAGTAACCAGTAATGCTAACTAATTACTCTTTTACAGTAACATGCCCAACACTGATTACAAACAATAACCAGGGCAGCACCGAAACTTTGGTAAGAATGATTCTGATTTGTTAATTTCAGTGTAAACGGTGACTGATAATGGACAATAGCCTATCAAGGTTGCGTCAGTTGAGGCTTGTGCAGCCTACCTGACTCACCGAAAAAAAAAAACACTGGGAAAACAAAGAAACAAACACTAACAAACGTACTGCAGTAGAAAAAAGATAAATACTGTCTAAAACATAATATAGGTAAGCAACATCACTCGACCAAGCACCAGCATGATTGCAAAATGTGATTTTTTTTTTTTTATTTATTTATTTTTTTAATTTTTAATTTTTATACAACAGTAGTTAAATAAACAAGTAGTTAATATTAACAGACTTACATTTTAGGCAGATTACTGAGGGGCTGATTACACCGAACGTGTTTTTGCAGCGAGAAGCGCCTTTTTTGAATTGTTTTCTATTGGCAGTGAGCGTTATGCGCGCTGTTTATGCGCCGCGGGCGCCTCGCGTTTTTGCCGGAGCGCTCTGAGCGCCTGAAGTTGGAAAAAAAAAAAAAAAGCAACTCTGAGCAGAAAAGCGCCCGACGTCATCGCGTTTTTTCCATTGTCCAATCGAATGAACGGAGTTGTAGTCTGGCTTCTACAACTTCCACTTTGGAGCAAAAATCTGACTTTAAACTGGAAAGAAATAAAGATTTGACATTTATCGTGATAAGTATCGATATCAACTGATATGAAAAAAATTATCGTGATAATTTTTTTTGCCCATATCGCCCAGCCCTACTGTCATCCAATCTTTTACATTTTTAACACATTCTGTTAACTTCAATAATTCAGAAGTTTCATCTGGTCGTGTTGAGATATATAGTTGAGTATCATCAGCATAACAATGAAAACTAATCCCATATTTTCTAGTAATATTACCAAGGGGCAGCATGTATATTGAAAATAGCAGTGGACCTAGGACAGATCCTACTGTCACTCCATACTTTACTGGTGATAACTGAGATGACTTCCCGTTTAGATAAACAAAGTGGTAGCGATCGGACAGGTAGGATCTAAACCATTTTAAAGCCTATCCTTGGATACCTGCATAATTTTGTAGTCTATCTATTAGTATGTCATGATCTATAGTGTCGAACGCAGCACTAAGATCAAGTAAAACTAGCAATGAGATGCAGCCTTGGTCTGATGCAAGAAGCAAGTCATTAGTGATTTTAACAAGTGCAGTTTCTGTGCTATGATGGGGCCTGAAACCTGACTGAAATTCTTCATAGATATCATTTTTTTGCAAGAATGAGCACAGTTGAGCAGATACAACTTTCTCTAAAATTTTAGACATAAATGGAAGATTAGAAATGGGTCTGTAATTTGCCAGTTCACTAGGGTCTAGTTGTGGTTTCTTAATAAGAGGCTTAATAACCGCCTACTTGAATGGTTTAGGGACGTGACCTAAAGATAACGATGAGTTAATAATATTGAGAAGCGGTTCTTCTGCCACAGGTAACAATTCTTTCAGTAATTTAGTGGGTACGGGATCAAATAGGCATGTTGTTGGTTTAGACACAGTGATGAGTTTATTTAACTCTTCCTGTCCTATAGTGGTAAAGTACTGCAGTTTTTCTTTGGGTGCGGCGAAAGAAGTTGACATATTAGATGCAGTAGAATCTACATTGGTTATTGTATTTCTGATGTTATCTATTTTATCAGTGAAGAAGTTCATAAAGTCATTACTATTAAACTGTAAAGGAATATTTAGATCGGGTGGCGTCTGGTTATTTGTTAATCTAGCCACTGTGCTGAATAAAAACCTTGGATGGATCCTGGATTGTTTTGGTTATTTTCTATGAGTTTGCAGATATGTTCAGCCCTAGCTGCTTTTAAAGCCTGTCTATATCTGGACATACTGTTTTTCCACACAATTCTAAAAACTTCCAAGTTTTTCTGCAGTTGTGCTCAAGATTACGAGTTTCTTTCTTGAGAGCATATGATTAAAACGATGAGTGGGCCTGGTGACATTTTGCTTGACTCCAAAAGAGTTGTATCAGGTCAGTAAACCCAAGTCCTAACACATCATTTTATATTATCAACGTGAATGTTAAAATCTCTGACGATTAGCGCTTTACCAAAATTAACCAATAGGTCTGAATTCTGCAGTCTGACAGCGTCTTTACATCCATTTTGACCGCTCCAAGCACCCATACCGTAAGTACACGATTAGATGCGCAAAGGGGAAAAAAAGTGCAGCTGGTGATAATGGTTCAAGACGCGGCTGGTGTGACCGCAGTTTACGTTTAGCTAAGGTATGGTGTTCCGACGGGCTCTTTAATATAACGCTGCAACATGCACTCGTGTCACTGAACGTCTCACTAACGTCTTAATTTTTTTATTTTTTTTTTTCCTATTAAATCAACTAATTTTAAGACGCAGACGAGACGTAGACGTCACGTAAATCACGTGTGGCAGTGAAGTAATTATTATTTTTTTTCTCTAACACGTACCATAACACGCTGCTCAGTGTGTGAGCGAATGCACAATTTACTTGCCCTTATCTGCGTCTGACTTGTTACGTCACGTCTGCGTCTGTCTTTTTTTTTTTTTTTTTTGTAGTTTTTAGTGCATCTGTTTTTTTCTTATACAATATACATTATAATTTTGTCATATAATAATTTAGACATTACAGAAAAACAATATAAAATATATTAAAACAGAAAACTGATGAGAATATTGATACAGAACAAATTTAAAAGGATTTTTATTATTATTTATTTATTTTTATTTGGACGAGTAAATGACCAAACTTATGCAAAGCACTTTCCTCTTAACAATGACGGTTTTACAGTGGAGCTGCATGTGCTGCTGACTGCAACATTGACATTATTACAGTGTTGTACGGTGACGAGTTGCTGCCACACACAAATATTTTTTTCCCCACTCAAAAATGTCGATTTCTCGTTAAAACATCTTTTTCTCGTAAAATCGTGATGTCGTTAAAACGACATAATTATCTAATTAAAACTATACATTTGTTCTCATAGTAACGACATATTATGTCATAAAAACAATATTCTCGTTATAGAAGGTATAATTACATGTGAGCGAGCTAAGCGATTGTCCGCGCTGCTGTCGCCGCAGTCCTGACATAAACGAGGATCTGCAGGAGGGATAATAGAAATACACTGTTTTAAATGTATTTTCATATAGCCTAATGGTTTTTATTGTAGTGGCATGTTTATTAGGATTAATCTCTAATCTGTCTACAATATAATGCTATGCATGGTCAAATCAAAACTGTTCTGAATAATCGACTCTGAGCTTGGAACATTATTATTTATTAGAATTGTTATTTATCCATTATTTGAATTATCATTTGCTATTTGAATGGCATAAATTTGATTTAACAACAAATAGAATTACGAAAAAAAAGAGAGAAATTACAAACGATTTTTATTATTATTATTAGCCTATTATTTCGTTCTGTTTGAAAAACGGACAAACGAAAATTAAGACTCCACATTTCAACTCTGCCTGTGTGTTTACTGTCCCATCTTGCATTTTGATAACAGAGGAAATAAATTTCAGTGTCTACCTTATTTTTTGTACTTCCACAAAACAACAAAACGTTATAAAACTCTTTTGTAGAATAACAGGGTGCGCTGTCTGTTGTTATGTCAGACAGCTTGAAATGTCTACTTAATAAAACAATCGAAAACAAATGTGCCACCGTACTTTGGTTTCCTCTCATCTACAAAGAAGTTCCACAAATGACAACTGACCTTTCGCAAAAACAAGATAGCCTACTTTTGCTGTGTCCGGAGAACTGATCCATCATCTCGTATGGTTGCAGCACATGAATGAATATCAAAGGTGTGATGTTAAAAACCATGGGAAAATTGAAAGAGAAACCCTGGCTGTAAAATGTTAATTATCTTCCAGGCTTTCTGCATCTGTTGATACAAATAAATGTTTTTATGCATCTGTGTAAAAAAAAACAAAAAAAAACAACAACGTTTAGGCTAAAAATAAAATAAACATAACTAAACATTACAACTCTAAAATTAAAAAGACAAATATTGTTTATTTTAGTTAAATTACCCCAAATATTTATAGCAGTGTTTAAAATGCATTATTTTGTGTTGGTCTAGAGACACCTAGTGGGGAATACATGCTAGAACAAGCAGCAGACGTCACGTTCAGTACAGCAGAACAGTATTGTGGCAGACGCAGACGTCACGTTCTGAAGATGTAGACGTCACGTTCAGTGAGACAAGTGCATGTTGCAACGTTATATTAAAGAGCCCGTCATACTAAGATAGCATGGCAGTACTGGACAATGGAGTCGCGTTCCGTCTCGCGGAGGGGAGATCTCGAAGACCGGTGTAGCAGCCGATTCTGTTCCCCTCGGAATGTCTGTTCCCCTTTACGCAATCATACTACATATCTTGCGTATTTGCCGAGTTACCATACGTATTATCACAACTAACGTACTCATGAAAATGAAATAAACAACAAAGAGACCAATTTTCCAGCAGGTGTAACAGTTTACAAAAAAAAAAATAATAATAATAAGACTACAAAAACAATGGCTTCAAAATTCATTTTGATTAAAGCATAAAAGGATAAAAACTTTTTCTGTGGATAGATTATTAACGCAGCCCATGTGGAACCATCGCCTACAGTCATCACAGGAAATCTGTAAAAATAATAATAATAGAAAAGAATGTTAGCATCATTGTCAGCAATTGTTCTAGTCTATTCATTAATATCCCACACCAATGTAATAAATAAATAAATAAATAAATAAATAAAGCAAAGATGTTCTGAAGGCCCAATGCAAGAAATAGGCCCATTTAAAATGACATTAAAGAACAGGTCATTTTACCATTGTAATTTCTGGAAAGTCAATTTAGTATAGTTTATTGACAAGTATTAACTTTGTATCATGTCTTGGTATATACCTATATCTCACTGTCAGTAGACATGAATATCACTGTAGTGTTTGCTTACCATCAACTTGGAAGTTGGAAGAACGTCTACGATATTTATGCTCTTTTAATTAATTAATTGATTAATTGATTTCATTAATGACCTCTGAAATTAGGCTACGTGCCACTTATTATAACAGCTGTATATTTTCCCTTCTTGAGAAAACAATAACATTTTGTTAAGTATTCAAATTCAATATATGTTATCAACTAGAGGACTGATAGATGAAATATTGTGATGTATTATATGTGACTCTGGACCACAAAATCAGTCATAAGTGTACATCACGTGAATGCTGAATAAATAAGCTTTCTGTTGATGTATGGTTTGTTAGGAAAGGACAATATTTGGCTGAGATACAACTATTTTAAAATCTGGAATCTGAGGGTGCAGAAAAATCAAAATATGGAGAAAATCACCTTTAAAGTTGTCCAGTGCATATTACTAATCAAAACTTACGTAATGTACAAAATATCCTAATGGAACATGATCTTTATTTAATAACCTAATGATGTTTGGCATAAAAAATCGATGACATCAGATGTATTTCTGGTTATTGCTAAAAATATACCCGTGCAACATAAGACTGGTTTTGTGGTCCAGAGTCACATATAGTCTATAACAGGGGTGGTGAACTCTGGTCCTGCAGAGCCGCAGCCCTGCAGAGTTCAGCTCCAACCCTAATTAAATCTCACCTGCCTGTTGTTTTCTAGTAACCCTTCAGACCTTGATTAGCTTGTTCAGGTGAGTTTGATTAGGGTTGAAGCAAAACTATGCAGGGCTGCGGCTCTCCAGGACCGACGTTCACCACCCCTGGTCTATAATATGAGTTATCGAGTTTTATCTGTCTGCACCGACAGATTAGGCCAAAATGTATACGCCAAATTTAAATGCATAAACTCAGACATTAGACAAAAACAATGGAAGAATAATTAAAACCACAGAACATTAATGGAAGGAGGAGAATAATTTTATTACGCTGCAGTGTAGCAAGACATTTGAAAGAAGCGCCAACACTTTTGTCCCTTTTCGCTTTCTGTACATCCAGTTGTGTTTTGGGTGCATTTGGACGCGTTTTCGGCACCACTGTTGCCGAAACCACAGTTTTTATTTCCGTGTAATTAGGCAAAGTTTGATTAACAGTTGGTCGGGTTAATTACGCAGACCTGGCAACCCGCTCGTTAGATACGCTTGGTCTAGGGGGAACAGGAATTCCAGAGGGAAACATGTAACGTCCGCCAGAGAGCCCACCCGAAAACAAGGAAAGAAAACTCGAGGCAATTAGTCGTTTGATGAGCCTTTATAGTTGTTTGCGCTAGTGCACTCCTCTTACACACGCGAGGTAAAACACTCTGGTAACGGGACAAACAAAAAGGAAGAAAGTTAGAGCATTGTAGGACTCGGCAGCAGAGCGACCATCTCTCGCCTCACGCTCGACTCTATCTCAGTGTGTGCGCGTTCACAAAACAGCAGTCAAACTTAGAGCAAAATATATTTAAAGGGACCTTAACATGATGTTAAACATTAGATGGCCGTTACAAACAGAATCGACTGCAACACTGGAGGCGGCGGAGGGGGCGAGGTCTTCGCCCAGGGTCCGTGGTGTCCGGGCTGCGGAGTGAAGGACTCACTGTTACTTGCATTAAAGCAACAACGGTAATGTGTGTAAATAGTGTGTAAACAATGCAAGCAAGATTAACGGCAACGACGCTGGTGCTGCTAACGGGCTATAAGCTAGCGAACTCGGGAAATCAAAACACAACTAGTGATGACAAGGCAATCCAGTTGTTTTAGTTGTAAAATACAACATGGGGTATATTCACACGTTATAAGAAGCGAAAATGATGGTTTATAAAATTGACGGAGCTCAAACTGTAAGCATCCCATTTTTTTTTTTTTTTTTTATAGACTTTCAGACTGCAGTATCACTGAAGAAGGTTATAAAGCTCTGGCCTCAGCTCTGAGATCAAACCCTTCACACCTGATAGAGCTGGATCTCACAAGAAATGATCCTGGACAATCAGGAGTGAAGGAGCTCAGTGATTTACTACAGGACGGACTCTGTTCATTAAAGACCATCAGGTGAAAAAGACCTTAAAATATTTAAAAATGATCCACAGATGTGAAATCAGCTGTATGAAAATAGATAGAAGAGTCAAATGCACCATTGTTAAATAGAAATGACATGAACTGGAATTAAATAGCAGTTCAGAGAAATTCAACAGACACAATATAAGTATGGTAAAAATAATATGAAAAATACAAATGATCTAAAATCCTTATCTGCTTCCTGTAGGTTTTTGAAAAGTCCTGCTGCAGAGGAAGCGTGTGAGTATCTCACTGGAGTTCTGGGTAAAAGTCCATTACTACTGAAAGAACTGGATCTGAGTGAAGATAAATTAGGAGATCTGGATGGGGAGAAACTCTCTGCTCTTTTGATGGACTCTCATAGCAAACTGGAGAAAATAATGTGAGTGAACATGATTTATACATTGAAACCTCTTTGATTATTCATTATTAAAGACTGTCAGTCACATGTGTAATCAGATATGAAGAGCTGTTGATCTGATGTGTGTTGAATATGTGCTGAATAATAATAATCAAGCGTTGCGTTAGTTCAGGCAGAACAAGTATTCAGCAAGTATGCTGTCAAGCATTGCTGCATGGACAGGCGTTTAGAGTTTTGTCCAGAACAGAACCATACCGCCAACACTAACAATATGCAATATAATTGCAATAAATATACTTAACAAAATTGGTCCTGACTGAAATGCTGTTTTTGTGTTCAGGCTGAATAATTGTGAGCTGACAGAGAAAAGCTGTTCAGTTCTAGCTACTGTTCTCTCCTCCAAAACCATCCTGAAAGAGATGAACCTGAACAACAGTCGTCTGCTGGATTCAGGAGTCAAAGAGATCTGTGAGGGACTGAAGAATCCTGTGTGTGAGCTGAAGATACTGAAGTGAGTACATTTCACCAACAGCTACACTCAACACCACAGCAATGAGATCAATATTGCACACTGGCTGATGATGGGAGTATTATATATGTTAAAAATATGTTACATTAGAATTTTGTTTATTTCGACACAGAATGTCTTTACAAACACATTAAACAGGAGACTTTTCAGACGCACACTCCACTCCACAGTTGGGTCCATCTAGCAGACATACAATAATGTCTGCATTTTCACATCCTGTGATTGGATGATGGCCAGAGAGTGTACTAGTAGTCAGAGCTAGCAAACAGTTGTTTTGACAGTATTATTACTGTTTTTAAGGTTTCTTACTTCATGATATTGTTACTAACCTGAATAAGATTTTTCACATAAAAGATGTTTACATACAGTCAACAAGAGAAAATAATAGTTAAATTTAAAAAAGGATCCTGTTCAAAAGTTTACATACACTTGATTCTTTTTTTTTTATATGATCAACATTTGTATTCCGATTTAGTTTAACATCAGAAATGCATATAACACAATTCACAGTTCAACTTCAGAAGTAGTATATTTATTTATTTTATTTATTATTATAATTGTATTTATTATTATTATTATTATTTTTAATAATAATAATATTTATTATATTTATATATTTCTGAATAAATTGGTGTGTTGGTGTAAATACATTTATAAAACATTGACAAACAGATTGCTTTTTTTGAGACGATGGAGAATGTTGAAACCCTAATGGTGTAATAAATGCTAGTGAAGTCTTTTAATGTGTGTCTGTGTGTGTGTGTGTGTGTGTGTGTGTGTGTGTGTGTGTGTTTTCCTGTCTTTCTGTAGACTTTCAGACTGCAGTATCACTGAAGAAGGTTATAAAGCTCTGGCTTCAGCTCTGAGATCAAACCCTTCACACCTGATAGAGCTGGATCTCACAGGAAATGATCCTGGACAATCAGGAGTGAAGGAGCTCAATGATTTACTACAGGATCCAAACTGTCAACTCAAGACACTGAGGTAAAATGTGATGTTATAATGCAAAATAAATAATATCAGGCAGTTTATTTGTTTACAGCATTACAGCATATTTATATTTCATTAATATAGTTTGTAAATCTATCCCTTTCATATTGTTTCAGAGTGGGATGTTGTTTTTTCACAAAGTTTATTTACGAAGTGAAGTTTTCTTCATCTTCCCTTCTGCAGGTTTTTGGGTCCTGCTGCAGATGAAGCCTGTCAGTATGTGACTGGAATTGTGGGTAAAAACCCGTTACTCCTGAGAGAGCTGAATCTAAGTGAACATGAACTAGGAGACACACGAGTGAATCAGATCGCTGCTCTACTGCAGGATAAACACTGTCAACTCAACACACTGAAGTGAGTGTTTGACATGTATTAATACTAACATTATTGAGTGGGAATAAACTTGGAATTTAGGAAAAGTAAATATTTGTTTTCTTTTGGAAAATCCACAGTGCAGATTGGAAAAACTGAAGTGTTTTTTTTTTTTTTGTACAATATTCATTGTGCTATATGAGTTAGTGTATCACACAAACAACAATCCTGTTTTTCCAAATATTTGCACGATCACAAATGTCCACTAAACAACAAGTTACTGAGTAACTTTCATACATAAATTTCCATTTTGTAAATAAAGCAAACAGCAGAACTGTTTTTTAAAACTACAACTGCCAGTAGGTGTCAGCAAGTGACTGTCTAAATTAGTGAGTTGAATCTTTAAATCAGCTGATTGGTTTAAAATGTTAATTCATTGAACTTTGCAAACGATCGTACTTATATCCTGATTGAATTATTTACTGGTCCTTGTATCACTGAGGAACAAAACACTGTGCTGCTCGGAGATGCAGAGGTTCTGCTGTTTGTTCTATTTACAAAATGGGTATTTGTGTATTAAAAGTTACTCAGTAATTTGTTGTTTATTGTACATTTGTGATTGTGCAGATATTTGAAAACAGGATTCTTGTTTGTGTGATACATTAACTAGCAGGGATCCTCAAATCTGGCTCGTGAGATCCACTTTCCTGCAGAGTTTAGCTCTAACACTAATCAAACACACCTGAGCATGTTAATCAGTGTCTTCAGGATCATTAGAAAATCACAGGTGGGTGAGTTTGATCAGGGTTGCAGCTAAACTCTGCAGGAAAGTGGATCTTGTGAGCCAGACTTGGATCCCGGGCCTATAGCATATATGTTATAAAAACAAAAACTCATTGAATGGATATGGATTGATTTATATTTTTTAACATCTTTATCTTTTTAGTGCATCTTTTTTTAATTTATTTTTAGTCTATTCAGATTTAACAAAGAGAAACAAGGTGCTTGAATGCTCAAGCTACAATAACATACTAAACCTCTTTCTCTTCTTTGTACATTTTGTCAATCAAGTTTAAAATTGTATGTCTTTTTGGCACTTTGAACATTTTATCCATTTTTGCCATCATGGCAATGAACTCCTCAGCTTCTACAATTCGTGCTGGGAGTCCTGTGCGGTCTATCCACCACACTATCCCCTCCTCTTTGGTACGTTGCTCTGGGGAGTTGTCGTTGTACCTCCTTGTAGCAAAGAAATCCTGAGCACTAGTTGTCTTGACTTGCTTCACTGGTGCTATTTCTGGAATCTAGCACAGGAACAGATACAATGTCAGGACAGATGCAGCCTCTGAAAAATCTCACTGTTGCAGATATTAATAGCATAAATCCTTACTAACCATAGTAAATCAACCTCAACCTGTCGGTAAAAATAAATACTAAATTCAAATGATAAATACTGTTTTCTGTTTTTGTGCACGTAATGTGGCGTAAATCTTAAAATGTAGCGCTTCTGTTAATGCCAGAGCCACTGAAAAACAGAGCTGTGACAAGCTTTGATCTCGCCGGCGTCGTCGTCACGCCGTCACGTGATTCATGAAGCTCTCGAAACAAACCAGCGCTGACAGTACATTTGAATGTGTTTAATTGGGATAGAGACGACAGCTTCACTATACAGGTATTTGCAGCCATTTTTGGTAAACATTACAGCATATTAAGCATTGATTTTTACGTCGATGACATTTATAGTATAATTTTATTCTGATGGAGAGGCGACCCTTACGAAAATGAAACATGGTTTTACTACAAATAAAACCAAAAAACCATGGCTACTATAGTTAAATCATGGTAACCACAAATTAACTACAGTCTTGCTACACTAACCAGAGTTCAACCATGGTATTTGTAGTAAAACTATGGTTATACAAATGGTAATCAATGCGCCAAAAAACATGGTTACTACACTTTTACTATAATAAAACCATGGTTAATTTTCGCAAAGGTTAATATGGTTTTCTTGTATTTAACCCTCAGATATTGCTTACTTATAATGTGACCATACAGCTTAACTATTTTTCAGTTAAATAAAATAGTTCTATATTTTAGTTCAGTAATGATCATTTAATATTTTAAGGAGATCATTTAGTACTAAATACTGTTTGTCCAATAATTATGGTCCATTAATGACTTAAAATACATATATTTTTATATTTATATTACTTATATTAAAATTAGTGTAGTGTTTAAGTTTAAATAGAGAAAAGAGTTTTAAATTCCAATGCAAAGAGGCAAATTACAGTCATTTTATGGTCTGAAAAAAAAATCATTTTGATTTGTAATGCCATGGTTTACCCACTAGGTACCTGTATGGCTCTTTACTAAATATACATGCATCTAGAATATTGCAGGTCATACCTGCTGACTTATTTTTAAGTTTTTCATTTGAATAAATATTTAGAAATGAGTTAATAACTTACATGCTTTTTTAATGATACTTGTATAAGCACACAATGAATGCAAGCAAATACTGAATTTAAACCAAGTTTAAAATGGAGCTAAAAAAGGCATTCAGCTGCATTTTTATCCCCTTATATGTACAGGATATACATATAAATAGACCCCCTCCACCACCACTCCAAAACCACAAAAAAAAAAAAAAGCTGAACTTAAAAGTTGGCAACCCTGAGTCTCATTTTTATTTGTCAACAGCATTGCATTATACATTTAATTATAGTCATCGTCACATGACCAGCATTTACGTTGCGTCTCTTCTCGTTTTCGTCACATGATAAAGGTTCGTTGACGACGATATTTACTCATAATTTCTGTTGTCGAAAGCAACACTACATGAGGGTCCATTTTTTAAAAAAATGAGATTTATACATAAATCAACATCTGAAAGCTGAGTTAATAAGCTTTCCATGTGGTTTGTTAGGATAGAACAATATTTGGCCGAGATACAACTATTTGAAAATCTGGAATCTGTGGGTGCAAAAAAAAAAAAAAAAAAAAAATCAGAAAATCACCTTTAAAGTTGTACACATGAGGCTCTTAGCAATGCATATTACTAATCAAAAATTAGGTTTTGATATATTTAAGTTAAGAAATGTACAAAATATCTACATGGAACATGATCTTTACTTAAAGGAGAAGTTCACTTCCAGAACAACGATTTACAGATAATGTACTCACCCCCTTGTCATCCAAGATGTTCATGTCTGTCTTTCTTCAGTCGTAAAGAAATTATGTTTTTTGAGGAAAACATTTCTGCATTTTTCTCCATATAATGGACTGATATGGTGCTCCGATTTTTAAATTCCATAATGCAGTTTAAATGCGGCTTCAGATGATCCCAAATACGGTTGTAAATGATTCCAGCCGAGGAAGAAGGGTCTTATTTAGCGAAACGATTGGTTATTTTCAGAAAAATAATACAATTTATATACGTTTTAATGTCAAACACTCATCTTGTCTTTCTCTGCCTGAACTCTGTGTATTCTGGCTCAAGACAGTTCGGGTATGTCGAAAAACAGACAATAAATTGTTACATTTGATTTTATTCTGACTTACTCTGAAATGATTTTCTCAAGTAGATTAAGTGAAGGCGTGTGTTACCGCAAATATGCGTCCAGGGTTAAGTACATACTAGATCTCAGGTTAGATGGAGCATGGGGCACATCAGGTGAGATTCTAGATTTCTGACTGATTGACTTTAGTTAAGTTGTTATGCAGTTGCATTAACTATGGGGGGCTAGACAAAATACTACTGGAGTACTAGCATGGTTTGAGCATATTTCTTAGTACTAGCCATAACCTCTGGCTGTTGTCTCAGCTTTATTCAAGTTTTATTCAAGATTTAGTGACTTCCTCACCCTTTTTGAGACTTTATTCAAAAGCCTAGCAACTAAATCATTTTCTTGGACAAGATTACAACACTCACCCACTGATATATTTGTTATTAAAACCCACATCACTTTTGGCCACGGTTGTGTTTGGTGGGGTTAGTGTCACAATATTTAAGACCCTGCTTTTACTGTAAGATTTAAAGAATGTGAGTAACCAAAAAGTAGCTGGTCCACTTTGACTGATAGAAAAACAAATACTATGGACCAGCAACTGTCTGGTTAGCCACGTTTTTCAAATTAACATTTATGTTCAGCAGAAGAAAGAAACTCATTCAGGTTTAAAAACAACAACTTGAGAGCAAGTAAATGAGTGAATTTTTGGGTGAACTATCCCTTTAATGGTAAAGAGGTCATATGATGCATAACACCGCTCACATGTTATGCAAAGAAACAAAGCATAACTTTTCATACCGGCTGTAGTATTGTTGCAGCCGCCGCTGCCATGTAGTGGAGACGCTGGGCCCTATCATGCCCTACGACGCAAGTGATTTTTGCTAGTTTCAGCCGGATGCAGTTATCATTTTCACATCCTGTGTCACGTTGTTTAAATAGCAAATGCATTTGCCCCCATTTGTGCGCCCGTGGGCGTGCTGGTCTGAGAAACGAGGTGTGTTTAGGTGCGATGCTATTCATAGAGGACATATTGCATTAGCCCTACAGTTACTGCATAAAATATTATTTAAACCTATTACTATTAACATTTTTACATAACATTTTTTTATTATTATTATTTTATCTCACAATTCTGACTTTTTTCTCACAAATGCAAGTTTATATTTCCTAATTCGGACTTTCCCAGTTAGCAAATTTCCTTTGGCCCGGATCTGGCCCAAACCTACAGCTAAAGTGTGGCCCACATTAGTTTTTGTTCGCCGGCCCAGAATTGGCCCATATGTTTTTAGCCAGAACTGAACCAAACCAGAGCTATAACTCCGCCGTTCATGAGCCAAGTAATACATTTTTATGTGGCCCATATATGGGCCTTATGTTTCATTTTAGTAAGGCTAAGTTCTGTTAAGACTTCACTGCCCTAATGTGGCCCACATGCGGCCTGTATATGTACAATTCATATTAACTAGAGAGTAAATCACACACTCAACAACAAAAATGTAAATAAAATAATTTACTTTTGTCAGTGCAGGTTAAATGCGCTTTACAGTTACTCAGTATTGAGTTAGAATATTCTTATAAATATATAACACATATATTTAACATTACAATTTGAGTTGGAATCATTTTTTAAGAATATTCAACAGATACAGCAGCCATTTATACAGTTAATTTCAGTGTCTTTATCTGAAGCCCTTCCAGTCAGGGGATTCTGCCTGACAGCACCTACAGTGAAGAGAAATTAATAATTATCATCAGTAGTACAAACTGAAAGGAAGACCTGCAGGATTACACTAAATCAAAATGCTCAACAGTGTGGGATAACCAAATACATGTAATCTGGATTGTATAATCAAGTTGTTACATTTTCAAATATATTCACAAACTATACTTACTTTTTACTTATTACATATTATTCACACAATGGCAACAAATTGTTCATGATTATCTCATGAATTCTTTTTCATCTTTAACATTTTCTTTCGTACTGCTAATATAAAGTCTTCAAGTTTTGTGGACATTCTCACACACACCATTTACTAGGATATAGTTACCTCCTTTGACTTGAAATACAAAAATTATTTCAATTTTCTAAGTATTTTCTCAACATTGCATCAAGTACTCATGAACGGCGGAGTTATGGCTCTGGTTTGCTTCAGTTCTGGCTAAAAACATATGGGCCAATTTTGGGCCGGCGAACAAATACTAATCTGGGCCACACTTTATCTGTAGATTACGGCCAGATCCGGGCCAAAGGAAATTTGCTAACTGGGACATCTATAGAAAGCTTGACATGTTGTCGATCATTTGAGTTTTAATGGACTTTTTCTGAAGACAATAAACCATTTCTATAAAGTAAATATTCAACAGAACTGTGTCATTTACATGAAAGAAAGTGTCCGGAACACATGCATGTACTATTTGTGTAATATTAGAGACTAAACTTACCTGAAATTTGTGAAAACAACAGTGAGAGACGTGTTTTGCTGCTCGACAGTTGAGTTTCCGCCCCGTTTCCATGGTAACTCCTTCCTCCAGACTTGAATCAGTGTGCGCGCCCATTAAAGCAAGCAGATGTCACGCAGAATGTATACATGTCATCATAAAGTAATATTATCTTATAAGATACATAATGTAAATGAAGTAAAGCACTTACTTAAATACATATTTAAATGAGATAAAACACTTACTTCAAGTGTTTCCCTGTTAAAAGCAACCTCCACCTCAGCACTGCATAGCAATTCAGATCTATGAGAAATGTTTAGGTGCACACAGCATATTAATATCATCATAAAGTAATATTACACATAATGTCAAAGAAGTAAAACACTTGTCCTTAATAAAACCAACTTTCCCGTCCACTCCGCATCTTGATCGAAAGTAAATATCTCTCTGAGAAAAAGTTCAGGAGAGCACAACACAGAAATATCACTGTGAGAAAGGTTTAGGTGCACACAACATATTAATGTGGTCATAAAGTAATATTATACATAATGTAAATAAGGTAAAACACTTACTTTCTGTGTTTTCCTTGATAAAACCAACTTCCCTGTCTGCTCCGCATCGTGAGTGAAAGAAAATATCGCTCTGAGAAAAAGTTTAAATACATAAATACACATTTCGCTATAAATCAATATGACGTTATAAAATACATATTTGAAATGAGATAAAACACTTACTTTCCACGTTAAAAACGACCTCTGCATCAGCACTGCATAGCAATTGAGATTTTACACTTACTTTCGGTGTTTCCTTGATAAAACGAACTGCCCTGTCCGCGCATCGCGGGTGAAAGGAAATAACGTTACCTCTCTGAGAAAAAGTTTAGGGGTAACATTAATTGCACAGCGCTCTCGTCTGTTCCGCATCGCGAGTGGAAAAACATGTCTTTGAAAAAAGTTTAGCGGCATACAGCACATTAATATCGATATAAAACGATATGATATTACAAAACACATTTTGTGCGCAAGATTAAACACTTCATTTCGTTGTTTCCTGTCCTCACATGCTCCGCATCGCGAGGAAAGAAAATGGCGTCTGTAAAAAATATTTCAAATGGGTGAGGCGCGCACACGAGCAAATATCCCGGATGTTGGACCAATTTGGACCACAATTAGACGGACCAAACAAAGACCAATTTTCAACGTCGATTTTTGGGCTAAAAGAAGTCCATGACGGGCCGACTTGATTTAGCCCAAAAAACGACGTCCAAATGACGTCTGGTGCTGGGTGGGGTAAGACTATCCCACTATCTAACGTCAGTTTCGTTGAATAACCGGGCTTATCGCTGGGTGACAAGCTCTTGTAATATGTCAATAACATTTTGAAAATGACATCTAATCAATATAATCTATACTCTTTCTAAATCTAAGTGTTTTGTATCGTATCCGTGTAATTCTCTAGCTGTAAAGGCGATCTCTCCCGGGTTTTCTACAACCATGCTGTGCGCATCCCGAATGTTTACAAACAGATAATTGGTCTATTAGACCATGCCCCGGGTGCATCGACCATTTTTCCTGCCGTGAAACTACCAAAAGCACATTTGGACATGCCCTAAGTGCACCTGTGCCATGCGCTTTAGACCCTGCGCTTAGATCGTTAAAATAGAGCCCGCTGTGTGTTTTGTTGCAAAAGCGAAAGTACTTTGTTTGGCCATCCAGATGAGGACAAAACTAGACATCAGTGGTTAAGTTATATTTACAACACTGTTCTGGAACAGTACAACGCAAATATTCCAGTGGGTTCTGTGCCCACCCCTATATCAGTCAGACAGGACTGATCTCAATCTGATATTGTGTTACTGTTCTGTGTTACTGTTAAACCACACAAAAGACATACAAGCACTAAAAGCACAAAGTTTTTGTGCACAATATTCCAAGTCTTCTGAAGGTATTCGATAGCTTAATGTGAGGTACAGATGAATATTTAAGTCCTTATATTAAAGTTCATGTAGACTCTTTTCTCTGCTGTGTCTGTCAGTCATTCTCTGTTCAATTCAGACTCTGGTCATGTTTATTTACAACAGTCAGCTCGATAAAACTCTCCAAGATCATTCAGTGTTCCCATTATTATACTTGATTTGTAGATAAATGTCTATGATTTTGCATATATATGACTGTGTTTTTTTGTTGTTGTTGTTTCTAAATCATGTTACTTGTTTCCGGGTGTCTGTCAGAACAAAACACGGCGAAGCAAAGACTATAAATAGTTTTTAACATGCACATTAACTGAAATTTAAAAGTGTTAAAAGAAGAGGCTAATAAACTGTTGCACAGATATAATATACCACACATCAATATCTCTTCCCTTTGTGATTTGAACTTTTTAATGCAAACATTTGCGTGCAGTGCAGAAATATATAGTTTTTCATAAATGCATTTTATAACCACAATGCAAATAGCAATTTTTGGATTTATGAAATTATTAATATTGTGCACTGATTTTCCTAGAATAACTTTAGCTGCTGAATTAGTTTCTAATATATTTTTGTATATAAATATATGAACTGGTTCACATTATCAAAAAGGGTTTACACGTTTATTCACTTGACAGCAAATAATTTATTATTACTTAAAAAAAGAAAATATTTTTAGAATAATTGCATTTTGCTTTTCAACATGTCACTTATTAATCATTTCTAAATGCATAGTCATGTTCTGTAAATGATTAGTTCATCAACTAATTAATAAAATGTAAATTATCTTGTAATTGACTTGTAAATAAATTAACAAAACATACACACATTGTTAGCATATGACTTATTAATCATTTGTGAATGTTTTGTAGATGATTATTTCATCATTAACTAATCACTTATAAATGACTTACAACTGAACGTTATTATAAAGTTTTACCCAAAAAACACTAATATTGCAAAATGTTATTACAATATAATTTTTTCATATATATACTTTAAAATATAATTTATTCCTGTGATGCAAAGCTGAATTTTCATCAGCTGTTCCTCCAGTCTTAAGTGTCACATTAAAATTAAAAGGATTTAATTTCTTTCAAAAAAAAAAAAAGAAAGAATAAAAATGTACTGACCCCGAACTTTTGAACAGTAGTGTATATTGTTAGAAAACCTTTCTATTTTAAATAAACGCTGTTTTCTTTTTAACCTTCTGTCAATCAAAGAATCCATAAAAAAAGTTTTTGATCAAATAAATGCCGCCTTGATGAGCATGAGAGTCTTCTTTAAAAAAACAGTACAAGTCTTACTGATCCCAAACTTTTGAGCAGCAGTGTAATTATTATATCAAGTGCCAATTAATTTTAAGCTTCGTATTTAAATTAAATCAAATTAAATATATACATACAGACAGTTTTAATATATCCAACTTAACTTGACTAAACCTGTGTTTTCCTTTTGAGCTCTGTGTAAAACTATATATAAATAATTCAATTCAATTGATTCCTTTGCATAGTCATATATTTTCTTTTTATTCCTGCCTTGTAAATGCATTTAAATTTACACATTTTTTTTACTCTTAATCTTCAGCAGAAAAGTGAATTGCGCCAACTCTCGCGAGAAGCGAATCCAACGGACGCTTTGCTGACGCTCTCCATGTTCCGTGTGATTGGCTGTTTGGTGCACGTGTCACACTTTAAGGTGCACGCGCTCCAGAGTTAAATCACAAACTCTGAGTTGATAGAGAATGTTTATATCGAGCTTTGTGAGCCGGTGAACCTAAACTAAACCAGGTTGGCTTTATCGGGTTTTGTCAACTCAAAACTTACTCTGCAACTCTGAGTTTGTTCATCTCGCTTCGTGCTACAGGCCACTGGCATTCACTGTTCTTCTGCTAGCGGTTATCAAACAAGCGGGTGCCCCCTTCTGGATTGAAGCTGAATTGCCTGTATTTGTTGTAGAGCCTCATGCACCGAACCGAGACGGCCGTACCTTGACAAATACATGTATTGTTACACCCCTAATATATATATATATATATATATATATATATATAATGTATATATTTACACTTTCACAGTTTTGTGTGAATTAAATATGTGGCAAAGTCAGATAAACACATGACTGCTGAATGTAATCATGTTTACTGATTGCTGCTTTTTCGTTTGTTTGTTTTTGTTTTTAGAAATGAACTGCCTTTTCAAAACTTGTTTGAATGTCTTCAGTTTAACAAAATGTTTATTGCTTAAATGAAAACACATGCAAAGTATAATATTTTTATAAGCAGACTGTCTTTGTTGTTGACTTGTAATTGTTTAGTCTACAGTGTTTGAACATTGATCTGTGAGACTAAAGTGATTTATGACAATAGAAGACAGTAACAATTTCACTTGTTAACATTAGTTAAATATTTTGACAGCATTTATTAATTTGTTAATGTTAGTTTATATAGTTTTTCATTGTTCATGTCAGTTCACAGTGTATTAACTAATTAACAGAAAACTTTTGAATTTAAAACTATTAGTAAACGTTGAAACTTTAAGGTTATTAAATGCTGTACTAGTTGTTCATCATCAGTTCATGTTAACTAATGTAGTTAATGTTATCAAGTAAAACCTGGTAACTTGGATAAATAGCTCACATCTTAATGGGTAATTTTGCTGATTTTCAACCTTTTCATACATTTGTAACTTTTGTGTAGTTTGTAGTATATTTAAATGAACTATGTGTAGTCTTTCTTCATGTTACCTGCACACAGATATCACTGTTTATTTGTCACCAAACGTCTGCTGGAAGATGCAAAACACATTAGTAAGTTGATCATCATAGATCTGATTCATTGTCTTTTCTCTTTCTGTCTTCAGTCTGTATAGATGCAGAATTACAGAGGAACAGTGTCTCATCCTGACTTCAGCTCTGAAATCAAACCCATCACACCTGAGAGAACTGGACCTGAGTGTGAATCAAATAAAAAACACAGGAGTGAATCACTTATGTGACGTACTGAAGGATTCACACTGTAAACTGGAGAGATTGAGGTCAGTAACATTCACATACAAGAATCAAAATGATTAAAATCACTTCAACAGTTTAAACCAAAACACTTTATACTCAGAATTTCATGATGAGTCTGAGTTCACATTATATTTGTGAAAAATTCGTCTCCTTAATGATTTGTTTGTAAGATGATCTTCCTCTGTTTGTCTCTTTCTAGTCTTCATTACTGTGGAATTACAGATATTTCTTCTTTAACTCAGTCTTTGACAAACACAAAAGCACTGCAGTTTCTAAAAGAGCTTGATCTGAGAGACAATATGATTGGAGACTCAAAGCAGCAGCTCATTGATGTGCTACGAGACTCAAACTGTAAACTGAGGTGAGTAAACTTCACTTTCTGATATTAAAGAGATTCATTTACCTCTAATATGTGAACAAATATATACTTTCAAATATTTGTGAAAAGAGTTTATCAAATTATCATCAAGCTTTATTTCAAAGGGTTTGTGTCAGAATGAAATGTAAAGTTTAAAAAAATGTTGAACACAAAGGAGGAAAGAGAACAAAAGCACACTGTCAGAGCTTTATACAACAACACCTGCTTTATTAATGACATCAGTAATAGTGAATCATTACAGTTTGAAATAGATTTGGTCAGATTGTAGGAAAACGCTGGTAAAATCAGTGCAGATTCCAGCTTCAGCTCACAGCCGTCCAGCATCACATGATCAATGTCTCTGTCTCTTGTGTTTTGACTTTGACAAGCAACACGTCACATTACTTATGTAAGGTTTAATCAGGGTGTGATTTGTCGGGGTGAATTCCTCCCTGGTAGAACTGCAACAGCTCAACGGTGTAAACCTGGGAAACATGCTTCATTCTGACAAGACTTGTTGTAATATGCTCATGTTTACTGGAGAAACAATGACAGCTCAGTTATTGGACTTCATCAGTTAATATCGCTCTATTTGAGTAATTAAAAAAAGGATTTTTTCATGAATAAAAGTGTTTCAAAACATCCCCCCTCTGTTTTTTCCACAAATCACACCCTGGGTATAATGTACATCCAGCTCTCCAGGACATCCAGTTGTTATCACAGAATAAACCGACAGGTTGATCAGGACTTGTATCATCCTGAAGGGGTTTATTCTGTGATAACAACCGGCTGGATGTGCATCATCCCACTTATTATATTGTTTCTTGCCACATGAGTGAATGATTAGACACAAATTATTGATTTGAATTGAAACATTGTTTAGCTCTTTAAATGCAAAGCTTCCACAAAGAAAAACAGTTCCTAACAAACTACTGTGAACCTGGAAGTTCAGACAAGACGGACATTGAAGACATAATGTACAGTCGCTGTATGAATGTATATAAAACTGTTTGTACACAGCAGATGTTTTCCAGATGAAGTGATCTTTAACAGAACGTACGTGTGCTATCTGGGGTTGTGTCATTAATTACACATCTTTTCACCACATAAATAAAGATGAGGACATACAATGTTATTTGAGAAGAAAACCTTTTAAAAAGACAAACCCTGTGTCAGAAATCACCCCCATACGCTTAAATAGGGCACTTTTTGAGTTGACAGACATTTTTGACAGTAAATCCAGTCAGTAACTGAGACACAAGCTAATAGCAGTTGTGTTTGAATGAATCGAGTGAGAGCGCGGTGGTGTGATACGAGAGAAGTAAAAGAAACGCCGGACTCAAATACCCGTATGACTGTGTGTTATTCTGTGTTGCTAATGACAACGGTTGTTATCAGGGAATAACACACCTCAGAATGTCACGACTGACCAATCAGAATCGAGTATTCCAGGAGCTGTGCAATAATTTCAGTTCTTTACTGAGACCAATACAAACATGTTTAAACTAGAGGACAAACAGCTTTAACTAGTGGAACATTTCACTGAAAGATTTTTGTTTTAAGGCAAAATCACATTTGTATTTGTTCCATGTCATTTATTATATTTGGTGTAAACTCATTAGTATGTGTTTCACTTTATTTTGACTCAATAGAGACACAGATTGGAATTCATGTTCTAAATGTATTATATTTAAAACACAAATACTGTTTTATAAATATATATTTAAACTTTGGTAGAGTCAGTAATTAATCTGATTACAGGATTTTAATGTAACTTTTCACTCAAAAAAAAAAACTGATTGAAATATAGTAACTAATTTGTAGTTTGTTCCACTTAACTCTGATTATCTTCTCTTCTGTTCCACCTTAGAGTTTAGATTGACCAAAAGTTCCTGAGAGAGTTCAATCACCAAAAGATGATAAATGCTGTATATCATAATGAAGTGGTCTTGAGAGGAGCAGTAAACATCAGGTGAGGATCCACAGAAGAGCTTCACTACTGTGTCTATGAGGAGAAAGAAATGTGTGATAAATGTGTGAATGTGATCCATACAGGTGAAGAGACTCAGACTTTACAATCAAATAATGCAGCATGTGTGTTAGAAACATGTGATATTGAATGATTAATGTTGCTTTAGTATTCAAGTGATCATTTTGTTTAATTTAAAGCTGGAACAGAGGAGGAAGAAGCTCAGATGAGTCTGTCTGGCTCTTCAGTTTAATAATATTTGTATTAAAATTATCCATAATGATTCAAATGTTTCTAATCATAAATGCAGCACTTAAATGTATGAAAGAAATGATAAAACAAGTCTGTATGAAATTTCCATGTTACATAAAGCATTTGTTATTTCATATTTTATACACATTGTTATTCTATTTTATTTTATATTAGGTTAGTTATGTGTGTGTCTGTTAATGTACAGATATCCAGTATATTGTGTTTGTTCTGTGGATGGAGTCTCTCCTTCATCAGTTCAGACCAACTAAACATTTTCACCAGTTAACAGCATTTGTGTCTTTCAGTCTCCTCTAGATAGTCAAATACATTTGTCTTTTTCACCACATTAACATTTGCATGCAAATAAAATGCTACATAAACAGCTACTTTGTTTTTGAAAAGTTCACTTGCCTGTTTTTAAGTATATATATATGTTTTTTTAAATATTTTGAGAAAAGTCTCAGTGTCTTTGATTGGTTTCCAACTTTCTTCAAAAATATTTCATGTTCTACAGACAAGAGAAAGAAAACAAGGAACATACAGGTTCTTATTTAGCACTTATATCTTATAAAACTATCAAACAACAGATATTTTGACTTTAAATACTTTTAATTAAATGAATGACTTACAAATACCAGAAACTGTAAATGAAATCACTGCAGAAGTGTTAAAGTGTTTGTGAACAGGAAGAACAAAGGCAGTGAGGATCTCAAACTAAAGTCTTCTGTATCAGCAGTGATGTTGATGTTGATGTTGATGTTGATGTTGATGTTGAAGGTTTCGAGGTTTCAGCACCTGATCTTTATGAGGATTCATCAGTAAAAATACAGAAACAATCACCAAATGTAAACAGTATTTTAGAAATGATCCTGTAAATCAGAGAAATCTGCTGCAGATTTGTCAGTGAATTCACTTCTTGTTGAAATACTACACTGATTTTAAATAGAATAAGATTTACTGCTGTATTAGTTCTGCTTATATTTCTAACAGTAATTCATAAATGAAAACAAAACCAACAGCTTTTATGAATTCAGTGTGTTTATACACGCATGTGATAGTAAATGTAAGCAGTTTAGCATCGTTTAACAAATGTAAAGTTTTATTATACTAAATCTTGTGTATTACAGTTTAAAATGATTTCTAATACATACAGCTGAAACAAATGAAATAATGCAGCATTAATATAAACATACATGAACACATGGGCGATATATCAAATAACATTTCAGTCATAGTACAGATCAGCTCTTTTGAGGGTTTCATCAGTTTGTTCTTTCAGATTCTGTGAATCTGCTGCGTTCGTTTCATCACATCTGGTTCGGAGGACCTGAAACCGGAAGTTGTTCATCAGTTAACACGGTCAGTGCCTTCAGCTTTGTTTTGTAAATTGGGTGATATTCACTTTCTTCTCACATGTGACTTTGATTTACTCAAACTTCCTGTGAAGTTATCAGCATTCACCAACAAGTCTTATTATGTTGGAAATTGACACACACACAATTTTACACCTCACAATACTCCTGTCTGGAATAACAAATCCCTGTTTTATGAGAACTGGGTAATTAGAAATATTTGGTCAGTGATGGATGTAATGGATGAGAGTGGTGATATGTTAGATTACAATTCTTTCACTTTAAAACACAGATTTTCCTGTCATCCAAAGCAGTTCTTTACTGTTGTTAATTCAATACCCTCAGGTATAAAATGTTAATGAGATGTTCCCTTTCTTCCCTTATTATATGTTGGTGATATTGAAATAGAGAGTAAACTCTGCACTAACAGATATATAAGACACATTATTATCCAGTTATGCTGCCACTGTCAAATATTAAGAAATAAATTAGATGACACATTTAATACAAAATACTGTGAAATATTTGAGAACAGCCTAAGATTCACTATCCTCCAAAAGGTAAAAGAAATACACTTTAAAATATTAAATAATATATATTTTTCCAATAAATTTTCACATTTAAAATTCATTGAATAAATAGATGTATTAGAAACTGTACATCTGCTAATGTATTGGTCCTCACGGATCCTGCGATCAGTAGAGTAGTTTTTTCTTTTTTTTTTTTTTTTACAAGAAACAGCGTTTCTAAAGAAATCCATTTCTTTTTGCATATTTATTTAAAATGATCAGTAAAAAATGAGAATGAAAATGATTATTTTCATCTCCTCAACAAACTCCAAACATATTTATTCTGATGCGACTTCTAAGCATCTCAGACTTTGACTTAGACCAGTTTTGCTGTTTTAATAATTTTTTCAAATGTGATGAAGGTCAAATATAATTTAAGACTAATATAATCTAAGACTTTTGTTTCATAAAGTGATTGTCATCCACAATCCTCCTCGCAGGAGAAGATGGAGCAAAGAACAACCTCTTATGAGTAAGTCTTTATCTACATAAATTAAATTATGTGTGGAAGATATTTACAATTTATCCCCAATAAAATACAAGTGATTAAATGTATCTCATGCTGGTGGATTCTGGGTACTTTAATCTGTGATGTTGGATTCAAATCAAGATCCTGCATCATAACATGTTACATATCACATGTGCTGTGTGTTATTGTGTGATGTGAGGATTGTGGACACTGAATGTCTGATTTGACTGTTGGCAGTGAGGATTGTTCTTCTGGGTTGGAGCGTGTCAGAAAACAGTGATGTGGGAAACTTCATATTAGGACGAGCAGCGTTTGACAGTGAAGCTCCTCCAGATGTTGTAGAGAGAGTCGCAGGAAGACTGAAGGACAGACACGTGATCATCATCAACAGTCCTCAGCTGCTCCAGACCAACATCTCAGATCATCAGATCACACAGACAGTGAGAGAGTGTGTCCATCTGTCTGATCCAGGACCTCATGTGATCGTTCTGCTCCTCAAACATGAGCCGTGTTCAGCAGAAGATCAAGAGCGTGTGGAGAAGGTGCTGCTCTCTTTCTGTGAGCGCGTTTATCAACACACCATGGTGCTCAGCACACGAGAGCCCACTGAAACCAATGACATCCTGCAGAAAATCATTCAGAAATGTGCAAACAGACACTTCAGTCTTCAGACGAGCAGCTCTCCTCAAGATCTTCTGCAGACGCTTGAGGACATTGTGAAGATGAATGATGGACAACACCTGGATTGTGCTGAAGGTACAACAGTATTTTACAATGGATGATATTGTGTGACGATATTTGATGTTTATATCAGTAATTTAACATGTTTAAATTTTCTTCTGTCAGAAGGTGTGAAGCTGAATCTGGTTGTGTGTGGGAGCGACGAGACATTAAAATCTTCCATATCAGAGCAGATCCTGCAGCAGACAGACAGAAGATCAGATCGTCTTTACGTAGATTATGTAGCCAGACTGTGATCAATCAATAAATCACAACAATCCCACACTGCCAATGTGATACACACACAGACACAGTGATTGAATGTTAACATCAAGTCTAAATGCAGCCTAACAACAACAAAAGTATTGACTTTTAGTTCTGTTCATCTTTGTTAGATTCATGGTTACTGTTAAGATACACAGAAAAATGTCATTATTTACTCGCCCTCATGTGAAATAGATTTAACAGAATCAAAACCGTGCCTGCTTGATTTGAAGGAACCAATAAGATTTACAAGCACGCACGTTTAAACTTACCATACTTTTACCATATGTGCATTTATATATTAATATGCATTTATTCTGAATATTGGCATATTAAAGAATACGTTTGATGCAAGTAAAAAAACAAAGAACATAAAACCTTTGTCATTGTATTGTACAAAATACAATACATTTTAGAAACTCTATCGCTGCACTCACACGCCACCTTGCTAATGACATATATGCTTATAAAACTCACCTTTACTATACAGAAATATTAACAAATGGCTGTTAATAAAGTTATTATAATATAAAGTTTATATATTATAATGCACCTTAACATTGGTGCTACCCACAATTAAACAAAAAGAAGAAGTTTGTATATGTTTATATAGGCTCGGTTATTTGGTTTATTTAATTCCTGGATACTGCCTGCCTGTAAATATTGTGCCCAAGAGCATAAAAGTGTTTAATCAAGTATATAGAAATACATTTGAATGTAGGCTATATTGTGAGTAGTCATAGAAGTGATTAATAAATAAAATAAAATAAAAAAATGTAAGAGTGAATCATTCTGTGAATCTTCAGTTGATTCAGTGTTTCAGAGGGCTTCATTTCACATCATCACAACTGTTTTCAACTTCCTCTTCTTCTAGCTAGAGCACAACTAAAGCTGCTTTGTCTTGACTTTTTAATGACGGCTGGCAATGCAGCTGTATGTGCATTCCTGCCATTTACTGGGAGTGTAAAGCCCAGATGGAAGACAGAGAAAACAAAAATAAATCCTCCTAATTAAATCTCTCTCTCTTTCTCTCTCTCTAATTACTTACATTTATTGGTCACTTACTTCTATTAGTACTCATAACCAGTGTTGGGGAGTAGCTTGTTACATGTAACGGAATTACGTAATTTAAGTACAAAATAAATGTAATTGTAATTAGCTTTAGTTACTCAGAAAAAATATGTAATTAAATTACAGTTACTTTTGAAAAATGTTAATGATTACAAAGGGGGTTACATCTGAATTTCACACAAATACACCCACATACAGATTTAATTGTCTACTTTTATAAACTGCATTGATTGCAGAATAGGACACATGCTTATTCAATAACTATTTTATTTCCTATTTGGGTTTTTGCATATACTTTAGATTTTAAGATAAATTGTTTTTTTCCTGGGCGTTGTTAGATGGCAGTGTTTCCTGTCATAACTATGCAAACATTTGATTTCAAAACCAGTATCATAGCTATTAAACTATTTTTTGTTATGATTTCAAATCTGAATTTAACCTCAGAATGACCTAAAATGATCTAAAAATAAGTTAATAAGAGTCTGAATTTGTGGTGGCTGTGCTTTAAATTAAATTATTACACGGCTTTACGGAATACTTGATTCTGATTGGTCAGTCATCACATTCCAAGGTATGTTATTCTTCGATAACAACTGGTAAAAGCTAATAACACAGACTCATCCGGAAAACTTACGTTGGCCTATACGCTTGATAATTTTTCTTAGTGGAAGCTTTGGATTTGGTTAGCTATTAAAATATTAAAACTCAATTCAATATTATGTGTTCAATTTCTTGATGAGGTCATCCTGGTTATGTGGACTCAACAAGCAACTGTGTAACAAATGGGATAATGTACGTCCAGCCAGTTGTTACTGCAAAATAAAGATGTATCCCTTACTTATTATAATCTTAATTCAAGTGATAAAGGATTTTAAAAGTCTGACAGTAATCAGTGTTAAGAGCTACTGTAAGGTTCACTCTGCCTGGTTTAAATGTTTCAAAAATTGTAGAAATTTAGAAAAGTAAATCAAAAAGTAATCAAAAGTAATAAGTTACAGTACTTCAATATAGAATAGAATATAGAATAAGAAAGAAACAGACTAATATTAGCGTAGATGCCATTCTTCTGACGATGCACTGAGTACATCGGGTGTTATGGGAAGTAACTGAGCCTAACTTTTAAAACACCCCCAAACTTGGTTTCTCCCATTTCCCATGATGCACTGCAGCACAGATATAAAGGCTCATTCCACAATCACTCTGCTTTCTTAACCGGATCCAGCAGCATGGTGGCAGGTGAGGTGAGTAAGTGCTGCTCTTGTAAATGGGTTTATATTTTGTGGGTTAGTTAGTGATGGCTAAGTGAAGCGTTGTGAACTAGTGAAGCTTTCAACACAATTGTATCGGAAAAACGTTCATGTTGTGGCCATTAGTAAAAATGAATAACACCTTCCAAAGTGCTGTGCTCCATTGCAGCCGCTGGTTTCACATCTGGTTCTACAAATGATTCTTTGTTTTATTTCACTGTATATAAATAATGGTCATTGTCAAAGTCAATTATTTATGTTGGTGTACTAGCACTAAAATAAGTAAAATAAATAAAACTTAAATTCATAAATGAAATCTATGATATGTTTATTTGAACTCCGCCTCAGTCCTTAGACTTTTTCTTCAAAGTTATTTTTTGAGCTCAATATAGAAATTATAACTAAAAAATAAATTCATAAACAATGTACTATAATGTAAAGGAAACGGCACTGGGCTTCGCTTCGTTTGAACCAGATACTGAAGCAAGCGCATGGTTTTCAGGTGAATGAAGCTTCGGACGTCATAGATCACTTGCTTTTCTTAAAACGAATCAAGCTCTGATGCAGTACTTCAATGTGAAATGTCGTTTTTTTGATACAAGCTTTGGAGCATCCTTGTTGAAGGTAACATCACTAGTGTTAGTTAAAGATGGTCTGTGGAACATTTCCCTGTTTAGTTGTGTTAGAATAGATGTGTGATTACTGGATGGTTTACTGCATTTGTGTGCTCGTGTTCAGTTACAGTAAATGAAGCTGATTCACTGATCATCTCTCACTCATATTATCCTTCCTAATATGCCTGTCTCTCTTCTACTACACTTCTGATCCATTCATAACAAACCTAGAGAAACACTTAATGTCTAGATATTACGACAGACATACGATCATGACCGTATGTGATTTACATATTGGGCTGTTTTCCTAATAATAATGTTAACATGAGGAATGCTAAAGGAGGGTCACTTAGTGTGATGGGATGGATGTTGTTACTACAACCCCCTCTGCTGGAGAATAGGAAGAGCGCACTACAGGTTTAGCTGAGGCCTTTACCTGGTTAACTGGTTTAAGATTAACTTGATTGCTTGAGGTTGAAAGTAGAGTGTGCTGTTACTCAGTCACTGAATTGCGTTAATGTTAAAAAATTACTGTTATTTTAATAATAGCAATCGCAGGCAGTTTGTGTCAAATAAAAATATTTTCTGTCTGTATAAAATAACTTGGAAAAAAGTGTAAGGTCTTTGGTGTAAAATTAATATTTTTCATATTTTTGAACGGTTACTTAAGATTTGCCAGTGATCTCCTGTAATTGGCGTCAGATACATTTTAAATGAATAAACATTAACTTCAGATCTCATTCAGCAATCGCAGGCAGTTTCTTTCAAAAATAAACATTATTTGTTCATATAAAATAACTTGGGGAAAAAAAAGTGTCAGGGCTTTGGTGTAAAATAAATATTTTTCATATTTTTGAGCGGTTACCCCAAAACTTGCCAGTGATCTCCTGTATTTGGCGTCAGATACATTTTATATTAATAAACATTAACTTCAGATACCAGTGAGCAATCGCAGGCAGTTTCTTTCAAATAGAAATATTTTTTGTTAATATAAAATAACTTGAAAAAACTGCCAGCACTTTGGTGTCAAAAATATACTTTTTTTTTTTTTTTTTTTTTTTTTTTGCTGAGGTTACATTATACTTGCCAGCGATCTCCAGGAGTTCCCCTCAAATACATTAAATATTACTCTAAAAAGTGCTGGGTTATTTCTGTGAACACATTGCTGGGTTAATTGTGCTGGGTCAAAATTCTGGGTTGTTTGAGGTACTGTAAACACACAGTTGGGTTGATCATGCTGGGTCAAATGGACTTTCACCACTGAACATGCGGGTTGGGTTATTTTAACCCAACCGGTTTGTTTATTTTTCCACTTCATCGAACTTTATGGATTCTTCACTCCTCTCCTCGTCAGGCGGTCACGAAATTCGCAGCAAGCAGGATTATTCGGTAAGTTAATATGATTATATGATTATTTACCTTTATTTTTTAATAAGTTGTGGTTTAAAGCACAGTGATTTCACTCCCTGATAGCACACATACATCTCGGAGACGTCTATTTGACATCTGCATTTACATCTGCAAGACATAGTTTGCTCATCTGCAATACGTCTATTGGACGTTTCCTATCAGATGTCAAATAGACATCTATTAGATGTCTTTAAGATGTTTATGATTTAGAATGTATGTAAAACTGACATCTTACAGATGTCTGCCAGACGTTTGTACACAGCAGATGCTTTCCAGATCAAGAGATCTTTAACAGACATCTTGCAGACGTACATGTGCTATCTGGGCTGTTTAATGCGATATTTGATATGTCGCTATGCGGGGTTAACGTTTTATTCTGTGAATGATTAACGAACGTTAAGTAGCAGCCTATAGTGAGGTACTATTTTTTTGCCTCAACAATCACTTTATCATTAAATAAAAGTTGTGTGTGTGTGTGTGTGCGTGCATATACAGCACACATGTCCCTTTTTTATTCATATACAGCCAGTGGCGGATCTACCGGGGTGGCAACTGCCACCCTAAGAAAAAGCTGTGCCACCCCAGAATTATCACAGAATAAAATATAAATGTAAGCAGTGTTTCATGTGCTACTTTTCAGCCGCAGCGATTACAGCATAACGCAAAATAATGTAAAAAACACGTCTTTCAATAAAATGTGCGCCATAGTTGCACTCGCATGCAGCGCGAGCCGTGTAACAAATGACTCTTATGAACCGGTTCATTTTGAGTCAAAAATGAACGTCCCAGTTCACTAACGAATTGTTTTTACATTTGCTCGTGTATTAGATAATTACTGCTTCTCGGCTAACTCTGAAGTCCTCTGAGAAATCTAATCCCGTCCGGATATGTCTGAGATTCATCGCGTAATTGTTTGTGATCCGATTCTCTGACCGCTCGCTCCACGTTAATCATGGATAAAGGTATTTTTGCCGTATCCGACGAAACAATAATAGCATGAAATCAATAAGATGATGACGATCACGGAAACTAGTAGCAGAGTTAGGTGAGCTTCTGGTCGTATTGCAGTTTTCTCGATTGTTAACACAATGTAACTGATGTTAGTTGATTTATAGTCCCAAACCATTCATTCAGTGCTAAAAACAAAGACACATTTCTCAAAAAGTTTAACAATGAGTAAGTTAAACATTAAGTAGCAAAACTGATGACACACAAATCACAACATCTGCATCCAACAACGGAGAGAGGAGAGAAATTAACGAATCATTTGGGTATTATATTTACACATACAGTATAATTATAGTACAGTACCAGTATATTAGATGAGTGGAACTATTTCACTATACTATATGTACAGTAAATTGTAGTACATGTTGTATACATTCAGTGTGACTGTCAAATTTTATTTGTAACCATTTTTCATGTGGTAAATGCAGTAGTCTACTGCATTTGTGCAGAACTGAGAAATGACTACCCAGAGATATAGTCTTGTGTCAGGAGACCAAATAATACTGTATACTATAATGAAATTTTGTCAAATGTGCAGAGGATGCTGAATTTAATTTTTAAATTTTATTTTGTACTGTACTGTATTGTGGCACAAACCAGGTTCATATACAGTTCTTTTTTATTTGAACTTTTCTAGTGCTTTTTATCTGCTGCAAGATTACTTTACAGTAGTAAAATGAAAATATTTTTTTTCCCAAAAGTTAATTGCTGAATTAGCAATCTGTAATTTAATTTATTGTATACTGTAATAGACATTGGGTTGCAAATTAATTCCTATAAAAAGTTTTTTGTTAGTGATCTCATTAGTGTTCACTGGGCAGGAAAGTCATCGTTGTATTTGAATTGTGTGTAATCATTTAAGAAAACCTGTAAAAACTAGATTGAAACGTTAGAAAGACAAATTTATGCTGGCTTGTCTTAAGACTTGTTTAAAAACATAAATAGTTTGGTCAGTCAGATGTTCTAGATGTTTGCTAAAGTGTTGCTAGTTGGTTGCTAGGATATTCTGGGTGGTTGCTAGGCTCTTGCTATGCAGTCGCTGGGGTGCTGCTAGAGTATATGGTTGATAGTGTGTTATGAGTGATTACAGACATTCCCACCTCTGTTAATAACAGAAAATCAACCATTGTTTCCAAAGCTGATCCAGTTTTGGTGCTTTGATATTATAATATTTCTTTCTAATATTAGGAAATTAACATTAAATCATCAACATTAACATCTTAAACTTGCACTAAAACGTGATTTATACCATCTAAGTAGTAATTTAATACAATCTCATGTCGTCTTTAGTGATACAAGCTCAGAAACATTCACTGTATAACCTGTTGAAGTTTTTTTTTTATATTGTTTATTGACTTGGTGCCATGATGGACATTGAAATATTTATTTTTCATTTTATACAGTATAGATGATTACTTAATGGTAATGCAATATTTGTGAACACAACTGTGTATGTCAGACTATAAATCCCCAAAAACTACCCATGGGGGCTTTCTTTGGTGTTGCCACCTCTCATAGACCCCATGCCACAACTTTGCCACCCTAAAAAATATTTTCTGGATCCGCCCCTGTACCTCAGGAAGACTGGGGAGATTCACAGTCTGAAAGAGGCAGCAAAGAGGGAAGTAAGTTATTATCAAAGTTCTCTCAGAATGTGTTTAAAGATTCAATTTAAGATGAAAGTTTAATTTTTTTTTTTTTATCCAAAAATCTAAATGTAACGTACATAGTTCAACAATAGTAGACTTTGTAATACTTTTGTGGTACCTATGTCATGTTTAAAAAAAAAAAAAAAAACATAATGTGTTGAGAAGTTATAGCCAATTAGCGCTCTCTTTACTGGGTGACGTCATCCTGCGATCGCTTGCTGAAGAAGGCAGAGCATAATGTGTTGTGAGTCTGGACACCAGTGATCATTTTTCATAAAGTGGACATTTATTATCGTGAGTCAGTGACACGATGTCAGTGTGCTTTTCTGTATTTACCTAGGAGACTCTTCATTTATGTTTGGCATGTGATTGCATAACTTTACTAGTATATTACAGCCAGCGTGTTTATCCACTCGAGCAGCCGCATTAATGTGTTTCAGTACTTCATTTCATAGTTTAAGTGATGTTTGTAAGCACTAAACTTGCAGTATTTCATATTGTACATTGTGTAGATTGACGGTTACATGTTGTTCTTCGCATTTACCGATCGAATCAACGACGCAGCAAAATATAATGACCTTTTACCTACTTTTTCTCTGTGAGCTTGATCTGGAGGCGCTACATGATACTACAGCGCAGGAGCGTTTAGGATTTTAAAACATCCAGGGCTGATGCCAAAACATCAGGTGCTAGTGGTGTTGGGTGGGAGCGCACATCATGCTTGCATAAGATTTTGTTAGACACAGGTGGTTGAACCTGGATGGGGTCCAGGGGCATTAAACTGGGGGTTAAAGACCTTGTCACACTATGAACAATAGTAAATAGTAATCACTTCAAATAGCAAACATATCAAAGTATTATAACAAAATTATAACTTTGCAAAAATATGTTAGACAAATAAAAGAATAAATGTGAAGATGTATTTATAACTGTAGCAAATATATAGTTGCATGCAAAAATAAGGCCCTATTCCCCCCCCCCCCCCCCCCCCCCCAAATATCGTGGATTTTTTTTTTTTTTTTTTAATTCTGTTTTAATTTTTCTGGACTTCTTTTTAATGGTTAAATTTAATTTTATTAATCAAAATGTAATTAATCACGTGTAATTAATTAAAACCATGAATCTTATGATTTACCGTCAATGTATCATCATAAAGTTGTTTAGGACCCCATTAAATGTTTTTTCTCACCTTACATTTTATTGTTACCAAATATGTTTTAGCATGTCTGTTTGTCTAAATGCATAAAAACAATTTTATTTTTTTTTTACAATAGCCTTATGGAATTCTGTGTTGTGTATTTTTTGGCAAATAAAGGGGATTTACTATTGAAATTTAAAACATGGAAGAAATATGGTGTGGGGAATTTGTATAAATTTTTATTAAATAATAGTAGTAGTCGTACACTGTAAAAAAACAATTTGTTGAGTCAACTTAAAATAATTTGTAACCTGGCTGCCTTAAAATTTTAAGTTCAATCAACTTAAAAAAAAAAAAGTTTATTCTACCTGAAATGTTAAATTATATTAATTGACAACTTAGATATTTGAGTTGAATCAACTTAAAATTTTAAGGAAGCTGGGTTACTTACCCATCTGTTAAGTTTAGCAAACACATATATCTAAGTTGTTACTTGGTACAACTTAACATTTCAAGTTGACTAAACTTATTTTAGTTGACTGAACTTAAAATTTTAAGGCCGCAAGGTAACAAATTATTTTAAGCTGACTCAACAAATTGTGTTTTTTTATTTTTTACAGTGTAGTAGGCACGTACATTATACTGAACGGTTAATAAAGTTAAACCAAACTTTTACTTTGACGGATCGCCGTGAATACCTTTAAATTTCTGTGTGTATATTTTTGGTGCTTGTTTTACTCAAATGAAAGCGTGAAATGCTCATTAAGTGACTCTCAGAGCAGTTCTGGAGATGTTGTTAATTTATTTATGTCCTCATTTAGTGAAACGGCAGATGCAGAAATAACTGCGAGCGTCACACGCGCATCAGTATCACAAGTAAAGAAACCGCGCGTACCCGTTCATTCATAAAAAGACACACAGAACGTGCAGGATTCATATTTAAATGGTATTTTGTGGCCTAATATTTACAGATACTAGTCCATATCGCGTCTTGATTTAAGTATAATTACCAACTTTTGATTAATTCATTCAAACTTTGACAAATTCCATGGAAATCATAGGACTATACAAAAAAAAAAACCTTCGGGGCTGATTAGACCTGGCGACGCCCCTGCTACAACGTTTATTTCAGTTAAATACTTAAAGAATATTAAAGAATATTACTTTACGTAATTGTTTCTTGCTGATTATGACGAGTTATTATTATTACTGTCTACTTATTGTTATCTTTGTTATTTTCAGACCACTTCTAGACAAATGTCCATTGTTTAGAGACTTCTGAGCAAGCAATGCCCAGTGGTCTGACTGTGCTGTCAATTACTAAGTTCTTATTAAAAGCTGGAACTGAATCCTGCCTCAGATGTCCTTACCGACACACCAGTGCGAACACAACGCTACCTGAATTAGTGCACATACAGTTATAATTAACCCTATCCTACATAATGTGTGTGTGTGTATGTATATAGATTTTCTATTTCATCTTTCAGTTTCCAAGAGATCCAGTGTCTGAATCTGACTGTGCACTAGAACTCATCACAGAGGCAGACAGAGAGCTGAGGAGAACCTCATTTCACAGCAAAACACTGCACCAATCTTCAATGTAAAGATCAAGAGTGAAGTGTCAGTCTACAGAGGCCTCAGAAGACCCTGCTCTTTCATAGTGGGGTAAGAAAGACACACTCACAGCTTTCACCATCTACATCTGCTTTTAGGCCTCCTAAACACTGTCTGAGAAAGTGTATGAGATCCTAGATTCTCCTTAAAGTCAACACGGTCATTTTCTTGTACAAAAACTCTTGATTAACATTTTGGGTGGGCCAAATAATAAAGAAGAGACAGAAATATCTATATTGTTCCATTTACATAAAGTCATTTATGAATGTTGTTGTTTTCTTTAATTCTGTATGCTTCTTTGTTAATTATAATATTGTTTAAATATATCTTCTTGTAGTGAAGCAGTATTAAAACACATCAACACCAGATATTTCTCTCACTCCCTCACAAAACTAATTTCTTTCTGCAAAAAAGTAAATATACACACATTCATAACCTACTGAATAAAAAAATTAGTTTGTGTGTATTATTGTTCCGTTTATAAATTATTATAAATAATAATTAATCAATCTGTAGTGTTTTAAATGTAGTGGCTTAGTACATTTACATTTACACAGATGAACAAATTAACACTGAATAAATGAATAAACTGTATTGTTAGGTATTTTTTTTATTGTAATTTGTGTTGGTTTCCTTAACAGAAATGTAACTGTCTACTATCTGTAAATGTATCTACAACAACAACCAAAAAAAAAAAAAAAAAAAAAAATGAATTCCCTATAACCATTAAAACCAGTAGGAATTATGCAGAGGCTTTCTTTTTTACAGCAGTAAATGAAATTGTATAACTTTATCTATGATAACGCACGACTGTAATGTCACCACAACGAATATGGGAATCACAAAGTTAAGTCGCTGGTATGTTATTTGGTACGTCACTGTGACGAATATGGTCTGGTCCAGTAACGGTGTCACAACGTAACTGTGTTAGCTGGCATGTAACCATACAAAAACATTAAATGTACTTATTTGACACCAAAACCCTGACACTTTTTTCACCTGCAATCATGTTATATATATATATATATATATATATATATGTATGTATGTATGTATGTGTATGTATGTATGTTTTTTGTTTTGTTTTTTGTTTTTTTTCTGGACAGTTTGTTGCATAATGATCAGATGCTGCAGGTTTTGTTGTACTGATGATCAAAGTTTGCTTTATTGTCAATTCTGCCACATGTACAGCACATACATACAGAAAATTGAAATTGCATGTTTTAGAATGTAAAAATACAAATAAATACAGATTCAATATAATACAAAATACAACTATACAAATAAGGACATGCCAAAAAAATAAAGTAGCACATGGCAGATGGAGTGCAAACCAGTGAAATAAACTGCAGATATAATGAGTGTAGTGCAAAAAGAGTTTATCAGTCTGTTTAAAGTGACAAAGAGCTCAGAGAGCAGTCTTTATTTAAACTGTCAGAAGAGGTAGTTTCCTGATGGATGAATTTGTCCTTCAGTCTGCTGGTCCTGGAGACTCTGCAGGTGTTGAACCCCAGCTGGACCAATTTGTGAATGAGCTGTTGAGTGAACGATGACTGTCAACACAGTTTAGTTGTGCTGCTATTCTGGAGTATGGTTTACCTTGATCATTAACATGCACAATTTTTATGGACACTTCTAGGAAAACAGTCTAGATAGTCTTTTAGTCAAATTATTTAACCGTTTCTGAACACATTGATGAAATGTTCTCATTATATGTATATTTAAAGGGACAGTTCACCTAAAAGTGTAAATTGTCGTCATTTACTCTCCCTCATGTCATTTCAAACATCTATGATGATATTTTGAGAAAAGTCTCAGTGTCTTTGACTGGTTGCCAACATTGTTCAACATTGTTTTATGTTCTACAGACAAGTGAAGGAAAGCAAGAATTATCTTTATGAGGATTCATCAGTAAAAATACAAAAACAGTCACCAAATGTACAGTAGAGTAGTAAAAATTGAGAAAGTATTTTTAAAAATGTGAGAAATAATCCTGTAAATCAGAGAAATCTGTTGCAGATTTGTCAGTGAATTCACTTCTTGTTGAAATACTACACTGATTTTAAATAGAATAAGATTTACTGCTGTATGATCAGCTCTGCTTATATTTCTAACAGTAATTCATAAATGAAAACACTTCAAAACCAACAGCTTTTATGAATTCAGTGTGTTTATACACTGATAGTAAATGTAAGCAGCTTCAAACAGCATTATTTTAACAAATGTTAAAAAGTTTTTAAACCAATGAAATAATGCAGCATTAATATAAACATACATGAACACATGGGCGATATATCAAATAACATTTCAGCCATAGTACTGTCAGGCATTCACCACGGCCACCTTCACCTGCCACGTCACCCAGAGCACCGCCCACCCGTTCATCCTCACCTGAGTTCTAATCACCTGCACCTGACACCTCCGTGAAGTTGGCACCCCATAAAAAGAAATAATGACCAAAACTATACCATTCGTTTGTGCTGATTTGTGCAGCAAAAATGAACGTTTGTGCTGGTTTGGTGTTTAAGATATTAAACATTATTTTTTGACCGTGTGACGTCACTTTCCACCCCATGTTGCCCAAATCGCTCCAAACCGGCGCAGTTCGTTTGTGCTCGATTTGTGCTCGTTTGTGCCGTTAAAATAAACACTGTATCTGTTTTCCTTCCCTAGATATAACCAAAATATTTTCGGGGCTGTGACGTCACTCTCCACCACATGTCGTCCAAATCTCTCCAAACCGGTGCCGTTAGTTTGTACTCGGTTTGTGCCCGTTTGTGCCGCTAAATTAAACATTTCATCTAATTCCCTTCCTTAGAATAAAACAAATATAATATGGGCCAGTGACGTCACTCTCCAATCCCATGCCTTCCCAATCTCTCTAAACCGGTGCCGTTCGTTTGTGCTCGATTTGTGCCGGTTTGTGCCGTTAAAAGAAGTCATGTAACTATGACCGCTGCTTAAAACAAAACTTTTTTTTTTACGAACAGCGACGTCACTCTGCACCCCATGCACTCTAAATCATTCCAAAATGTTGCCATTCCTTTGTGCTCGATTTGTGCCGGTTTGTGCTGTTCAAAGAAACCAAGCATGACCTCTCTTTAAATATAACGAAATATATCACTCTCCACCCCATTTAGCGCCACTGCAGAGTTTAAAAAAAAGTTACTGTTCATGCTGCCTTAAAATTTTAAATTTAGTCAGCTCCAAGTTTTCACTAATTTCATATTTCATATTAACTGCATTTAAAATTCAAGGCACTTCAAAAAAAAAAAAAAAAAAAAAAAATCGTATAATTTGGTTGTGTTGGATTTGTGCCATTAGAATATTAAACATGGATTCCCCACGAATATTCGTTAATATTTTTAATGGCAAAGTGGCTGCATGTATTTATTTTCGTTTCTTTAAGTTATTTTAGAAATATGTCTGGAACATTTTGTTTGTTAAATTCTTTTTTTTTCTTTGCTGAACAAGCCGCCAGCAGCCGACAGTGAGCTGGTCATATCTAGCCTTCTCAAAATCAACACGACTTGCCTAAAATAACATTTGTAGGTATAAAACCATTAATGCATTTCACAATATTAATTTAAACATTCAACATATAAATGAGCGCTTTTAGGCGCATTTTAATCCATGAGGAGTGTGGAAGCTACGGCGCGCAGACATGGAGGCGCCGGCAATATCGCTTGAGATTTTTTAAGTAATATCTACGCCATCATTTTTGCTAATAAAGGTAAGAGTAATACATAATTCAGAACTGCAAAGAGTCTACTTTGATTTGTGTGCACTCACAACATCAACAACGCATTCGTTTTCATTAAATTTAGATTTTTTTTTTCAACATGCATTAAAATATATACAAATACGTACAGATATAGATTTACCTCGTTGATTAGCTAGAGTAGTATCTATCAATTTATTGTAGCCTTTTTCCAATGAACGGTAATTTGTCCTGCCATGCACACATTCAGTAGTCTATAGCTTAAGGCTATTTTATCTACGAGCCCTTTTTCCACAGTCCGTTATGTCCTTTTTCGTTTTCTTATGCAGTGCGGTAAATAATTGTTTATAAGGGGGACAGAAAAGCATATTAGCTATTAAATACAGTCATGCCATGCAATTACATTTAGGCTACGTGTTTCCTATAGATAATGGCATATTAAGTGCTTAAGTTTTCTCCCTTTAAATATCCAATTTAAGACGAATTTTAGTTACAACCAGGATTTCTGGTACAAATCGAGCACAAATGTGGAGAACGCTTTGAATTAGGCTATATATATATATATATATAATATATATATGTTATTGTTCATACTGCCTTGAAATTTAAATTGTCAACTTTAAATTAAGTTAGTGAAAACTAACTTGAAAAAACTAAGTGAAAAGACTACATTTTACATTTTAAGGCAGCACGAACACTAACTTTTTTTTTTTCTTTTTTTTTTTTTTTTTTTAAAGAGCATGCAGTGGCGCTAAATGGAGTGGACAGTGAAATTTTTGTTACATTTAAAAAGAGGTCATGGTTACATGGTTTCTTTTAACGGCACAAATCGAGCACAAATGAACGGCACCGGTTTGGAGAGATTTGGACAACATGGGGTGGAGAGTGACGTCACAGCCCCGAAAATATTTTGGTTATATCTAGGGAAGGAAAACAGATAGTGTTTATTTTAACGGCACAAACGGGCACAAATCGAGCACAAAGGAATGGCAACATTTTGGAATGATTTAGATTGCATGGGGTGCAGAGTGACGTCGCTGCCCAGCAAGCAATAGCCGTCAGTTCACCGTCTCGGTCAACTATAGACCCGATGTAGCCCGGCTGTGTGTGACCCCCTTCTAGCCCAAAAACCTTGAATTTGGATACATGTCATTGTTTTGGCAAAATAACTTGAGAGATGTATGATATTCCATCACGTAAGCAAAGTGAACAGCGTTTACAGTGTGTTTGATTTCATTTCTTTGACGTGTTCTACATGTAGCCTGTTTGTAGCCGAGATTTAGCTCGTAGTCAGACCGGCTATTTGTAGCCCACTCATAGTCAAATCTGACTGATTGTAGTTTTTGTTCAGGCAGCGCAGGAGATGGTTGATATACCATCATGTTTGCGGTGTCAATAATATCTACTAAGATGTCAGTGTCAGTTAATGACATGATATATATAGCCACGTTTTAGCTCTGAGTCGGACGGGCTATGTGTAATCTGCTTTTAGCCCAACCGGTGAAATCGAGGCAATCAGTGTCTAATTTTAACAGCTTGGCTATAGCCAGACCAGCAATGTGCATGGCCGAAATAGTCTTACATTTTTTATATTTTATTTCATTATTTTATAGCATTATTAAATAATGCATTATTAATTATGCCAAAATAATGCTAATTTAAATGTTTCAAAAGTTTAATTGCATTTAATAATATGATGTCATGCATCCCACACGCAACAAAGTGTAACATTCATACACATTATACAACGTAATTTGACTTTCTTTCAATTTATAAATAAATATGCAATTACAATTGTCTCCCTACTGAGACAGGACTACTGGCAACGCGAGACTTGAAAGTTAGTAGAGATCACTGTTGCAAGATCCCGCGATAATTCAGCGGTTTTGAATTTTGTTTTTACACGAGAGAACAAGTTTACCTGTGGGAAATCAACGGGCAAACAACAAACGATAAAGGACTTTCCTGCTTGGTCTTGGCAAGTATATGTGTTCACTGTTTATTTATACTTTATTTGTTATGTGTAGGAACAGTGACATTTTAGTGAAGGGAGCAGATCATAGATGATAATGATCCCTATGGACTAGACCCCATGGTACAGCATGCATGTGATCAGAGGATTAATTGCAAAATTTAATAGATAATAGAGTAAAAGTTAATTTGTATGTGTTTACAAACTCAAGATTTTAAAACAGCAAAACAACAGAACAAACAGCTTTGATTAATCTATATTAATTTATACAGTGAACACACATTCAGAAGAATTGGACAAATTGAGGAGGAGTTTCTACATCTGGAAAAGCTGTTGGAAAAAGAGGAGATCTGGGCAGCAATGGTGTTAAAAAAAAAAAAAATAAAATAAAAAAAAAAACTCCAAAACAACATTTCCTCACTAGAGCTCTCATCTTTGACAAATTCAGTCATTTATTTTAACTATTATATTGAATTTATGACTGAACAATGGCTTGTTACATACAGAGAAAGCATGAGCTAATTGAATAGAGTATCTTTGTTATTGTACAAGTACAATAAGATTTAGTTTGAAACTTCCAAATTGATACTAAAGCTCAAAAATACAAATTATTTCAAACTGCAATATAAAATGTTCAATTATAAAAAGTTTGCACCAGTATTAAAATAGTACAAATAGCTAAGATGTGCAATGCAGCATTAAAACCTAACCGGTACAATCAGAAGACATAATGTAATAAAAACGGTAGGGGTGAACAATTATTCCATGCACATTTAAGGTTAATGTGTGTACTGGGTTACATTTTAGTTGCTGTATAAGCAGTGATACTGTGTTGATATGAAATTAGTTGCCAGACAATTTTGGACACTTTTACACTGACACATATAATACTACCTGCCTGACATTGGTATGTGTTATTCAGGTGTCAAAGTTGTGCAGAATTGAATGAAGAAACCTCAAAGACAGTGCCAGAAGGAAGCTGGAAAGGTAAAGTCTTCAAAGTGTGCCACATTAATCAAACATTGTGGTGTCAATACTTTACAGCATAATTTACAGCACAAATCAGAAATGTAAAAAATAATTCCTTTACTGGTGATTTTAAAATGTCAGTGAACTTTGTCCGCAATTGTTAACCACCTCAATCTGTATTCTGTTTTAGGGTTTTAAAAATTCCCCTCATATTCAGAGCTTTCTCTCTCAGTTCTCTCTCAAAAAGCTTTTCTTATGCTATTTGTTTTTTTCTTATGCTATGTTTTTTTCTTTTTTTTCTTATATTTATAATATCATAAGGTATTTAATATATATATATATATATATATATATATATATATATATATATATATATATATATATATATATATATATATATATATATATATATATATAATTATTATCATTATTATTATTATTATTATTATTATTATTATTATTATTATTATTATTATCTTAAGTTGTTACATTTTTATCATAATAAAAGGGAGTGTAATGCATTTATATTTTGTCATTAATTCTTTTGCATTTTTATAATTTTGTATTTTCATAAGTTGTTAATGTTATTTTTCTTAATAAAAGTTGTATATGTAGTTTGTTTGGATGGATGACCATTTTGTTGTGTTTTAGATGTATATATGTAGGCGTTCATTAGCTGTCTGTTTGATGACTAGTCTATTATTGGGCTATGGTTAGAGGTCTATTAAATTTTCACTGACAGCCCAATGACAACCTTATTTTAGCCTAGACGTCTGGGCTGTGTTTCAACGGCTAATAGACGTTTTTTTTAGACCAAAAATTGCTTGCTGGGTGTTCGTAAAAAAAGTTTTGTTTTCGTTAAGCAGCGGTCATAGTTACATGCTTTCTTTTAACGGCACAAACGGGCACCGGTTTGGAGCGATTTATCTTAATATCTTAAACACCAAACCAGCACAAACATTCGTTTTTGCGGCACAAACGAATGGCATAGTTTTGGTCATTATTTCATTTTATGGCGTGCCAACTTCACGGAGGTGCGCCTGACTTCTATCAGCCACACCCTATAGAAACCACATTCACTCATTCCTCTTGTTGAGGCTACTGTTCGCACCTTGTGATGTTTGCTCCTGACCTTATGTGTTTCTTCTATGTTGAACTCTCCCGTGCTCTCCGGATCCCACGTGGCTCATTAACTGGACATTTATCTGCTCAATCGTATACGAGGACTGTCAGAACGAAACACTTTTATAGATACAACTTTAGCACAGACGCTAATCATTTTAATACTCGCGGACATTGTTTTTGCATATTTAATCCGATCTGTCTGTACTATTGAGAGATTTGAGAAGAATTTGCTGACAAGCTACAGGACTAAAGGACAGAAAAATGAGCGTTTCTAATAAATTCTCTTTATAGTGGACAAGACTGTAGGTAAGGTTTTCGAAAGGGGGTTATTGAAAACAAATGTGTTTCTGCGGGTTTTCCCGTATTTTGTCTTCTGTTTTATGCTGTTGTTTCTGTGATGTGAAATCGAAAGCATTTTTAAACCAGACATTTCTCAATAAGACTATTTGGTTATTCTACATGGCAGTTCATTTGTTTGTAACTCACTTTATTTTATATAGTGTTTTTGTTGCTGTTGCTACTAATTCAACATATTTATTCATCTCATTAACGATCATCATCTTCAGGTCAAACTGAACAGCAGATTGTTTTCTCAACCCAATGCTGATCACTGGAGTTTATCTGCAGTTTGTCAGAAGAGCAAGGAAAGGACTCTCAGTCTGAGATGAGTCTCTCACAGAAACAGAGGTAACACTGAGTCTGTTTTAAGAGAATCATTTTAAACACTGCTGGAGCTTCAGATGTTTGCTGTAAAAAACAAAACCGTAACAAACTTTGTTTTATATTTACAAATGCTTTGCAGAACTTCAGAGCTTCATAACTTCCTAATTAAAAAATAACAAAAAAATATTTAAAAAGTAGCCAATAGATGATAAATATCTGAGAACTGAAATCAAAATCATCATTTACAATCTTAACCCAATTTACAGCCGCTCTTCAGCACTGGGTATGTAGATGTTAAAGTAAATTATTCCACATCAGTGATTTTGGTTTTTAGGTTATAAATGTGTATTCAGACATTAAAAATGATTGCACACATAATTTAAAGGGGTCATATGATGCTTTTTAATGTTTTCATTTTTGTTAGTGTGTAATGTATCTGTGTAACATCTTTGAAGTAACAAAGGTCATAGTCTCCTGCAAAGTGATTTATTCTGTCTAACAGAGAACACTGATCCAGAAATGCCTAAAATGGCTTGATTAAGGTCCAGATGTTAATTTCACAAATGTCTGCATCACAATGTGAAATATTAGCATATTGCTGTTCAAAGGTACAGTCATGTGAAAAAGTTTGGACACCCTATTGAATTCCATGGTTTTCCATATCAGGACATCATAAAAAAAAAAAAAAAAAAAACTGGTCCTTGGCTGGTCTTAAAATTTTGAAAATAAAACCTTAGATGAACAAAAACACATGGGAAATTGCACCGTGTCATTATTTACTGAACAAAAATAAAGCCAAAATGGAAAAGCCATGTGTGACAAAGTTAGGACACCCTTACTGTTAACAATGGAATTAAGAGGGTAAATCACAGTCAAGCACTGCTAATCAAATACCTTTGATTAACTGGTCCATTTAATTGAAGTATGCTAACAAAAATGTTCTCTTCAGTTAGATCAGAAATGCTTTACAAAAGTTGTTCCACAAATGTGAGTCTGTAAACAAGAATGACTGCTATCTTTAAAACTCTGCAAGCGTTTCTGTGAAGGACTAGCGAGAATGTGTGCCAATATAAAACACAGATGAACCTCCTGTAGTGAAGTTTCTTTTCTCTCTGTATCATTAGTGTAAGATCAGACTCACATGTGTCCAGCTCTGTGTCTGTGAAGAGTGACCAGTCAAAGGATGAAGTACCAAACTTCAGTGAAGAAACAACATCACAAACCAAACGGTATTTGATGTGTTTCTTATTTTTGTTTGCACATAAACTGTATCAGAAAGTGTATCAGTGAATAATTATCATAAAACTTTATAGTTCATAAATTTATTAAAGTATTGTTTTTCTCTTTGCTAAAAATGTTTACTTCCTAATCAAAAAAAAAAAAAAAAAAAAAAAAAAGTAGCCAATAGATGATAAATATCTGAGAACTGAAATCAAAATCATCATTTACAGTCTTAACCCAATTTACAGCCGCTCTTCAGCACTGGGTATGTAGATATTAAAGTAAATTATTCCACATCAGTGATTTTGGTTTTTAGGTCATAAATGTGTATTCAGACATTAAAAATTATTGCACTCTTAATTTAAAGGGTTGATATGATGCTTTTTAATGTTTTCATTTTCCTTTAGTGTGTAATGTATTTGTTTGTGTAACATCTTTGAAGTTACAAAGGTCACAGTCTCCTGCAAAGTGATTTATTGTGTCTAACAGAGAACACTGATCCAGAAATGACTAAAATGCCTTGATTAAGGTCCAGATATTAATTTCACAAATCTCTGCATCACAGTGTGAAATATTAGCGTATTGCTGTTTATAGATATACACAAAGAGAAGACGAGGCTTCAGTGAGTTGTAGTGTTGTCGTCATGTTGTGGAGACGCTGTGTGTTTGGATGTGAAAGTAAACCTGCTTTGTTTGGAATCAGTGGTTAAGATTTATTTATCACGCTGTTCCTGATATGGAGCTGCAGTGCATACACACCTAAATAAATTGTAAACAAAATACAATAAACCAGACCTAAATAACTGTATTTATGTTGGCACTTCAGAACATAAAGTTGTTACAGTGAAGAAAAAAAAATATAACTTATGATGTTGTATCTGAAAGTTAAGAGAGTTGCAAAATAAAAGCTTACCACTGTGAAACGTTCAGCTCAGACTTGGACTCGGGTTCAAGTGGATATGGTAATAATTATGATGACTTTTTTACTGTTATTGTTACAACCAATAAAAAATGGACTAGCAGGAATGTGTGTGGATATAAAACCCAGATGAACCTCCTGTAGTAAAGTTTCTTTTCTCTCTGTGTCATTAGTGTAAGATCAGGCTCACATGTGTCCAGCTCTGTGTTTGTGAAGAGTGACCAGTCAAAGGGTGAAGGACCAAACTTCAGTAAAGAAACAACATCACAACCCAAACGGTATTTGATGTGTTTCTTATTTTTGTTTACACATAAACTATATCAAAGAGTGTATCAGTGAATAATTGTCATAAAGCTTTATAGTTCATACATTTCTTAAAGTATTATTTTTCTCTTTGCTAAAAATGTTTACAAGAGATTTTAGTCATATTTTCCCCAAAAAAAGCAGTATTTTGATTTATTTTATTCAGCAGCAGACTTCAAAATGAAACCTTAGTTCCAGATTTCCAGACTAACAGAAACCAAAAGGACTTTACAAACAGTTTCCTGCGTATCTTCCAGGTAATAAAACACATTTTCTTAAATAATTAATAATTCTGACAATTTATTGAAAAAGAGTGTAACAGGGTTTCCGCAGGTCTTAAAAAAGACTTAAGTCTTAAATTGCTTTTCCGTGAATTAAGGCCTTGAAAGGTCTTAAATTAGAGCAGAAAGTCTTTATTTATATGATCGTGGCATTACTTTTCGTGAGTCATTTATTAATTGGATTAAAATTGTATATACATCACCTTCAGCAACTGTCATCACCAGTGGACTAACATCACGTAGCTTCACACTGCACCGGGGGACTAGACAAGGATGCCCACTCTCCCCCTCATTATTCACCATTTTTATTGAACCGTTAGCAGCAGCCATCCACCAAAACGTTTACATTAAAAGAGGTCAAACGTTAAACCTGCAGCACAAAATCAGTCTTTACGCAGATGACATACTACTACATTTACAAGATCCTCAATCATCATTACAGGAAACAATTAAACTTATTGATTCATTCTCTCATATTTCTGAATACTCTGTCAAGTGGAGTAAATCATCTATTCTTTCATTAAATCATAAAAGCTTGGATGTGACACCCCAGACATCACCTATCCCTTTATGCACCAATCACATCACATATTTAGGAATTAATGTTTTCCCCAGGCTGTCAGAGCTAGTTAGTCTTAATTTCACTCCATTACTCAAAAAAAAATAAGTGACAATCTTCAATGCTGGATGAACTTATGCCACTATCCATTATGGGCAGAATATCAGTAATTAAAATGACTATACTCCCTAAACTAAACTACTTATTCTCAATGATCCCAATACAACCCACCCTCACCTGGTTTGAATCTGTAAACTCAATCATCACCAAATTTTACTGGAAAAATAAGACCCCAAGGATAAAATTGACTACCCTACGGAAACAAAAAACACAAGGAGGATTGGAAGCACCACACTTCTACCACTACTTTCTGGCTAATCAACTTCAATATATATATATATATATATATATATATATATATATATATATGTATATGTAACAATGGGAGGGAGACGAGAGGCGAGCGGATCCATATGCAAACCTTTATTAAACAATCCAGACATAGACATGGTCATACAGGCAGGCAGGGTCAGAACTATGGCGAACGAGAGTTACAAAGGCGATGCACAAGGGGAGTCCGTGAAAACAGGCGTAAGTCTAAACAGGAGCGAACAATGTCCGAGAAGGGTGATCCGGGAGATTGGTCAAAACAAGCGAAGGTCAGCGGGCAGGCGGCAGACAAACGTAAATGAGAAATCCAGGCTAGAGCGAAAAACACAGGGAACACAAAGAAACTAGGAAAAACACTAACAATAGCAAACTACAACAATCCGTGAAGTGCACTCGGAAGGACCGGGGCTTTATAGAACGCCTGATTGGTCACGGGGGCTGACGCAATCAGTGCGGTGGAGGATGGGAGATGCAGTCCGAGATGCAAAGTAACAGTCGGAGTGAACGAAAAGGAGAGAGTGACATCTGGTGGTGAGTGGTCCGCAGAGCACCGACCAGATCCGTGACAATATATATATATATATATATATATACAATTGGATTCACCCAAACCCATCAGTAGACATTGAAAAAACTATTTGTAAGGACATTCGAACTTCAGATCTACCGTTTTGTAGTCAGACAGTCAAAAAAACCCTCCTGTTTTAAAGCACCAACTATAGCAGCAGCTCTGACAGCCTGGTGGAAATTTCACCAAATCACAAACACTCCTCTTGCACTGTCTAAATACACCCCCATTTGGAATAACCCAGATTTTACAATTAATAATTGTAAAAATATTAATATTCCTAGTAATAATCTGGCCTCATTTTCATACTTGGTCCAGAAATACGTCATCAGGAGTAATGGGTTTCTGGAATATCTACAACTCAAATCCTCTATCCAATCAAAATCTTGACCTTTCACCATCGATTTCATGACAAAAAATGCCAACCTACAACTTATACAGTATAAGGTACTTCACAGATTTCACCTAACTGGACAGAAATAGTTTAAAATTGGATTCACTTCAGAAACATGTTCACATTGCACCCAAAATAACCCAGACACATATGCTCACACTCTTTGGTATTGCACTCCAATTAAAACATTTTGGGAAAATGTCATTGAATCACTATCTGTCACTATGGGATGTCACATCCCAATTTCTCCATCACTTTGTTTGCTAGGGGATGTATCCATAATCAACTTAGACAACATAAACAGTCAGTTACTCCTAGTGGCGCTGGCTATCGCTAAGAAAACTATCCTCATGAACTGGAAATCAAGAAATTCTATACATATTGCATCCTGGAAGAATCTACTAACTGATTATATCACAATGGAAAGACTATCCAGTTCATTTAATAGTAATACAGTAGAATCACACCCCTTCTGCTCATCTCTAATTACCCTCCAGCAGTCATAATCTATTGACCTTCTTTTTCTGAGACCGACCACAACAGCGCATCTGCACCTAAACTACTATTTGTATTCATTTGAATAATATTTGAGAAGTTTTTGGGAAGGTGGAGGATAACACTGATAAGAAAACACTCAAGATAAGGATTTAAGTACAGGAGGGTAAAACAAAATGTTAACTTATTTATATGCTTGTGTGTTTAATTAATTAATTGATTAATTATTTATTTATTTATTTATTTTTTTTTTTTAACATGTATAGGTAGGTGGATCTGAGGTGGGGCTGGGGGCTGGTGTCTCCCCACCAGTTCGCTCTTCCGGGATCTCTTGCCCTGGCTGGTTCTGGCCTGCATGCCTCGCTGTTTTAATGCACCACATATTAGCTGAAATGCATACACGCCTGCCTGAGCTGCCTACACATCTCACTTTTTTAATGCATCACAAACTAGTCGAAACATCTAAACATCTACATATTTAAAAAACACAAATAAATAAATAACAGACATATAAGGTGTGCAAGGCATCTAGGTAGAAGCCAGGGATGGCTGGTGTTTTTGGGGATGGTTGGGGAGCTTTGGGCCCCGTTGCCCCGTTGCCCCACAGCATCTTTTCCTGGCACTCCTGATGAAATGTGTCAGGTGCTAAGTATGTGGTAGCCACGGAGAGATCAGAGGCAACCCTAATAATTATTGATTTATGTATTTATATATATATATATATATATATATATATATATATATATATATATATATATACAGTCATGTGAAAAAGTTAGGACACCCTATTGAATTCCATGGTTTTCTGTATCAGGACATCATTTAAAAAAAAAAAAAAAAGGGTGCTTGGCTGGTCTTATTTTGAAAATAAAACCTCAGATGAACAACAACACAATTGCACTGTGTCATTATTCAATGAACAAAAATAAAGCCAAAATAGAAAAGCCATGTGTGACAAAGTTAGGACACACTTACTGTTAACATTGGAATTAAGAGGGTAAATAACAGTCAAGCACTGATAATTAAATACCTTTGATTAACTGATCATCAGCAAGTCTGAGCGCCTCTATAAAAGCATAATTTGTCAGTTTGCTGGTCTGGAGCCTTCAGGTGTCTGTTAACACAATGCCAAGGAAGTAAGACATCAGCAATCATTTTAGAGAGGCAGTTGTTGCTGCCATCAATCTGAGAAGAGTAATACGGCCATTTCCAAACAATCTGACCTTTATTCACAAGTGGGAGACATTTAAAACAGACACCTCTCCTTCCAGGAGTGGACGTCCTAGAAAATTCACCCTAAGATCAGACCGTGTAAAGCTCAGAGAAATAGCAGACAACCCAAGAACTACACCTCAGACTCTACAGGCCTCAGTTAACATGTTAAATGATAAAGTTCATGGCAATGGCATTAGAAAAATATGGGACGAAAATGTCATGTTTGGAAGGCTTGGCAGAAGAAAGCAACAAGTCTTCTAAAATAATGTCCTTTGAACAGACGAGACCGAAGTGGAGATGTTTGGCCATAATGCACAGCGCCAAGTTTGGTGAAAACCTAAAGAGCATATCAGCACAAACACCTCATACCAAAAGACAAGCATGCTGGAGGAGGGCTGATCATTTTGGGCTTGTTTTGTAGCCACAGGACCTGGGCACCTCACAGTCATCGAGTTATCCATGAACTCCTCTGTATATCAAAGTATTCTAGAGTCAAATGCGAGGGCATCTGTCCGACATCTAAACCTGGGCCAAAACTGGATCATGCAACAGGACAATGATCCCAAGCACACCATCAAATCTACAACAGAATGGCTGAAAAGAAAAGAATCAAGGTGTTGCAACAGCCCAGTCCATGTCTAGAGCTCATCCTGACTCAAATGCTGTGGTGAGAGCTGTGCATAAGCAAATGCCCACAAACCTCATTAAACTGGAGCAACGTTGAAAAGAAGAGTGGTCCAAATTCCTCCAGAACGATGTGAGAGACTGATAAAGTCACACAGAAAATGAATGCTTCAAGTTATTGCTGCTAAAAGTGGATCTACAGGCAACTGACTCATAGGGTGTCCTAACATTGTCACACATGGCCTTTCCATATTGGCTTTACTGTTGTTAAATAAATAATGACACAGTGTGATATGACATGTGATGATGTTTACCTGAGGACTTATTTTCTAAATTTTAAGACCTGCCAAGGACCAGATCATTTTTTTATTATGTCCCGATACAGAAAACCATGAAATTCAATAGGGTGTCCTAACTTTTTCACATGACTGTGTATATATATATATATATATATATATATATATATATATATATATATATATATATATATACACACTAAATTATTATTATTATTATTATTATTATTATTACTATTACATTATTTAACATTAGTAATATTATTTAATATTATTAAAATTACTATTATTACTTGCCCCCTTCATTGTCCTCCACCCTTTCCAAATCTAAATGAAATCAATATTATTATTATTATTATTATTATTATTGTTGTTGTCGTTGTTGTTGTTGCTTTTGTTGTCATAGTTATTATTGTTATTATTATTTCTGATAATATTTGTTGTCTCCAATGGTTTCTTGTTAATCTGTTAGATACTATTTGATTTGTGTATATATATATATATATATATATATATATATATATATATATATATATATATATATATATATATATATATCTATCTGGCACATTTAAATATTGTCACCTTCTTTACTTTTTATTATTAATATTATTAATTTCTTTTTCTTTTTTTGTTATGTGTTATATGTCTGAAGGGTTCTGTATTTGTTACATGGAAAAAAAAAAAAATTTGTGAGGCATTGTTTCCTCATGCGTTTCATTTTAAAGTGAAGTGAAAGCGTAATTTCTGTGCTACAGAAGTAGTAATAATTCTACGTTATAAAGAAATAGTAATACAAATAATTTAGTTTAGTTAGAGAACAGACAATACAATTAAATCTGAATGTGACTGCTCAATGCAGTGCACCGAATGACAGTTGCATCACGGATCAGATTTCATTTATCACGTAGAGTGAGTGGAGCTGACTGACAAGAAGAGAGAGGTTAGAAAGACAAGACTATGGAGGAAGAGTTTCAAAATGAAGTGCCTGTTTTAAAAATGTTTTGGATTTTGAAAAGCCTGTTGACTTCTGCCATTTATCTAAGGTGATAGTGGATGTTTCATATTTATTTGGTTCCACCGTGTTTGCTAATTTTTATTTATTTAAACTGTATATTTAAATTTATATTAAGCGTGCAAGGTGTATGCTGTGCCTCCAAGCTTTCTTATTCATTTTGCTAATAAACATTCAAAATTTTTTATTTATTTGGTTACACAGTGTTTTTCAGTTTTCTATACCTATTTAAAGTTTAGACAAAGTTTTTATTTTATACTAGGCTAACATTATTATATGTATTATTATATGTATATATGTATTGTTATTTGTTTTGTTAATAAGAGTTTGTTACGTTACATTAATGCAGCTAATTTAAAGTGAAAGTAAAATGCGCAGGGTGCTTTTACAAGCAGTACCAGCACAGAATATGCGCAAACAGGTGCGTTCATAATCCTGAGAAACTTTTTCGGCTGTTGGCGTTAATAACATGTTTTAATGTCTGTAATAATTTTACCACCACCAATGCGCCTGCCTTACTGGCTTCCATGGCTTAAAATGCATTAACCGATATAAAAACAATGAGGGAATAATGATCAGTTAATTAAAAATAATCTTATGGTTTCATGAAATAACACTGTTAAAATACATAATGTGGGCTAATACGAAATAATTTATGTACATTACATATTATTACAAATGCCTGCAAAGGGCGCCAAAGGCTTAATAATTGTTGTTGTTACACTTGCAGTTGTCTAATCAATTAGACAACTGTATTAGGCCTAATATAATTATAGTCATAGGTATCTAGATCTACAACTGTAATTTATAAATAATACAATTTAATTGCAATTGATTCATTTACTTTTATATTTTATTAAAGTTCTATTTTGACCCTGTATAATGTTTTTTTTTTTTTTTGTTTTGTTTTGTTTTGTTTTTTTTGAAAAAAATAAATAAATAAATGAGGGAGGGGGCACAACAATACAATAATGCTTAGTGCACGCATTTGGCCAGCAGCGGCCCTGTTTACAAGCTGCTTAAAACTGAAGGAAAGCGAGCAAAAGAGGAAAAACTCAAATTAACTAACAATAAACAATTTCTAGGTGCTGAATTGCTGCTAATTTGAAAGTGAAAATAAAACTCAAACTATACTTGGGGAACACATTGCTGTATTGTTTTCCCTTCTATTTTTTTTTTTTTCCCCTTAAATTGTATTTAGTTTACCTTAAAAAGGTCCTTAAGTCTTAAATTTACCATCACAAAACCTGCAGAAACCCTGTGTAAGAGAAATGCTATTTTAAATTCTTTTTGACCATTTTTTTCTTTTTAAGAACACATGAAATAAAAAAAGAATGTATTATACTGACAGCTATTTAACATTTGTTTCAAATAGATTTTTTTACAAATATTTTTTTATTATTGAATAAATAGTTTTTACCAATCGTGGGGTCATTCATTCATTTTTGCCTTGCTTTGTAGGATCTAGAGAGCAAAATATTCACATTTCTGAAGGAAGAACTAGACAAGTTTAAGAAAATTTTGCAAAAAGAGGACTTGCAATACTTTGTGAAGGATTTTAATGAGAAAAAATGCAATATCAAAGAAGCAGCTCTAGATCTCACACTTTACTTCCTGAGAGAGATGAAGCAAGATGAAGCTGCTGATAATTTAGAAGGTAAGAGACTCATGACAATCTGTCAGACTGTCACTTATAAATGACTTAGAAAATAAGATTAAAATGTCTATTTTTGTTTCTGTTTAGATGTGCTGATCTTCATTCATCAGCTAAAGTGTAGTCTAAAGAAGAAGTGTCAATGTGTGTTCGAAGGAATTGCGAAACAAGGGGATGCTTCACTTCTGAATAACATCTACACAGATCTCTATATCACTCAGGGTTGTAGTGAACAGGTCAATACTGAACATGAGGTAAGACAGATTGAAGTTGCTTCGAGGCGTCATGAATCACAAGAGATACAGGTTGAATGCAAAAATTTGTTTGAAGTACCTGAACAAGACAAGCAGATCAAAACTGTACTGACAAAAGGAGTTGCTGGCATCGGAAAAACAGTCTCTGTACAGAAGTTTGTTCTGGATTGGGCTGAAGGAAAAGAAAATCAAGATATCAGCTTCATATTTCCTCTTCCATTCAGAGAGATGAACTTAAAGGAGAAAGAAAAACTAAGTTTGATGGACCTTATAAATCAGTTTTTCCCAGAGACAAAAGGACTAAACCTTGAAAGGAGGAGTAATTTTAAAATTCTGTTCATACTTGATGGTTTGGATGAATGTCGTCTTCCTTTGAAATTTTATGGTAATGAGACGTGGTCTGATGTTTCATCACCAGTCTCTCTGGATGTTCTTCTAACAAACCTCATCAAGGGAAATCTGCTTCCTTCTGCTCTCATCTGGATCACCACCAGACCAGCAGCTGCCAGTAAGATTCCTCCTGACTGTATCGACCGGCTGACAGAGATACGAGGATTCAATGATGCACAAAAGGAGGAGTACTTCAGAAAAAGAGTCACAGATGAGCATCTGGCCATAGAAATCATTGATCATGTTAAACAATCAAAGAGTCTCTTTATCATGTGCCACATCCCAGTCTTCTGTTGGATTTCATCCACTGTTCTCCAGAACATTTTAGAGGCAAAAAGAAATAATGTTGTAAAAAATAATCAGGCTGATGACACCTCCAAAACACTGCAGGAGTCAAATACTGAAGACACTCCTAAGACTCTGACACAAATGTACACACACTTTCTTTGCTTTCAGATCCTGCAGAGCAGACGAAAGTATGATGGAGAATATACACCAGATGTTTCCTGGGATAAAGATGCCATCCTTTCACTGGGGAAACTGGCATTTCATCAACTGGAAAGAAACAATGTGATCTTCTATGAATCAGACCTGGAAGCCTGTGGTATTGATGTCAATAAGGCATCAGTTTATTCAGGCATGTGTACCCAGATCTTTAAGGAGGAAACAGGGATCGTTCTTGGTACCATGTACTGCTTTGTTCACTTGAGCATTCAAGAGTTTATTGCAGCCCTTTATGCACATCTGTTTCTAGACATAAAGAAGGGAATTATATTTGTTCATGAGTCTACAGAACAGGAAAACAAAAGTGAAACCATGATTGATTTGCTGAAGACTGCAGTGGATAAGGCACTAGAGAGTGATAATGGACACCTGGACCTTTTTCTTCGATTCCTCCTTGGTTTGTCACTCCAGTCCAATCAGCGACTCTTACAGGGTCTGTTGACACAGCAGGATGGAAATGACCAGAGCAAAAATGAAATAGTTCAGTACATCAAGCAGAAATTTGAAACTAATCTGTCTCCAGAGAGATCCATCAATCTGTTCTACTGTCTGAATGAACTGAATGATCAAACTTTGGTGAAAGACATTCAGACCCACCTTAGCAAAGGAAGTCTCTCATCTGCTGATCTTTCACCTGCCCAGTGGTCTGCTTTGGCCTTTGTGTTGATGACATCAGAGGAGGAGCTGGAGGAGTTTGAGCTTCAGAAATTTCAGAAATCAGATGAGTGTCTCATTAGATTATTGGCAGTCATCAAAACCTCCAAAAGAGCTCTGTAAGTTAATCATTTTTAGCTTTCATCTGAAAAATACATTTATCTAGGGTTCCAGTGCATCCTGGAAAACCTGGACAATTAATTAGTGTTTTTTTTTTTTTTTTTTTTTTTTTTTTTAGTTCTAGAAATTGCATAAGAAATTAGAAAAAATATAAAATTTTGTGAAAAATGTTGCTGTTTTGGAAAACGATAAAAAAAAATGTAATTTCTAATTTTTATGTAATCTTATTTCCCTCATAGGCTAAATGATTGTGGCTTAACAGACAAAAGCTGTTCAGCTCTGGCTACAGTTCTTGGATCAGATACCAGTCTGAAAGAGCTGAACATGAGCAATAATAATCTACAATCAGGAGTGAAGCTACTCTGTGCTGGACTGGAAAATATGAAGTGTCATTTGGAGATACTGAGGTAAGTTGTGTGACAATGGACAAAAATTGAGCTCAACAAAAACATAAGGTGAAAACCTGTAAGTTGTGTAAGCTGTAAGTTGTGTATCGAGATAATTTTATATTTACATCTGCCATGGTGTTCTTTTTCTAATTTGGTCTGTCATTGACACTGTCCTAAGCCAATTCATTGTGCTATACCATTTACAAAATGCATCTAGTTATGTTCAAAGTAGGTATAACTTAACTTACATTTGATGATATGTTTTCATCTATGATGATGTATAAAAAAGATCATATAAGATCACAATATGGAAATACAGATGTCTAAAGGTTCATCGTAATTTTAGTTAATTAAAATCATTAATTACAATCATGAAACTTAAACAATTTAACATAAATGTAATAAAACTTTAACAAAAATGATACGTTTAGGGCCCTATGAAATGTTTTTCAACCTTATGTTTAATTGGTACCAAATTCTGTGTTTTAGCATGTTTGTTTCTTTGAAAGCATAAAATTTATTCCTTATTTATTCTTAATTTATTCTTACAATAGCTTTATGAATTTTTCTCCTCAGAAATTCTGTGTTGTGTATTTACATTTTTCTGTTTACCAAATTAAGGCATGAAACATTCATTTAATTAATCTTTTAATTAAAAAAAAAAAAAAAAAAAAAAAAAAATATATATATATATATATATATATATATATATATATATAAGTTGGCAAATAAAGGGGATTTAATATTACAATTAAAACACTGAAAAAAATAATGAATTGTAAATGTGCAACCATGTACAGACAGAAATGGCATGCTGTCATGTAAATAAGCTAAGTAACATAAGTTTGTTTAATAAAAGAACAATGTATAGACCTGTTCTATAGGAACAGTAACCTTAAACCTATGTTGTGATCTGGTGCTATAGAGAAAATAAAATTAAATAAAATTAATGTGACCTTTAAGGTGTGGGGTGCACCCCTAATGTAATGGCAGGGGAAACACTGGCTAAAGTATTTGTTGTTGTCAGTTTTAGGTTAAAATTGTACATGTAACAAGTAAGGATGTTTATGAGTACAGTAACTATAATGTAAATATAACATGCATTTGAATTAGGGATGCACTGATACCACTTTTTTCAGTACTTGCCCAATACCGATACTTAGATTTTTTTATACTTGCCAATACCGAGTAATGATACCAATATTTTCATTGCATTTGTACATTTTTTTTAATATACTTGGTACAGAAACCAAAAGAATATGTATAATGTTAGTTGGTTAACTTCATGTATCAAATAGATTCAAACATTCAAACCAAAATTTATTCTGACACCTAAAACATTTCTCACATTATCACAGTTTATTTGCTCTAGTTTAGAAAATAATAAAATAAGACAAGAACTCAACTGTGTCTAAACAAATACATCTTGACAAAGTCAGATAACTTTGATAGAAAGGTAAGTAATGGATTATAGTCAACCAACAATTATTCAGACAGGTGTTAGTATGACAATATTTACACACAACTATCAATACTTTTAGCTTATCATGGTAGTATCACTTCCTCACAGACATCGCAAGAGTTTGTAGGAGAAGTTTGTAGTTTGTTCGGATTTATCAAAAACAAGTAAGTAAAACAGTGCACGAGTTACTAAACGGTAGGGGAGAGAGAGAGAGAGAGAGAGAGAGAGAGAGAGAGAGAGAGACCTTGATCTTTAACATCTCTTCAATCACCAGAAAATAATGTTTTTTTCTGTTTTTTTTTCTTTTCTTTTTCCTTCCCAAATCAAAAAGTACAACACAAATAGAAAAATACAAAAAGAGAGACATAAAAAAAAAAAATTCAAACATTAATATTCAAACAGCCATCACAATCAACTTCACATAAACAGTTCTTAATTCCCCACCTATATTTAAAAGTCTCCAGGTCCATTATTAAATTATAAAAAGCAAATTCAACCTTTAAACGTGATTTAATCAAACCCCTAAAAAACAGTATAACATCAGTCTGTCCCATTCCAACAGTCTTGTTTTTCCGAGACAACCAATTAGCCAACTTTGCTTGGCCAAAAACAAAATTTACTAATACATGTGTCTCCCTTTTGAAATGTTTATATTTAGGACCATAGATAAAGAATGCTCTAGTAAAAACCTTTCCTAATTTTCTGCAGCATTCTTCTAAAAAACAAAAAAGGGGGACAAGCCTGTCACATTCAGAAAAGAGATGAAAAACTGTTTCTGACTGTCCACAGAAAGGGCAACCCTACCCCACCTGTGGATCAATGTGTGCTCTGTGTCTGTTCATAGCTATTATACCATGCACAATCCGCCACTGTAGGTCTCCAGACTGTTTCTCAATGGGGGGTTTGTACAAGGTCCTCCAACTACCTCTAGGGGAAAAGTCTGATCCAAAAAAGTCTAACCACTTAGACTCTTTTACATTCTCCAAAGTATGACAATGAAGAGCCTTTAGGCAGATCACATATAGTTTCTTCTTCCCAACGGAACAAAAAAGTTCTGACTTAGGTGATGCAAAAGACAAGATGTTGCCCTCTGTTTCTGACCACTCGCCATTTGGTGGTGAAACCCCCAACTCTAGAAAGGATAATATTTCCTCTCCACCAGGTACAACCAGGGATGCACTGCAATTCTGAAAAACCTGTGGTAACTGTTCCTGCACCTTGGTTACAAGTCTTTGAGCAACACGAACAGATCTTATACCAAGCTTAAAAGCCAATATCTCTGCAGACACCCAGCCATCCTCGGAGGCTAGATGCCCTACTTTGGTGATGCTTGCAGTAAGAAGAGCTTTTCTCAGAGAGAGTGAATTAAAAATATCCAACTCAAATGCTGGGTTGAAAGCAAAGGCTCCTCCTTTAGTCCAGTTGATTATAGTCCATTAAAAACAAATGATGATCGTATCCCATCTTTCCTGCTCTTTTCAGAAGGGCACAAGCAACCCGAAACCAACTCGCGTCCTCTCCGTAAAGAAGCCTTTGAGCCGTCTGGAGTCTGAAGGCCTTAATTTGTGATCTAATGTCAATGAGCCCCTGACGCCCCTCTTGCCTAGGGAGGTAAAGGACTGGGAATTTTAGTCAGTGTTGTCCTGACCAAAAAAAGTTTATCATTCGTTGCTGAATGTCTCTAACTAAATCTACTGGGGGCTCCAGCACCCTCATTCTGTGCCACAGAGAGGAGGCAACCAAATTATTACAGACCAGAACTCTTCCCCTGTATGAGAGCTGGGGTAGCAGCCAATGCCAGTGAGACAGCCGAGCACACACTTTCTCCACTAGGCCCTCCCAATTTTGTTTCTTATAATCATCAGATCCTAAAAACACCCCTAAGTATTTTAAACCTGCCCTTCCCCATTTCAACCCCCCTGGAAGCAAGGGACCTTTACTGTTTTTTCCACACCACACAGCATCACTTTTTGCCCAATTAACTTTAGCAGAGGAGGCTTTACCATAACATTCTAAACTTTCTTCTAAACGATGAATATCTCCAGCACCTCTAATTAAAACCGTGACATCATCTGCTTAGGCAGAAAGTTTAACAGATTGCTGGGGCATTAATGTATTAAAATGTAGACCCGTTAACTCTCTTCTTAACTTACAAAGTAGAGGTTCAATGACAATACTATAAAGCTGCCCTGAAAGAGGACAGCCTTGTCTGATACCCCTTTGAACCCTTATCGGAACACTGAGACCACAGGCCATTTTAATTAAACAAGTAGCTTCAGAATAGAGCAATCTAATTAATGAAATAAAATTATCTCCAAAACCAAAGGCTTTAAGCGTTTCAAATAGATAGACATGATCAACCCTATCAAAAGCCTTTTCTTGACTTTCATCAATGACAAGACTCCCACATTAACATTATTCAAAGAAGCAAAGTCAAAAAGATCTCTCACCAAATTCAAATTGTTTGCAATAGATCTACCCTTTACACAGTATGACTGATCATTATGTATAATTTGTTGCAGTACATTATTAAGTCTTTTGGTTAGGCATTTAGAGAGAATCTTGTACTCCAAGCATAAAAGTGCTACAGGCCTCCAGTGCTTTAATAAGGTTAGGTCTCCTTTTTTTGGAAGCAAAGTTAAAACTGTGCACTGGCAACTCTTAGGAAGACTTCCTTCATTAATTGATTCCTGAAGAACTTTAAAAAAGTCACTCCCGTTGACAGTCCACAAGCTTTGATAGAACTCCGTCGGAAGACCATCAATTCCGGGCGTACGGCCTAAAGAAAGTTCCATCACAGAGGCAGTCACTTCATCAAAAGTAAGTCTCTTTTCCAAAAGGTTCTTCTGCTCTGAGGTTAGAACAGGGAGATCCTGTAAAAGTTCTTTTCTACAATGTCCATCTGAATTATCAGCAGCAAAAAGAGTAGAGTAAAAATCTACAGCCAGTCTACGCATCTCCACTGGGTCAGAAGTGATCCGCCCACTACTGTCCTTTAAACTGTACATTTGTTTTTCCTGAGCAGCTTTGCACTCCAAATTAAATAAAAAAGAAGGTGCATCCATGTCTCTCACTGTTAAAAACCTGCTCCTAATAAGTGCTCCCTTAACTTGTTCGTTTAAAACAGAACTTAAGGAAAGTTTCTTTTCAGTCCACATTTCTTGTAATTCAACAGCATTATTAATAGTCATATTTCTTTCAACAGCAGTACTTTCTTTCTCCCGTTGCTCTAATGTCTTTTTTAAACAAAGTGGAAAAAGAAGCTTATTGCTGACAAAACAATTTTATATTTCTTTAAATATATATTCTTTCCCCACTTCCCACCACTGAAATATGTTATCAAAACGGACCATCTCAGCTTTCCAACTTTCCCAAAAAACCTTAAATTTCTCAATAAAAAATTTATCTTCTAAAAGTTTTATATTAAGATGCCAATAATAATTTTTATAAGGTCTTATATCTAAGACACAATCAACTGTGATGAGTTTGTGATCAGAGAAAGACATGGGGACAATAGTTGTACTTCTAACTCTATTTCTCATATTTCCAGATACATAAAACCGGTCCAAACGTGCAGCAGCAATCAGGCCAGTATTGACTTTCACCCAAGTGTACTGTCGTATTGAAGGATTGTGTTCTCTCCAAACATCTAAAAGATTCTGGTTCTCAATCAAATTAGCTAAACAGAGTGCTGACTGTGAATGTGGCTCCTCTCCATTCCTATCAAGTGTAAAATCCAATGTGCAATTCCAGGGCCCCCCCCCCCCAAAACAATAAAATCTTCATTCTGGTTTTGCCTTAAAAACTGCTTCAGCTTTGTGAAAAGCTTAACTCTTTCAGGGCCAGTATTAGGAGCATACATATTCACAAACAAAAATGCGCTCTGATGAAGTTAGAAACATGTAGACCACACGTCTAAAAGAGAGCACATGTTTAAGCCAGGCGCGGCGCCAGGATTTAATCTTTGGATGGGCCGTAGTAATTTTGGGTGGGCCTTAATTTAAGGAGTCAATATGTTCAATATAAAATGTATATAACAAGCAGGTATACACAAACTATACCAAAGTTAAACTCCTTTTCCCTATCTTTGGATTGTGAATATTGCGGGCAGAGCGATAGAGAATATTTGGTAAACTCCATTTACAGCAGCGGCGCACGCACTGTTAATTCCCTGACCGTTCCATTCGGAACACGTTATTCTTTACCGGAATAAAATGAAACAGGAAGAAAATTTCAGATCCACTTCTCAACGTTTTTTATTTTTTTTCCAGCTTTCAGTACAAAACGCAATTAAAACAATCAGATGAGACAGTGAATGAATTTGCATTTTAAACACTCGGAACATGTTAAGAGGCAGGTTATGATTAATCGTCTATCTGCTTCTTTTGATCATGAAAAAAAAATGTATTCGCTGTATGCGCTGAATGAAACTAACATGAACAATTTTGAATGGAATGAATGTTCAAAGTTAAATAGCATGCGTGAAAAACTGAACTATTGTGGGATACCACATTGTTAAAACACAGGTGAAGTACATTCATATTTAAATCATATAATGGACTTCAAGCATTTAGAATAAGGAAAAAACAGGCTAATAACCAAAACCTGCATATCGAACAGAGTAGCTAAACATCCGTGTCCTAACGAGACATTTTGACTTTTGAAAATCATGCCAAAGTTTTCGCACTGTTTGGCCTAACAATAGCACCCAGATCACAAAAACAAAACGGTAAAAATAAGCAAAAATAAAAACAACAGGTGGCAACCAAGGAAGAAGAGAAACTTGTGATCCTCCATACTGTCATCAATAACACATCCCTGTTATGTGTTTCACAGAAGTAGTCGGCGAGGTCGGCTTTTAAATACATCAATAATTTCATCGAAATCAAGAGTTGATGTAAGATCCCTCTCGAATGTTAGCAGACAGAGCGAGTTTAGGCGTGAGGTGAGCATAGAGCTCCTGCTGGCTGTTTTTATTCTCTTCACGCTGGAGAAGACACGCTCAACAGTACATGACGTCATTGGTAGCGTGATCAGTGCTTTTAGGAAGCAGTGAATATGAGGGAAGACTTCTTCACTGCACACATCCAACACATCAATGAGAGTTTTAAAAGTTTCTCCTCTTTCTTTTTTCCGCTTTGTGTGCTGCAGAAACACAGAAAGTTCTGACTCTGTGACGTTGATATGAAAGAGCTTTCCTGCAACATTCAGACTGTTTGTCATTTCAGTCAAGCTTCTGTCACAGGCGGGTGACAGCAGAGTGGCTGCGGAGTTCATCAGACCATATGAGTCAGTGTGGAACCTGGCACCAAGTTCATTGAGTTGGCAGTCTATTAGTATGTTTAATAGAGCTTGCAAGTCTTCATCACTCCTAACCCTGGTAGATTTTCCCAGGGATGTAGTAACTGTACTTTGCTCAAATCGACTCGGTAGTTTTCTTGAGCGATAGGGCAATGAAATGTCAAAACTGTCAACACTGTTATTTGCCATAATCTGATTGGTCATGGCCAGCATTTTCAGGAATTCGTCGTTACTAGAACGCATGTCCGTCAGCGATTGTTTAAGATTTTCAATCAAATCCTCCGCATCTGTCACTGACACACTGGTGGACTGCAGGCCTTTAGTTGCAAAATCGGATTTGTTAAACAGCTCTTTGAAAAGCACAAGGAAGAAAATGAATTTTTTTGTTCGCATCTGTTGTAGTAACGACTGAGCATCAATCTGACATTGTCCTCCCCCTTCTGCATATTCAGAAAGTACTTCAATGATTACATCATACAGAATGAGTACTTTACTCACTGCTGATGATCTGGAACTCCATCTTGTGTCACATCCTCGCTCCAGTTCCAGTGCTCTCCGATCGGGGTACATTGTTTTTTGCGCGTCCAGGAAACGTGCGTGCCGCTGACTGCCACACATGAAAGTGTGCAGGGAGTTGACAGTGTCAAAAAAAGTCGAAGCATCAGCTGATGTGCGTGCCACAGAGGCCAGGACTAGATTTAGTCTATGCGAGTGACAATGCACATATATTGCTTTTTGGAAAGTGCTCTTCAGGATGGCTTGAACACCCCCCTTTTGTCCAGCCATAACAGACGCACCATCAAATCCAAATCCAACACACAAGTTTGGATCCAACTCTAAAGGTGTCACCACTTCCAATATCATTTTGGCAATGCCCTCAGCTGTCATGTCATCTGTATCCAAAAGGCCAATTGCCCTTTCCTTCACAACTCCTTTATACACATATCTTACACAGACGGCCACCAACTCTTTTTTTTGAAGTGTCCTTACACTCATCTGCAAGAATCGCATAGAAAGTTCCCTCAGATTCATGAAGTTCTTTTTGTATGCGTCGTAGCAACAGCGTGGATGCAGCATTTAATAGTTCATTTTGGATGTCATGGCTAAGCATTTTAGCATTGCTGGGGATATCATCCAGTCGTTTTTGTATATCTGGATTATGTTTGCAAAAAGCTTGAACAACTCCAGGAAATTACCTGCATTTTTTCTTTCGTCGTTCTCCCGGTATCCACGTAAAGGTATCTCCTGCTTTGCACACGTGAGAACAATGTCAAGTATCACTTTTATGTTGTCTCGATTTCTCTCTATTATCTCATCCTGCCGGCCATCTGCATTGAGAAGCTGGTGGAGGACAGTGCCCCGGTCAGACTTATGGCACTCTCTGTAGTTATTGTATTTCGCAACCGCCATCAGATGAGCTCTGCTGTTTTCATGTTTGTAACAAGCTGTGTTTATGTGTTTCCAGTCTCTGTATCCATGGCGACGGAATTTATCTTCCCCGCCTTTCTCACCAAAAAGGCGGCACATTTTACAGAACACTGCAACTTTACTAATGCTGTATTCCAAAAATGCATACCTCTCATACCAATGTGAAGAAAAACTCCTGGTTTTATGTCCGAAAACTGTGACAGGGTACTGCTTGAGTTTGGGCTGCGTTGCTGGTTCACTTGCGGCTGACAGGTCCGTCGGAGCCGAGGATGCAGCTGTAGTACTGGTGGTTGGAATGGCTGACGGCAAAATAGGAGTAGACATCCATTCTTGATGACTTTCCCCTGGACGAAATTGGAAGCCCTGTTCCTCTGTTGAATCTTCTTGTGCAATGTCAACATAATCCACATCATGCGAGGAGCCAACACTAGCAGCTTTTTTGCTAACTTTAGGAGGCGGTGGTGCAGACCCCTGCGATGACCGGTCACAGAGCGAGGAAGACTCTGATCGCTCCTTAGTAAATTTTCTTAAGATATTTATAAATTGATGGCTGTTGTGCCATATCATCTAACACTTCTGGGCACAGGCTACACAAACACTTGACGTCGATGACGTACTTGAACAAAATGAATGTATTGGTTAACGTAAATTGTCCTGTTGTGATTGGACAAAATTCTCACGACAATGTTATATATATGTGTATATGTATGTGTGTGTGTGTATCTGGCAGTTACTCAGGGTGGGCCCAAGCGCAAGTGGGTGGGCCCGGGCCCAGGCCCAGTAGGCCCACCCACAACGCCGCGGCTGGTTTAAGCGCGGGATTTTTGCAACCTAACGGAATCATTTTAATGGGGCTTGCAATCTTACCGAATCTCGTTAATTCTTTAATGATAACGTCATTAGGGATAAAAGGAGGAACGTTAGAAATGGTGATTTTGGTAGCTGGAGCGGACAGCGGGGTGATCGGTACAAAAACTTCCTTCACCCATATTCCGCTCACTGTAAGCTGATTCACTAAAGCTTCACTCGTCAAAAAGACAACAATCGCTTTGCTCATTCGAGAGGCCGACACTATGTTTTCAAACCCGACATGCTCTCCTAAAACTAAGAGCAACTCCTCGACCATAACACCAGGGTCTGACACACACCTGCACCCATTGAGTTGCGTGATCTTCTGTTGCATGATCTTTGTTTATGTTCGCTCAGCATGCATCATTTAGATTAAAACTAAATAGTAAATATACAATTATTTATAGTGGCTTTCACTATAAACATCAGTCAACGTTTGCATACACAACTTCATGGTGAAAGTGAAACTATAGCAGCCTGTGTGAAATGTTCCATTCTGCATTCTGTTTCTGCATTATATCAGTCGCTTTGGAATATAAATCACAGCACTTCAGTTGAAACAAAACACAACTTCTGTTTCTGAAAATATCAGAGTTAGTAGATTTATAACGAGTGATTCCCTGCATTATTACAGCAAAACATGTTATTTCAGCACTGAACGCTGCAATGGAGCAGATCTAATGCTATTAAATTAAAGATAACATACCATAGAGCAAAAAAAAAAGACCAGTGAAAGTGAAACTTTGAAAATAAATTTTAACGGGCATAATTAATTGTGAAAATAACTGAAGGATATAGAGTCAAACCCAAAAATTAATCAAACACCAGATGTAATTTTTTGATATTTTTTACTAGTGGGTGCAGGACACTATAGTTCATTTATAAACCTGAACTTCAGTTTTTTACAGACTTGGTCTGAATAATGTTTGGTCACAAATGTTTATCAACTTTACTGGTAGTCCACTGTATGAAAAGTTCTGTAATATGTCACAGTTTACTTTATTTTGCTCTCCTTACTTTTATAAATGAACTATAGTGTCCTGCACGCACGGTGCATCCCTAGCTTGGATACATGGATACAGTCTGTATAGATACAGTTTAGGGACATTGACTTCCTAGAGTCTGTCTTCTATACTTTATTCCCAGCAGTCTGGGTATCTGTTTGGAATAGCTATTCATATTTCCATGTGGGTAGCAGTATGGGATAAACTTGCCTACCCCTGCCCTAAACGTACCCTCACACAAAACTTTCTGCAGTTTTAGACTTGCAAAAAGCTGTTTTGTAGGATTTATAAGCTTCTTTCCAAAAAAATTAAAAAAGTCTCATTAAGATCATAATTTACTGATATTGCTGTTCTTGTGGGGATATTTGGTTCCCATGACTTAGTGAAAACCAGTGAACACACAGCAAGGAAGCGGTTAAACTCTAAACATCATGAGTGCAAATGAGACTCAACCACTATATACAAAACTGATTCAAAAGACTCGAATAATAGCTTGAAATCAGATCAGATCAATTAAGCTCTGATAAAGAATTCCTGTTCATTTTTCTTCCATTTTTATATAAATTTTATGTTATGTGTAACAAAATGATTTCTCTGTGTTCTGGTTCAAACTGTAGTATTAATAATGTATAAATGAATATACAAATCCATAACCCTAATAAAAGTTAGCAATTTTGTCTAAAAACATCAAGCCTCTCTTGAAGCATCTTTGAGACGTTGCCCCAGTTCTTCTGGATTTAGTCTGTCTCAGTTTGTTCTGTTTCTTCATGTCATTCCAGACAGACTGAATGATGATGTGATCAGATCTCTGTGTGGAGCACTGGCTGTTGTCAGACTCCTTGTGCAAACAAAAATCTCACTGGATTATTACAATTAATGGCAAAATGAAATGTTTGGAAATGTTAACTGATATTTCCTACTGACACTCTACAGCAAAAGATAGAAATAACTGACTTTAAACCATTTTAGCTTATAAAAATATTAGTGGCCTAAGACTTTTGCACAGTACTATATAGAACAAAAATATATTACACTGATTTTATTGAAAATAAAAAAGTTACATTTCAGGTGTTCAGTCTCATTTGTTCATTTGTATAATGAACAAAATCTAATTCCATTTAGGCATTTACATTGTTTTGGTCATTTCTAGAATAACTGATTAATCATCTGAATGTGACATTTTCATTCTGGTTCTAGACTTTCAGACTGCAGAATCACTGAAGAAGGTTATAAAGCTCTGGCTTCAGCTCTGAGATCAAACCCTTCACACCTGATAGAGCTGGATCTCACAGGAAATGATCCTGGACAATCAGGAGTGAAGGAGCTCAATGATTTACTACAGGATCCAAACTGTCAACTCAAGACACTGAGGTGAGATGTGATGAAATAATATTAAATAAGTGAATGATGTGTAATTACTTTACATTTTTTTTTTTTTAGCTATACAGTAATCTGGTCAATTTGTTGCATCATAATGATCAGATGCTGCAGGTTTTGTTGTACTGATGATCAGAATCAGAATTAGCTTTATTCGCCAAGTGTGCGCAAACACACAAGGAATTTGTTGTGGTTTTTTTAAGGTGCTCCTAGTACATACATACAGGGGTTGGACAATGAAACTGAAACACTGGCCAATATAGTGTTGGAGGTTTCATGGCTATATTTATGCAGCCTGGTGGCCAGTCTTTACTGATCGCACATTCCACCAATAAGAGCAGAGTGTGAAGGTTGACTATGTGCACCCAATAGCTCAAACATTGTCCCCTGAAGGTGGTGCCGTGTATTAGGATGATAATGCACCAATACACACAGCAAGACTGGTGACAAGAGTGATTTGATGAACATGAAAGTAAAGTTAAACATCTCTCATGGCCTGCACAGTCACCAGATCTGAATATTATTGAGCCACTTTGGGGTGTTTTGGAGGAGCGAGTCAGGAAATGTTTTCATACACCAACATCACATAGTGACCTGGCCACTGTTCTGCGAAAGGAATGGCTCAAAATCCTTCTGGCTACTGTGCAGGATTTGTATTTGTCATTCCCAAGATGAAATAATGCTGTATTGGCTGCAAAAGGAGGCCAAACACCATACTAATTGTGGTCTAAACCCAGGTGTTTCAGTTTCACTGTCCAACCCCTGTACATTCATACATACATACAACATTTAAATAAAATAAAAACTTAAAAATAAATGATGTAAAAAGTCAAAATCAAAGTCTGCTTTATTGTCAATTCTGCCACATGTACAGCACATACATACAGAGAATTGAAACTGCATTACTTTCAGACCCTTAGTGCATACAGATAACACTAAACACTAACAGTAAAATGTAAAAATACAAATAATTACAGATCCAATATAATACAAAATGCAAATATACAAATAAGGACATGCAAAAAAAGATAGATAAAGTAGCACAAGGCACATGGCAGATGAAGCGCAAACCAGTGAAATAAACAGTGCAGATATAATGAGTGTAGTGCAAAAAGAGTTTATCAGTCTGTTTAAAGTGACAAAGAGCTCAGAGAGCAGTCTTTATTTAAACTGTCAGAAGAGTTAGTTTCCTGATGGATGAATTTGTCCTTCAGTCTGCTGGTCCTGGAGACTCTGCAGGTGTTGAGCCCCAGCTGGACCAATTTGTGAATGAGCTGTTGAGTGAACGATGACTGTCAACACAGTTTAGTTGTGCTGCTATTCTGGAGTATGAATTACCTTGATCATTAACATGCACAATTTTTATGGACACTTCCAGGAAAACAGTCTAGATAGCCTTTTAGTCAAATTATTTAAAAGTTTCTGAACACACTGTAGCTTAATTGCCATCAAGCTCAGATTCACTCTATCAATGTATCTCTACAGCAGGTCTGTGAGTCTCCAGATGATCAAAAACATTCAGTTTCACAAGCCAGTTTTCTCTCACTCCTTCTGAAAGATCTTGAGGCTTTAATTGCACACTCTGTATTTGTAAACTGAAAATCATGATCTAGTGAGGTTTTGCTCTTCTGCTCTGTGGGACGTTTCTGTTCTTCTGAGCTTTAGGACTGAGTGTCACTCTAGTTTCTAGACTATTAGACTTTGTTTTCAAATATTTATGTATTTATTTGTGTATTCGAATGGTCAAAGAAAAGTTTTGCAATTGTTAGATCTTGTTTTTTGAATAATGAAGAGGTTTTTTCATCAAGCTTTAAATTAGGAACTCATATTGGGTATCAGTTCTGATACTACTATTCCTTGCAGGTATATTGCTCAGACAGGGCCCGATCTCAATCTGATATTGTGCTACTGTTCTGTTACTGTTAAGACACACAAAAGACATACAAGCACTAAAGCACAATGTTTTGTGCACAATATTCCAAGTCTTCTGAAGGTAATCGATAGCTTAATGTGAGGTACAGATGAATATTTAAGTCAATAAATAAAGTACAATAAAGCTCATGTAAACGCTTTTCTCTGTTGCGTCTGTCAGTGATGCAAAATTGAATCCACTTCAGATGGGGTGGGTTGGAGAAGTTACAAATGTATTCATAATTTTTCAGAAATGCAAATGAGTAAAAGAAGAATCATAACTTAAAACTGAAAAATAAAAATTAAACTTCAATAAGCATGTTCAATCCAATCATTTCACAAATAAACTGAATAACATAAATGTAATTGAAGGTGTTCTCAATCAGTCTAAATCAAACTAAGTTAGTCTAACTTCTATGTTTTATCTATAAATCTATAAACCATAAGTCAAGTCAAGTCACCTTTATTTATATACAGCTTTTAACAATACAGAATTGTGACAAAGCGGCTGTACAGTATTAAACAGGAAATAGTGCATCAATAATGCAAAAGGGCAACAGTAAACACTCAATTTTCAGGTAAAGGCAGTTCATCAGTGGATTCAATGATGTCATCATCTAGCTTCGTTCAGTTCAAATAGTATACAATATTGTGTGAAGATAAAGTGTCCCCAACTAAGCAAGCCAGAGGTGACAATAGCAAGGAACCAAAACTCCATCGGTGACAAATGGAGAAAAAAACCTTGGGAGAAACCAGGCTAAGTTGGAGGGCCAGTTCTCCTCTGGCCAGACACAGAGGACTCACCAGGTTCCGTTGGTCTTGTGCCGACGGCCGTCTAGGTGACGAGGTCTTCACTGGGGATCCGTCTCTGGGGCTCATCTAGTTGATGGGGTCTCCGCTGACATTCATGCAGTGACCATCTGATCTGGATACGGACTGGATCTAGTGGTTAAGGTGACCTTGGAATAAGAAAGAAACTATTAGAAAATATTAGCGTATATGCCATTCTTCTGACGATGCACTGAGTACATCGGGTGTTATGGGAAGTGTTCCCGGTTCCGGTTGACCTAATTAATGCAGCCTAACAATCCTTTAACTAATTTGAATTATAAGAATATGTTGATGTGTTATGTGTAAGCAAGGTTAAAGAGATGGGTCTTTAATATAGATTTAAACTGACAGAGTGTGTCTGCGTCCCGAACAGTGTTAGGTAGATTGTTCCGGAATTTGGGCGCTAAATAAGAAAATTATCCCACCCGCAGTTGATTTTGATATTCTAGGTATTATCAAGTTGCCAGAGTTTTGAGAACGCAGCGGACGTGAGGGACTATAATGTGAAAAGAGCTCGCTCAGGTACTGAGGAGCTAAACCATTCAGGGCTTTATAAGTATTTAGCAAGATTTTAAAATCTATACAATGTTTAATAAGGAGCCAGTGCAGTGTTGACAGAACCGGGCTAATATGATCATACTTTTTGGTTCTAGTAAGAACTCTAGCTGCTGCATTTTGGACCAGCTGGAGTTTTATTAGACGTGCTGAACAACCATCCAATAAAGCATTACAATAATCTAATCTTGAGGTCATAAACGCATGAATTAATGTTTCATTAATGGCTCAATAAACTGTTGCACAGATATAATACACCACACATCACTATCTCTTCCCTTTGTGATTTGAACTTTTTAATTTGAAGCACTGTGTTCTGTGACTCCGTGTTGCTTCAAGCACATCATTTTACACACCAGGTGCAAATACTGTAAACATTTTGTGCTGCACTGTTTGTTTTATCTATCATATGTCGATGCCTTATTAAAAAAAAGTGTTTTATATTATGTAGAAATATATTGTTTTTCATAGATGCATTTTATAACCACAATGCAAATAGCAATGTGTAACATTTTACCAGATTTAGTGCTACAGTTTTATTTGTTCTAGTTGTTCATCATCAGTTCATGTTAACTAATGTAGTTAATGTTATCAAGTGAAACCTCTTAACTTGGATAAATAGCTCACATCTTAATGCAGGGGTCACCAAACTTGATCCTGGAGGGCACAGATATAATACACCACACAGAGTCCTGCAGAGTTTAGCTCCAACTTGCCTCAACACACCTGCCTGGAAGTTTCAAGTAAACCTACAGTATTAAGACCTTGGTGTGTTTGATTACGGTTGGAGCAAAACTCTGTAGGACACCGGCCCTCCAGGACTGAGTGTGGTGACCCCTGTCTTAATGAGTAATTTAGCTGATTGTCAACCTTTGCATACATTTGTAACTTTTGTGTAGTTTGTAGTATATTTAAATGAACTATGTGTAGTCTTTCTTCATGTTACCTGCACACAGATATCACAGTTTATTTGTCAGCAAACATCTACTGGAAGATGAAAAACGCACTAGAACGTTGATTATCCTAGATCTGATTCATTGTCTTTTCTCTTTCTGTCTTCAGTCTGTGTGATTGCAGTATGACAGAGGAACAGTGTCTCATCCTGACTTCAGCTCTGAAATCAAACCCTTCACACCTGAGAGACCTGAACCTGAGCAGGAATAAACTAGGAGACTCTGGAGTGAAAAACCTCAGTGATCTACTGATGAACACACAATTCAAGCTGGAGAAACTAGAGTTAGTATCATTATACTGTACAGCAGTGACAGTGAGATTAAAGTTCACTGTTTAGTTTAAGACCGCTGGGCTCTTGTCACATCATTTCCAACGCCGCACTTTCTGGCATTTCTCCATCTGAAGAAAGATTCAGGAATCCAATGTTTTTATGTGTATCTGTAAAAGCAGTGTGAAACTTGCTGAAATTTGACATCTTTGCTGTAAAATAAAACAACAGTGAAAACAGACAAAAAACAGTCTAACAAATGACAGTAGATGATTCTGACAGTTAGATTTATACTGGACTAATAGTATATTTCACTCATTTTTTTTTATTAAGGGAAATGCATATTTAGTATATTTGTATAGTTAGAAATTGTAAACTACACTCTAAAATGGCTTGAAAAATCAACATTTCTTTTATTTGACTGATTTGTTGATTTTCTTTCATTAGAAATGTGAAAATAGACCATTTCATTAATTTAACTTTACTGTTGTTTCTATATTGATTCTACAAATTAATTACCATTGGTAAAATTGACTTATTTGTTGACTGAGGGTCCAGACTTGGATTGTAACTAGTCTCCTCAAATACTCCTCTCTTGGTTTGTTCATTCATATATTAGAAGTTTCCATGATTTTGCTGGTTTATTAGTGAATGTATGGCATTTGTTCATGATGCATCATAGATCTGATTCATTGTCTTTTCTCTTTCTGTCTTCAGTCTGTGTGATTGCAGAATTACAGAGAAACAGTGTCTCATCCTGACTTCAGCTCTGAAATCAAACCCATCACACCTGAGAGAACTGAACCTGAGTGAGAATGAACTAGGAGACTCTGGAGTGAAAAACCTCAGTGATCTACTGATGAACACACAATTCAAGCTGGAGAAACTACAGTTAGTACAGTTAAAGTTTACTTATTTTACGACAGCAGGTCTTAAGTTATATTGTTTATAGCAGTGCACTGGTTTTTGCCATATTGGTCACATTTTGTACTTTTTTTTTTTTTTTTTTTTTTGTAAATGCAGAAATCCTATGGAAGCCCATTTCCGCCACCAAAAAAAAAAAAAAAAAAAAAAAAAATTGCGACTTTTTATCTCACAATTCTGACTTTTATTCTCGCAATTGCGACTTTATATCTCGCAATTCTGACTTTATAACTCGCAACTGTGAGTTTATAACTGGCAATTCTAACTTTTGTTTCTCTTCATTTGCAACACTTTCTGGCAAAGCACCACAGTAAACCACGGGACGTGATTCTTACAGTACGCTGACGCATTGCTGCCACACACATATTTTTTTTTTCCACTCAGCTATGTCGTAATAGCGAGATCTTTCTCGTTAAAACGACATATTATGTCATAAAAACGATATGATTTTCCCGTTCTAGAAGATACATGGTTACATTATGTGAGCGAGCTAAGGGATTGTCCGCGCTGCCTTCGCCACAGTCCTGACATAAAGGAGGATCTGCACGTTGCTGAAGTTATAGAAATACACTGTTTTAAGTATTTTAATGAACTGGTTTCAATTGTAGCCTTATATTTATTAGGATTAATCTGTCTACAAACTGCACTCAGACCCAGAGGATATGACTCATTTAAGATGATCAGACCAAAACTGTTATTTCTGAATAATCGACTCTGGACTTGGGATATTATTTGGAAGGCATAAGTTTGATTTAACAGCAAATCGAAATACTAACAGAAAGAAATAAAAGAAAAATGACAAACGGTTTGATTGTATTATGATGATGATGATTTCGTTCTGTTTGAAAAATGGAGAAAAAAAAAATTAAGCCAGATTTTTTCCTATTTTTGATCATGGGTAAAAAGAGAGTTTATGGTTTAATATTTGTGCGTGGGCGCCCCTGAAAAGCCACTTTTCTAAAGCGCAACACTGCACTTCTCAGGTTGGCGGCGCTGGCGCGATCCATTACATTGTGATAATATAAATGTCTGCTTTATTTTATGTACGTCCACAGTAACAACAACAACAACAACAAAAAACGTTACAAATTTCTTTTGTAAAAATACATGGTGTACTGTCGCAACTTACGTCTATAGACAGCTTGAAATGTCTACTTCAATAAAACAATGGAAAACAAAATTTTGTTTATTTAATTCGTATAAATCCAACTAGAGGTAGTGTACAGTCTTTCCCGTGTGAGTTCGTTGTCTGTAGCCTAACATTGTGCTTACACCCAGACCCAGCGCAGCCTATTCCTACAGTATAAAGTCCGGAATTCAACCCAGAAGAATTTTTTCTATTTCTTTCTGTATTTCGATTTGCTGTTAAATCAAACTTATGCCATCCAAATAATAGTCAGAATTCTGACTGAGTTTATATCTCGCAATTCTGACTTTATAACTCGCAATTGCGACTTTATATCTTACAATTCTTAGAAAAAAAGTCAGAATTGCGAGATAAAAAGTCGCAATATTATTATTATTTTTTTTTTTTTTTTAGTGACGGAAACAGGCTTCCATAGAAATCAGCCTTTCATTAGAGAATAAAGAATGGAGGCATTAAAAAACTAATAATAAAGTAAAAGAAGTAAGTAGAAGCAGTGCCTGCCCTCATACAAAACTAATGTAACAAACTATTAGAAACTAAATGCCTCTTCAATATTATGATCATCATAGATCCTAAACCTTAGTTTGAATCAAATAAAAAACAAAGAAGGATTCACACTGTAAACTGGAGAGACTGAGCTCAGTAACATTCACATACAAGAATCAGGAAACATGATAATAATGATAATATTTTCTTTTCTTATTTTATGCTGTTTTTGCCATTGCAGGTTAAGCTGCTGTGAAATGACAGATGAAGGTTGTTCTGCTGTGACTTCAGCTCTGAAATCAAACCCATCACACCTGAGAGAACTGAACCTGAGTGAGAATAAACTAGGAGACTCTGGAGTGAAAAACCTCAGTGATCTACTGATGAACCCACAATTCAAGCTGGAGAAACTAGAGTTAGTATCATTATACTGTACAGCAGTGACAGTGAGATTAAAGTTCACTGTTTAGTTTAAGACCGCTGGACTCTTGTCACATCATTTCCAGTGCTGCACTTTCTGTGAAAAAACAGCATGAAAGTTCCTGAAATTTGACATCTTTGCAGTAAAATAAAACAACAGTGAAAACAGACAAAAACAGTCTAACAAATGACAGTAGATGTTTCTGACAGTTAGATTTATACTGGACTTCACTCATTTTTTTTATTAAGGGAAATGCATATTTACATATTAATTTCCATTGGTAAAATTCACATTTGTTAACTGAGAGTCCAGACTTGGATTGTAACTAGTCTTCTCAAATACTCCTCTCTTGGTTTGTTCATTCATATATTAGAAGTTTCCATGATTTTGCTGGTTTATTAGTGAATGTATGACATTTGTTCATGATGCATCATAGATCTGATTCATTGTCTTTTCTCTTTCTGTTTTCAGTCTGTGTGATTGCAGTATTACAGAGAAACAGTGTCTCATCCTGACTTCAGCTCTGAAATCAAACCCATCACACCTGAGAGAACTGAACCTGAGCTGGAATCAAATAAAAAACACAGGAGTGAATCACTTATGTGACGTACTGAAGGATTCACACTGTAAACTGGAGAGTTTGAGGTCAGTAACATTCACATACAAGAATCAAAATGATTAAAATCACTTCAACAGTTTAAACCAAAACACTTTATAGTATCTAACGATGTCTACAGAAGCTTCTTAAACGAGCTCATCCAGTAGGTAAAACTGTTAACGTGTGGAATAAAGAGTCTGTTTACATGAAACAATACTTTTGGATTGAACTATTTTTAGAATTTGCCACAAAAAATTTAAGTTTTATAAGAGAAATCCCTGACTTTTTGCAACAGGTGGGATTCAGCTTACAGCACTTCTCATTCATTCCTATGGTATCCGTAAACGGTGGTTGAGTGTCGCACAGTTCTGACTGAAATTCAGTGACGTCAGTGCTATAATGTGATTGGTTATTAAGGGATACGCGATCCAAGTTAGCCATTACGCTTTCTCCAATAGTAACTAATACAGACCCTCTCATCTCCCTATACTAAGAGAATCTCTGACAAGGGGTAATTAGGAACACAGGTGCATAGGATAAAGCAATCAAACTAAACAAGAACAGGAAATTGACCAAATAAGGAAACTCTGGAAAAAAGACGGAGGTAAAACAAGGAAAAACATGTCCAAAAGTCTGACACTTGAACATTGAGTCTGTTATTTTTAATGTTATTTTATTTATTTATGTTTTTTGTATTTGTTATCCTAAAAATTCATCATGCACAGAAACCTTACACATTGAGTCAGATGCATATTTAAAAAAAAAAACAATACAAAATGGAGTCTTCAAGCATGATTTTGTTGTCCTCTTTCTTCTTAAAAAAAGAAAAAGAAAGGAAATATTGGTCCATCCAATCCTGAGATTGTGTAGAGATTAAGTAGAGTTCCACCTCCTTATCAAGGAGCTGGGGGATTGTCCCGAGTGAGTTGTGATCCCCAACTGTGAGGTGCAGGCCGTGCTACACGCTTACTCCACCGTGTTTGATCAGGTGACTTTGAGGAAAACAAAAAGGCCAGATTCAAACTATGCAAATCAATCAGGAAGACCAAGAGACATTATAGTCTGATTCTGGGGGGATATTACATCACTGCAGATTCACAGTGCATGTGACAAATCCTGCAGCTCATCACAGAGAACCAGCAGAAAAACCAGGGAGCCATGAGTACCAAGACCACACTCCCAGATGAGCTGATTGAGTTCAACGCTCAGTTTGAGGCACCAATCATCAGCCAAAAGCATAAAATTCTGGACTCAGAGGGTATTTTGGTCACGTCACTCACGGTGTCATTGGCGGAGGTGTGCATGGCTCTGAAACCCATGGAAGGCCCAGATGACATCCCGGATGGACAGTCAGGGTCCAGCCACCTTAGACTCATTAAAATTTGCGTATCGACAAAATCGGTCCACTGATGATGATGTCAACACTGTCATCCACACAGCACTCACACATTTGGAGGGTAACGACACACATGTGCGAATGCTTTTTATTGATTACAACTCAGCAATAACAGAGACTTTCTTCACCCTCAGACCGACACTCTCCCTCAGAAACTGGTGCTGAACTTCCTGTTAGACAGACCTCAGTCAGTCAGAGTAGAAAATTGGATATGCCCCTGTGTCAACAAGCTTGGCCCCCCTAAATTTGGAATCATGTCACACCAAACAATTTTGGGTGCAATGTGCAGTTTGTCATTGAATCCAGTGACGTCATCATCCAGCTCAGTTCAGTTCAAATAGTATCTGTGCAATCAAGTCGACAATATCACTGGAAATTAAGTGTCCCCAACTAAGCAAACCAGAAAGATTCTTCTGATGTTAAAGGTTCTTTATGGAACCATTTAGACAAAAAAGGTTCTTCTATGGCATCGTGAAGCACCTTTATTTTTAAGAGTGTTGGTCTCGCAACACTCAGCAGCTTGTAAGGAAGTCTCAGCAGCAACTGTATTTTCTTATTTTCTCATCGGATGCCCATTTTCCACAAGTTATGATTCTCACAAGATATGATTCTTTAGAGTCTTAATGAAAAGTCTAAAATATACTTTGTTTAAAAATTCTCAATGGTTGTGTAAAACAACACCCTTTTTACCTTGCCAAAATCAGCTCTGCAAAAATCATCTCATTCTGGTCGAGGCTGCTTTAAATGCAAATGAGTTCTGCTCACCCCACCCCTCTCTGATCTCTGTGGAGTGACGAGCCTGTTTACTTTAGCCGCATTTAGCTGCTAAACTTGCTAACTAGCACATTATAAGGCGATCACAAAGATTCATAAAAAAAAACCCTTATACTCACTTCTGCTGTAAGTGAAGCTGGATCATGAATGATTCACGCGAACATAGACGGACATATATAGATCGGGAGGCGCATTCCCTTCACAAACAAATGTAATCCACTGCATCTTCAGCGGCTCAGATGTCAGGAGTAAATGACGACCACTTTGTTCAATATTACATCCAGCAACACAACACCTCAATCACTCAATCGGGGAGATTCTTGTGTAACTTAAAACAAAAACAAATAAAAAAAAAAAAAACGAAACAAAGAGGGCGGACTGTTAGAACTGATCTGAAGTAAAACGGTCATGTCAATCAACTATCGTGGGAGTGGCTTCTGTTGGTGTGACGCCACCTGGCATCTGAGAACGGTTTGATTTGAAAAAGGGGGTATTATTTTTACAGATTAATTAAAACCACTGCATGGATTTTTATCATTATAGGGTAGATTTGTACATACACTACCAACACACATTAATGTTCAAACAACACGTAAAAGTGAACTTAGCATCCGATGACCCCCTTAAGAAGGCTGAGGAAATTTGGCATGGGAAGCGAAATCCTCAGCAACTTTTACAGATGTACAGGTGAAAGTGGTGTGGAAGTTGTACAGTTCAGGACAGGAAAGATCTCCAGCACATGATTAGTAGCCCAACACTGCTTTTTAGTTTAACTACATTTCTCAATGGCATGATGTTAGCGTCAATGTTTTCTGAATCAAAAAGCTTTTCAGTAGCAAAGCTCTTTTTTTGATCAAGTAACACAGTAGCGTCAACAAAAGCTGCATTTTCCAAAGCATTTCTGAGGCTCAAGCTCAAATCAGAAAAATAAGTGCTAAGGATCACTGATCCTGGATCAGTAAGTGACGCCACTAAACCTCAACTCCATTGGCTCCTCAAATTGTCAATTAAACCTCATTATTCCTTCCACAAATAAATCTCTATACATCTATACAGCCACAAACCAGCTTTGACAGTGTTTATCATTAATTAAAAGACAGTGGGGTTTGTTTTTTTTAATTTCTGAAAAGGCAGCAGTTTGGGTCATTTCCGGCCGGCAGCAAAAATGTATTTTGCTATGTCACAGTATGAGGTAAATCATACTACATGTACATGATACTGATACTGAGAGCACTGACTGAAGTTGGTTCAATATAAAAATGACAATTTTATTATCAAAAATTACAAAATAATTTTTGCCATGTTACTGTAGCTTAGCTTGCTACATTTCCCAGGAGAATATCTTCAGTGTAGTGAAGCTTCATTTAATGAAGAGTAACTGTTAGCTTAGCTCACTACATTTTCCTAGTAGCTTGACCAACACTGTTAAAAAGTGCACAGTTCATTTGTGGAGTAACCTTCCTATCACTTCAGGATATTTACAGCACTAGGGTCATCATGAGACCCACAACATCATCAGGGACAATACACATTCACAACACAGCCTCTTCACACTTCTGCTGTCTGGGAGATGTACAGGAGTATGAAATCAAGGGCAGAAATTGCATCTCTAATAACTTTTATAATTTATTAATTATGTTTAGAAGTCTTTTGGTGGGTTGCATCAAGGAGCTGTGAAACCGGTTACACTCACTGAACGAATCACATTTGTACCAAACTCTTACAAAACAAAAACAAACATTCTCCTTCAATCCATGAAGGTTTCTCACAGTTAATGGACACAATCTCACAGTCTGAAGTGTCTGTCACACATGCTGTTGTGAATAATTAAGCAAAGCGTCTTCTGATTGGATAAGAACACACAGTCTCATGAATAATTATGAGACACCGACGCGTCATTGAAGTACTATAGTCCTTTACCACATCACAAACTATGACGATCACAACTGTGTCACAAACTGTGACCTCAACACGATGTAGATTTGAAACCTGGAAGACAAAAATTGTGCAAAAAGCTCAAAATGAACCACATATTTTTGTGTATATTCATATATTTTTGTATGGTTAATCTGTCTATATTCTATACTGTATACATTTGTGTAATGGAGACTCGCAAAGTAAGTTGTCATGTGGTCTAAACATCTGAAAGTGTTTCTGTCCGCTTCACTTATTGTCCATACAGCAGGTCAAATACCCAACACAATATCCAATAATTTCAGTTAATAATACCAAAAATACACAAACATTTAAAACTTATAGAAAGCTTTAAATTATTAGCCTACTTTGCTACTTTAAAACGAAATAATTCAAATCAAAAACAAACTTTTGCGTTATGTAATTCATAAAGATACATTTCTCTCTAAAGGCATGTTCAGTGACCAGATGGCAAGTCGGGAGCATCAACTTCATCTTTGCGACACTGACTCTGAAAATACTAGTTTATTAATAAACAATTTGAATATCTCCTTACTATTTCCCCTGACACATTCATGGTAATTACTTTTGCCGGTGTTTTGCGGCAAGCTTTAGTCTATTGCGTGTGCTTGAACACTAAACACTGGCACTGGCAGAATGAATGTAGCAGAAACACTGTATTTTATGCTTGTTATAGAGTGTGTGCATCACGTGCACTACTGCTGGTGGCAACAGACCTCTGCAGTGATAATCGACTACCACAGTGGTGCGTTTGTCATTGCGACCATCACAGCCCTATTTTTAAACAGATTTTCTCATATTTTCTTCTCTTTGTTGTAGTTGCGATCTTTGAAGTAGATTCATCATCTACTTTACGTTTACCCGGCACTTGTTGTCTTTTCAAAAATTTGTCCATGCTTAGAGCAGAACTACTATGAGTCATTCATTCATAATTTTACTCGGCTAAGGGCAATTCTCATTTCTTATATCAATTGCAGCATCTAGTGGTCTGTTATTTTAGGACAAAAACCGCTACAGCTGATAACAGACAGCTGCAGCGGGTACTGCGAGTCGTCTTGAGGTAATAAAATATGATGAAATTCATATTTTGTGTTAAATTATTTACATATGTGGCAAGTGTCACAGAAGCAGACGGAACACCAGGTAAGTATATCGTTAAACAGTTTATTGAATAGACACAGAGGTGATATGAAGACGGGTGAAACTTGACAGGTGAGTAAACTGTTGAAGTCTTGATCGGAATCTTGTAGAGACAGCGCTGATGAATGATCTTTTCCTTTTTGCAGATGATCCAGGAGGACGAGGATGGCTGAACACACACGCACACACCGCTGACAGGACTGGAAGACAATGACGACTGGACTAGAACACAAGAGACACAGGTAAGTAACGGCAGGTAAGTATCAGGTTTGTGAACTCGTAGAGAGAAGCACAATGAGTTCGTATCGTAAAGACGAGCCCGGACAATGACTGTTGTGCGGTGTGTGCTTATAAAGGGTGCTGGTGATGAGGTGCAGGTGTGAGATGATTAGTACTCCGGTGATTGTGATCGCTGGGTGTGACTGGGGTTAGAGCCTGGCCAATCCCTGACATTACCCCCTCCCCACGGCCCGCTCCTGAGGGCCGGGACCTCCGGCGCCGAGGTGGTCTACCTCTACCTCGAGGTGCCGGATATTCGGGGTGAGCTGCGTGAAATTCCAAGATGAGAGTGGGATCTAGGATGTCATCACGTGGAACCCATGACCTTTCCTCTGGTCCATAACCCTCCCAGTCGACCAAATACTCAAGACGACCACCATGACGCCGGGACTGTAGAATCTCCTTGACAGAGTATATCGATCCTTCCTCTAGCACCATCGGAGGAGGGGGTTCCTCTTCATGGCCAGGCTCTGTGGAGGGAAGCAGAGGTTCGTGACAAGGTTTTAACAGTGAAACGTGGAAGGTGGGATGGATCCTGTATTGGGGTGGCAGCTGAAGTTTGTAAGTGACGGGATTGACCTGTTCCAAGATGGTAAAGGGACCAATGAATCTGGGACTTAGCTTCTTGGAGGGCAGGCATAAACGGATGTCTCGAGTGGAGAGCCAGACCTTCTGACCAGGAGTGAAGTTTGGACCTGGGATTCTTCTCCGATCGGTGACAGCCTTGGATCTGTTTACTGCCCTCTGTAGATGGTGGTGAGCGGCGTCCCAGACTCTCTCGCTCTCCCGGAACCAGTGATCCACTGCGAGGACATCCGACGGTTCTCCATTCCATGGGAAGAGAGGTGGCTGGAAACCTAAAACACATTGGAATGGTGTGAGTCCTGTGGAAGGTTGCCGCAGTGAATTTTGGGCGTATTCTGCCCAACCCAAGAACTGGTTCCAGGAGTTCTGGTGACCATGACAGAAAGTTCGAAGGAACCACCCCACTTCTTGAATTTTCCTCTCTGTCTGTCCGTTGGTCTGAGGATGGTATCCAGACGAGAGGCTAACGGTCACACCTAGGAGTTTAAAGAACGCCTTCCAGACTCGGGATATGAATTGAGGACCCCTATCTGATACGATGTCCTCAGGGAGTCCGTAGTAACGGAAGACATGATTGAAGAGGCATTCTGCTGTTTCCAGGGCTGTGGGTAATCTCTTGAGTGGTATCAGACGACAGAACTTGGAAAAGCGGTCGATTATGACCAGTATGCAGGTGTTCTCATCAGAGACGGGGTGATCAGTCATAAAATCTACTCCTAGGTGTGACCAGGGGCGGTTCGGTACTGGCAAGGGATGAAGCTTACCAGCTGGAAGGTGACGTGGACTCTTGGACATGGCACACTCCTTACACCCCTGGACATACCTTCTCACATCCCTTGCCATGTCGGGTCACCAGAAGCGGTCGGATACCAGCGAGAGAGTGTAATTGGCCCCTGGATGCCCCGTGCCCAGGGATACGTGAGTGGTATGGATCAGATTTACCCCTTGATCTGGAGGAATAAACTGGCGTCCCAGAGGACAGCCCGGTGGAATCCTGGGTTCGGGAGTGGCGACGGCTGGAGGTTCTGTCCAATCTATTGGACTCACAAACAGATGGTCAGGGATTATGTGGGAAGAATTTTCAGTATTGGTTTCACCTTCAGAGAGACGAGAGAGAGCATCTGCTCGGACATTCCTTGATCCTGGACGGTAGGTTATGGAGAAATTGAACCTGGTGAAAAAGAGGGCCCATCTGGCTTGTCGGGGACAGAGTCGTTTAGCATCGCGAAGGTACTGCAGATTTTTGTGATCCGTGATTACCTGAAACGGGTGGTTGGCACCTTTCAACCAATGTCGCCACTCCTCTAAGGCAAGTTTGATGGCCAGTAACTCCCTGTTTCCAATATCATAATTCTTCTCCGCCGGGCTGAGCTTCCTGGAGAAGTAGGCACATGGATGGAGTCGTGGAGGAGTTCCATGATGTTGTGAGAGAACGGCGCCGACTCCAGTGGTGGATGCATCTACTTCCACAACGAAAGGGAGATCTGGGTCAGGATGAGTCAGGAGTGGGGCTTGTGTAAAGGCTTTTTTCAATGTTTCAAAGGCTGTAGAGGCTTCGATTGTCCAGTTAAGGGTTTTTGGATGTCCTTTCAGGAGGTTGGTGAGTGGATTTGTGATATGACTGAAACCTTGAATAAACCTGCGATAAAAATTTGCAAATCCAAGGAATCTTTGAAGCTCTTTGATTGAGTTAGGTTTGGGCCAGGAGACAACAGCATCCACCTTCCCCTCATCCATCCGAACCCCGTGGTGATCGATGACGTATCTCAAGAACTGAACTGACCGTTGGTGGAAAGAGCATTTTTCAGCCTTCAAATACAGTTGGTGCTCTCGTAACCTTTGTAGGACCTCCGCAACGTGATGGTGATGTTCGGCTTCACTCTGTGAGTAAATCAAAATGTCGTCAATGTAGACGATGACGAAGTGGTGAAGGAATTACAAGCCAATAAAATAACCAAGTTTATTTTAAAAAGTACTAATAAAATTGGACAGAAAATACATGAATATTAAATCTCAATATATTATTATTATTCAGTTCTATGGAACAGAATCAGATATAACTTTTTTTTTTGACTAATTATCAAAATAATGTATAGTCCTACAAAGCTATTATTATCAGAGCATGTGAGCAGAGCATACAGTCATGAGAGGGTCGCGTCATTTTATCAGCGTTGTCCAGTACAGCAGTACTACAGCATGTTACAGCACAGTATGGGACACTATTGCAAACAGGAACAAGTATACATAGACATTTTCTGTCGACGCGTTATTCCAATTCAATTCAATTAAAAAAAAAATTGTATAGCGCTTTTCACAATACATATCGTTGCAAAGCAACTTTACACCAAATTAAAGTGTTTACAATATATGTAGTAGTAGCTTACTATTGGTGACTATGTCAAGTTGATGTACATATGACAGAGATGTGTGGTAAAGATCAATTAATGACGTAATCAAACAGACAAAGAACACCATAAATTAGTAGCAGAATTCGGCAGTGCTGTATGTTCTGCTACTAATGTATGGCAGTTACATTAGTAGTTCCTGTATAGCAGAAACAGAGAACAAATAGGAACATAATTAGCGTAGCTGCTGTTCAAACCAATCAAAGACAGATTTGTTCAACCAGAGCTAAAAGATTAATAATGAACATTTGATCAGATATAACTGCAGGAAAAGTTTATGAGATGCATTATTTGAATGCTTGGCTAAAAAGATGAGTCTTTAACCTAGATTTAAACAAAGAGAGTGTGTCCAATCTCCGAACATTATCCAGAAGGCTGTTCCAGAGTTTGGGAGCCAAATGAAAAAAGCTCTACCTCCTTTAGTGCTATTTTGCTCTCCTAGGAACTACCAACACTCCAGAGTGCGTGATGGATTGAAGCGTGATAGAAGACTAGTTAGGTACACAGGAGCTAAACCCTTAAGGGCCTTATGGGTAAGAAGTAATATTTTGTAGCTGATGTAGAACCTAATAGGTAGCCAGTGCAGAGACTTTAAAATTGGGGTAATATGATCATATTTTCTTGACCTGGTAAGGACTCTAGCAGCTGCATTTTGGACTATCTGTAGCTTGTTTATTGAAGATGTAGGACAACCACCTAGTAGTGCATTACAATAGTCCAGTCTAGAGGTCATGAATGTGTGAACTAGCATTTCTGCATCAGAAACAGGTAACATGTTTCGTAGCTTTGCAATGTTTCTAAGATGAAGAATGCTGTTTTTGTAACATGGGAAATATGATTTTCAAAAGACAAATTGCTGTCTAATATAACACCTAGACTTTTGACTGTAGTGGAAGTAACAGTACATCCATCTAGTTGTAAATTGTAAGTCAAAAGATTCTGTGTACTGTTTTTTGGTCCAATAAGTAATATCTCTGTCTTATCTGAATTTAATAGCAGAAAATTATTGGTCATCCAATCTTTTAGATTTTTTAATACACTCTGTTAACTTTGATAATTCAGAAGTTTCATCTGGTCGTGTTGAGATATATAGTTGAGTATCATCAGCATAACAATGGAAACTAATCCTGTGTTTTCTAATTATATTACCAAGGGGCAGCATGTATATTGAAAATAGTAGAGGACCTAGGACGGATCCTTGTGGCACTCCATACTTTACTGGTGATAACTGAGATGACTCCCCATTTAAATAAACAAAGTGGTAGTGATCAGACAGGTAGGATCTAAACCATCTTAAAGCCTATCCTTGAATGCTCGCATAGTTTTGTAGTCGATCTATGAGTATGTCATGATCTATAGCCTAGGTTGGCAATTAGCGGCCCCCGGGCCACATGTGGCCCGCAAGCAAAAACATCTGGCCCTTGAGATTGTTTGAACTAGAGAATGAAAAAAAAAAAAAAAAAGATACTTTTTTAAAAATCGGACTGACAGTCTCAAAAAAGCTCTTTATTTGGAAACCTCATTTTTCAGAACAGAAACATTTCAATCGATCTAAATTCTTATTTGTTATATCTGGATACGAGGGTGAACAAGCGCATCAGCGAGGTGCAGAGTGAACGCTCAACATGCAAAATCAAATGACGTCAGCGGACAGCGTCTGGTGCTGAAATTCCAATAGTCTCTAAAACACAAGTTGTCACTCAAACAACGGACATAGGCGTCATATTATTGTGAAAATTAAAACACTTCTTTCAAACAGGCCAGACATCAAACATAGGTATATAGGAACAGAAATGTGAGTAGCACGAGTTTCAAACAGCGTGCATGTTATTTAGGCTTTTATATGACTGTGATGGCACAACAAATATAAACCAATAATAATGCATTGCACTGTCGGAAGCAAATCGGAGCACATCAGAGCAAAAAGGCTGAATCCACTCGACCATGGGCTGCCGGGCTCGGCCCCTGAAACGACAGAGCAGACGTGCTTACAGTAGCTCTGAATTATATCCAGCCACATTCATTAAAAATACAGTTCAGATTTTAGACACAATAACTACCTAGTGTGAAAAGTGGCATCTCCCGCTGGTCACTATTTTCTGGATATCTGGTGAAATAGACGTCACTTTAATCCTCAGACAGTTCTCGAGGTTTTGGTTAGTCAGTCTATTTCTCTTGTGCGTCTTTATTGCATTCATTGCTGAGAAGGACGACTCGCACACGTAGGTGGAAGGGAACATGGTCAGAATGAAAAGTGCCAGTTTTTTGAGGTTGCTGTATTCCTCAGAGCCTAGTAAGCCCACCCAAAAGGCACTAACAGTCTCCGCACTTCTGAGCGCATCTCGCACAACTGAGGTGGTTTGGAAGTCAACCATTTCCATCTCCAGCGCAGCCTGATCTAAAGAGGGGATCATTTCTTTCGCCAGGGAGGAGAAGTTGTCGGCTGGTTTTACTGCAGGGTCACGTATAAAGTCAATGATGTCTTTTGGGATGGAGTAGTCATCAAACCGAGAAATAAAGTTGGCTCGAAGGCCCTTGATGAAGTCAACCATCAGCTCCGTCACTTTTCCCGCTGTCTTCTTCAGTGTGCTGAAATGGAGGAGCCTGCCAGTAGATATGTCTGCCTCAAGCATCTCAAGTTTCCTCGTGAATGACTCCAGTTTTTCAACCATGTCCACGATGGTTTTGTCTCTCCCCTGTAGCTGAAGGTTAAGCAGGTTTAGGTGGCCAAATATGTCAGATAAAAACGCTACATTGGACATGAACTTTTCATCCTCCAGCAGGATAAGGTGGTCAGCTGCTGCCTTGCTCTTGCTCATTCCAAAGAATGCTTTGATCTCATTCAGTAGCGCACAGAAGCGATCCAGCGCTTTCCCCTTGCTTAACCAGCGCACATCATTGTGAAGCAGCAAGTCGTCATGGGTGGCATCTGCTGACTCAGCCACAAGTTGTCAGAAAAGCCTATGCTGGGTGCTTAATGTACCTCTGACAAAATTAATGACTTTCATCACTTTGTCCATAACATCCTTGAGCTCACCATTCAGTCTGGCACAAAGGACACTTTGGTGGATGAGGCAGTGCAGCGCATGCATTTGGGGGGCGTGTTCTTTCAGCCTGCTCACCAGACCTCTGTGCTTTCCCACCATAGCAGGAGCCCCGTCTGTCACGATCAGGTTAACCCTCTCAAATGATACGGAATGCAATTTAAACAATTCTTCCAATTTCGCATATATAGCTTCTTCAGTGGTGTGCCCTTCTAATGGAAATAGAAACAGCAGCTCTTCCTTGAAATCCTTCCCATCAAAATATCTCACATAGACGCACAACTGGGCTACATCTGTGTTGTCAGTGCTCTCATCAATGGCTAAGGAAAAGTAGTTTGCGTGACTGACACCGTCGATAATTACACCCTGCACCGCATCAGACAGCGCTTCTATGCGGCGTGCAGCTGACCTGGCAGAGAGCGACATCTGTTTCACTGACTCGATCACACCATCCATCGACTTGTTGGCATCAAGTTCCTCCAAAACTGTCACCATCATCTCCTTGAAGACCTCTGCGTCAGTGAATGGCCTGTTGTGCTTTGCGAGCACCCAGGACGCTTTTAGAGATGCGCTAGTTACCTTCTGTTGGGATGTGAGACCTCGCACCAAGATCCTGTTGCTGTGCCCTTTCAGGGCTTCGATCTTGCGCTTTCGTGCCTCTGTCTTCTGAGGGAACGCAACCTTGAAGTTAGCATGCTTCGTTTCGTGGTGCCGTCTAATATTGTATTCTTTGCATAACGAGACAACTTCGTTACAGATCAGGCAGGTGGGCTTTGCATTAATAAAACTGGGCAGGATGAATGCGTAGTTCTCTGTCCATTCATCATGAAAGATCCTGTTTTCACTGCTAACTTTTCTCTTTAGATTTTTTGATAGTGCCATTTTTTTGCAGCTAACAGCAACACGTGGAAATGTGTGTGTGGGTGGTTGTTGTTGTTGTTTTTAACAAACGTGCAGATAATTAATAGCGCCCCCAATGCCCAGTCAGCAAATTTAACCTACATCAGCCAGCTTGAATGTCTCAGTACGTCTGTTCTGTCATTTCACGAGCGCCTACCATTTTCATCCTTCCCTATTAATTCAATAAATTAGCCATTGTTTTGGTTGTGGCCCGCCATGTAATGGCTTGAAAAAAATCTGGCCCGAGGCCAAACTTAATTGCCGACCCCTGATCTATAGTGTCGAACGCAGCACTAAGATCAAGTAAAACTAGCAATGAGATGCAGCCTTGGTCTGACGCAGGAAGCAAGTCATTAGTGATTTTAACAAGTGCAATTTCTGTGCTGTGATGGGGCCTGAAACCTGATGAAATTCTTCATAGATATCATTTCTTTGCAAGAATGAGCACAGATACAACTTTCTCTAAAATTTTAGACATAAACGGAAGATTAGAAATGGGTCTGTAATTTGCCAGTTCACTAGGGTCTAGCTGTGGTTTCTTAATAAGAAGCTTAATAACTGCCAGCTTAAAGACCTAAAGACCTAAATATAATGATGAGTTAATAATATTGAGAAGCGGTTGTTCTGCCACAGGTAACAATTCTTTCAGTAATTTAGTGGGTACAGGATCTAATAGGCATGTTGTTGGTTTAGTCACAGTGACGAGTTTATTTAACTCTTCCTGTCCTATAGTTCTAAAGTACTGCAGTTTTTGGGTGTGACAAAAGAAGTTGACATATTAGACTAAGTAGAATCTACATTGGTTATTGTATTTCTGATGTTATCTATTTTATCAGTGAAGAAATTCATAAAGTCATCACAATTAAACTGTAAAGGATTATTTAGATCGGGTGATGTCTCTAGCCACTGTACTAAATAAGAACCTTGGATTGTGTTGGTTATTTTCTATGAGTTTGTAGATATCTAAGTTAGTTTTTCCTCCATTTGTGATCAAGATTATGAGTTTATTAGGTCAGTAAATGCAAGAAAACAGTGAATCAGTGACGCAAACTCTTAGTAAAGACAATAGTAAATAGTCATTATTCAGTTAAAATCAGTTCAATGTTGATTCAGTTTGGTTCAAGTAAATGTGTAAAGTCCATCAATTTAAGAGTGAGTTTAATTGATTTATAAAGCAGCTGTGGAGTAAACGATGTCATCACTGCATAACAACATAATATAGGATAAAGTCTGACTCGATGAGGAATATCAGAAGGTCAAGTCCTGACTGCAGATGAAAGGAGGAGCTGGGGATGGAGGAGGGTAGTTTGCTCCTGAACAAAGTGATAAGCTGCTGAATAATACTGAATGGACCTTATATAAGGAAGTAGTGATAGGTGTTGTATTCCTATAGGTAGACGTGGATCAGCTGAGAATCAGAAGATACAAGCTTGAATGACGTGAGCTGCCAAATCTAACACTACACTTATTTACTGCATTGTTTTTTAAATAATTTTAGCGAAAATATGTTTTCGAAAGTGTGTTTTGCTGCTGTTTTTAAAATAACCACATCATCTGCAGCTCTTGTAGTGCTTTACATCTTCAGTGGCGTAGAGAAGCAACACACATGGAGCAGAAATGACTTGAATGAAGTGTGGTTGGCTCTAGATAAAAATATTAGGACGATTCTAAGGGCACTGATCAGAGAGGAGGCCCGACACGATTCTACTGAGGTGGAGCTCTTCAGTCACTTTTGACTGAAAAATGTAAAATTTTGAAAATGACCACAATCGAAATGGGAAATGGGGAATAAAAAAAAAAAAAAAGGAAAAAACGTACAATCTACAAATCAGCCACAATGCAGAAAAACATCTACAACAATGAAGGGGTGAAACTCTACAACATCAATAGTGCAAAATACACACACATTCACACTCACACACACTGGCATTTCTATCATTATAGGGATATTCCATAGATGTAATGGTTTACTGTAAAAACTGTGTCTTCTATCCCCTTACCCCAACCCTTCCCCTAAACCAGGGGTTGGCAAATTCAGTCCTAGAGAGTCGCTGTCATTTAAAGTTTAGCTCTAACACTAGTCTAACACTCTTGAACAAGCTAATCAATGTCTTCATAATCACTAGAGAGGTACAGGCCGTTTTTTTTTTTTTCAGGGTTGGAGCTAAACTCTGCAGAACAGCGGCTCTCTAGGAACGAACTTGCCTACCCCTGCCCTAAATGTACCCCTCAAACAAGACTTTTTGCAGTTTTAGACTTTCAAAAAATCTTTGTTTTGTAGAATTTATAAGCTTCTTTCCAAAAAAAAAAAAAAAAAAAAGTAGTGTAAACCAGTGAACACACAGCAATGAAGTGGTTAAACTCTAAAACATCATGAGTGCAAAACAGACTCAAACACTGAACATACACACACTAACAGTCAGAAGACTTGAATAAGAGGTTGAAATCAGATCAGACCCAGATGAATTAAACTCTGATAAAGAATTCCTGTTCATTCTTCCATTTCTTCCATTTTTATTTAAATTCTATGTTATGTGTAACAAAAAGCTTTCTCTGTGTTCAGGTTTGACTAGTAATAATAATGCAAAAACTGAGACTTCACATCAACTTTTCAAACAAAAAATATTTAAAACTTGACAAAAAGTAGTATTTGAGAATGTCTGAATATATATCCAAATCCATAACCTAATAAAAGTAAGCAATTAAAAATATCAAGCCTCTCTTGAAGCATCTTGGAGACGTTGCCACAGTTCTTCTGGATTTAGTCTGTCTCAGTTTGTTCTGTTTCTTCATGTCATTCCAGAGACAGACTGAATGATGATGAGATCAGATCTCTGTGTGGAGCACTGGCTGTTGTCAAACTCCTTGTGCAAACAAAAATCTCACTGGATTATTACAATTAATGGCAAAATGTTTGGAAATGTAAACTGATATTTCCTACTGACACACTACAGCAAAAGATAGAAATAACTGACTTAAAACTGTTTTTTAGCTGGTGAAAATACTAGTGGCCTAAGACTATTGCACAGTACTATATAGAACAAAAATATATTACACTGATTTTATTGAAAAGAAAAAAAGTTACATTTTAGGTGTTCAGTCTTATTTGACCATGAAGAGCATAAGTGTACCTCACAAATGAAAGTGACTGTAAGCTGGAGATACTGCAGTGAATTGATGTCTAACAATTTAAAGTTCCTTTTTTTGTTTGAATCGATATTCAGTTGTCAGATTTTGCTTTACAGTTTTAGTTCATTTGTATAAGGAATAAAATAGAATTCTATTAGGGATTTACGTTGTTTAGGTCATTTCTAGAATAACTGATTAATCATCTGAATGTGAGATTTTCATTCTGGTTCTAGACTTTCAGACTGCAGTATCACTGAAGAAGGTTATAAAGCTCTGGCTTCAGCTCTGAGATCAAACCCTTCACACCTGATAGAGCTGGATCTCACAGGAAATGATCCTGGACAATCAGGAGTGAAGGAGCTCAATGATTTACTACAGGATCCAAACTGTCAACTCAAGACACTGAGGTAAAACATGATGAAATAATGTAAAATAAATGATATATAGGTGAACTTTTTCTTTTTATACTTGTATAATATGTTGAACAACCTGTTGCTGCATCAAAATTAAAGAAAAAAAAACAACAACTTGGGCTTTTAAATAATGTTTTTTTATGTTATCCGTTGTATAAAATGTGAGAACTGAATTGATTCCTGTTTTATCTTCTCTTCTGCAGGTTTTTGGGTCCTGCTGCAGATGAAGCCTGTCAGTATGTGACTGGAATTGTGGGTAAAAACCCGTTACTCCTGAGAGAACTGAATCTGAGTGAACATGAACTAGGAGACACACGAGTGAATCAGATCGCTGCTCTACTGCAGGATAAACACTGTCAACTCAACACACTGAAGTGAGTATCTTACATCATTTCACATGCATTTACATGTGAGCAGATAATGAGCTAGTATTAATAAATCTTGTCCTTCAACCAGTACCCTCCAACATTTAGCAAAACAAAGCACACTGAAAAGAAGTGCCATGTCTTTAAAATTGAAATCTATTGTTTTCTATGTGTGTTCAAACACTGGTGGCATCACTCAAAATCTGTCAGTGGCTGTTAACTACAACAAAACTCATGTAGTTTCCTATTAAATTGCATTAACAATAATTTGGGACAAATGTTAGTGTGTACTGACTTCACTCTAAGCTGGAGGATTGGCAGCTTAGTTTCTTCTATCAACTTAATTTAAAGCAAAATTGATGCCACTTTGTTCATTCCTTAAGTGAACTTCTGCCTGTGCACTAGTGATTAGATTCACTGTTTTGAACATGGGTCAGTGATGTGAAATTGGTGTGTTGATGTAGATACATTTATAAAATAATGACAATCAGATTGTTTTTTTGAGATGATGGAAAATGTTAATGTTGTGACTTAAATTAGAGGATTAGTAGTCATAAGTGCTTTATATCAGTTTCATTCGTTGATTTCAGTAATAAGAACAGAAACAGTTTATATCAGGGGTGGCGAACGTTGGTCCTGGAGAGCCGCAGCCCTGCAGAGTTTAGCTTCAACCCTAATTAAAACTCACCTGCCTGTTGTTTTCTAGTAACCATTCAGACCTTGATTAGCTTGTTCAGGTGCATTTGATTAGGGTTGAAGCAAAACTATGCAGGGCTGCGGCTCTGCAGGACCGACGTTCGCCACCCCGGTTTATATAGTCATTTATTGGGCAGTTCCCCTTTAAGAATAGTTGCCCATAATGCTTCAGAATCGAGAGTGAGCACACGAATGAAGAAGGAGTGAAGGATAGAGTTTGTGTGTGCGCAGTTAAGAAAAGTCATCCTTGCGTAAATCCTGCTCGAAATTTCAGTAAAGCAGTTATTTTGTTTTAATTCAAGTCGTCACGAGTCATTATTGCTTGCTAAGCGAAGATGACACGACAAACGTCTGGTGCCGAAACCCGGGATACTAGCAACACACGAAATGGCGGATTGGCTTGAAAGTAGGGCTGTTCGATTCCGAAAATTTTGGAATCGATTCCGATTCCTGGTTCTAGAATCGATTCCTCACTGTTGTTTTCTTTTCGATTCTTGTATTTTATAGAGTGGAGGAACCTAATTTCGCCATTACTGCAGGATATAAAGATCTTAGAAAGTAGCCTAATCATAATGTGAAGATTTATTTTTTTTTTTTAAAAATTATGACACATTTCTGTGTGGGGTGTAACAGTATGTGTATTCGTACCGGACCGTCACGGAGCAACTTTTTAAAATATACAATGAATGTTTATTTGCAACGTACGAATACACGTACCCTTACTGAAACTTAATAACCAGGGCCCGTATCCCTAAAGAATTTTTGTGCAAAAAGTGGCTCCTAGCGGCCAAATTCTAAGAAAATTCTCAGAGTCATGACGTTTTCTTAGAATTTCCCCTAAAAGTGACACGAAAATCCCAGTTAATATAAAAGCTATTCCTCAAGATTCCTAGCGCTTAAAAGGGCTCCTAAGGCGAGATCTGCTAAGAGCAGGGAAGAGGACTTTTAGTGGCTTAGGAGTTCCCCTAAGCAGCTGCACAAAATGGCCAACAGAGGAGGCAGGAGAGATGTCCTGCAAACACTGGATGACAGGGAATTATTGAGACGCTACAGATTGGATCGTGCATTTTCTGTGTTTGTAGGATATTTGTTAACAAGCCTTCATAAATAGACCAGCCAGCAATCACAGACATTGATAAAAGCTGAGCCGTGTTACCCTCGTTAAAACCACACTGAGTTGTAACGTTGTAATTTCTACTTCATTAAGGACAGCCCCTTGAGATAGGCCATCTTGTTTTCAATGGGGTCCATATGGGAGTGAAAGTACAAAATATGCCAGCTAGGATATTAATATGAGCAAATAAGACACAAATCATTATTTGAACAGGGTGTAATGAGCTTAAGTTTTCACATATTTTAGATTCTAATGTTAGGCTATAACCCCTACAGCATATTCATTTTCCAGATATTTTCTTGAATGTGAAATATTATTTACAATTACAGTCTGCATAAGATTAGAGTGTATAATTGTGTTTATTGATTTGAGGATACATCCTTTGCTCATTATCACCAAAAGTTCATTTTCATCAAACTTGTAGGATCAACCAATCACGGCTTTTGAAATGATGACTCATACCTAGCAACGGGGTCAACCACACCTCCTCACTAAGATAGGATTTTCCATCCATTCCTTGCTCAGAGTTCACTGAAAATGTTCTGGAATCACTTCTAAGCTAAAACTCCTGGCAAGGAATTTTTTGGTTAAGTTAGGAGCTCTCTGAGAGGATTCTCAGAATCTTTAGGGATACGGGCCCAGGGCCCGTATTCACAAAACATCTTAAGGCTAAAAGTAGCTCATAACTTGCCGATTTAGGAGAAAATCTTAAAAATGATGGGCGTGCCAGTCCTAAATTTAGGACTCATAAGTTTTTGCTCTAAGAGTGTTTCACAAAGCGTTTAGCTCTAAAACTAGCTCCTAAATCTGTGCAACGTAAAGACTGATTTATACGCGTCCGCAAGTTCGGTTGGGTTTGTGAAATCAACCATTTCGCGTGGCGGTGTGCACGGCATCTCGAGTGAACTGTTCGCGTGTCACCGCATTGATCATGAAAAAATTAAAAAAAAAAGCTGTTTTGGCTGAACAGGTACGCCTGTACAAACATCTATAATCCATCAATGCATGACCATAGAAATAGTCAGATGGCAAATAACTCTTAGAGAGAAATCGTGACTAGCGTTGGAAAGGACGAAAACTTTTGTAAAAAAGTTTGTGAAACTAACACTGTTGTGTTGGTTTTACTGTTGAAGACTGCTATAATAAAAATATTTCTCATAATTGCTTATGTTAGTGTTTCACATTACTTATTTTCATAGGCGTAATTCACGGGTGGGACGTGGGACACTTTTTGCAAGGCTTGTCCCACCACTTTTTTGAACATCTTGCGACACGGACGGACCTAATGCTGATGAAACATTCCTTTCTGTTAAATAAGGTGCTGACGCTGGAATCTGTATTTTTTTCTGAAATCATGCTTAATGTTCGTTGCAATGCTAATTAGTGACGGAACTTTCTCAATGCGGCTCGTGCTCAGTGTTCACAAGCGAGCGCTTCAATCCATCGCTTATGACTCATTACGGTTAAAAAACAAAACAAAATACACACAAATGTGTCTCTGATAGAGGATCACTGATGAACATATTTAATTTTAATAAGGGATGAAAAAATTCGTGCGATAGCGGATTAGAACCCAACCTTAACAAACTTTCTACCACTAGACTATTGGATATTACTAATAACGCATGCATATGTATGCATTTATTCACTGCATCATTTATCTCAAGGCTAATAACATATTATTAAAGTACATGTAAGAATAAAACTGTCATGTTAAAAACGAGTTTAATGTCAATACATTATGTAACGTTACACATGATCAGAGCCTGTAACCACAAAACATTTCATCTTACCACTAAAAGTTCTCCTAACTAGCAGTAACAGTTTTTAGCTAAAAGTTTTCTCTTAAAACCTATTCACAAAGCTGCTGAGACAAACTTTTACTAAGGAATAGAGAGAAGTCTTAAGCTAAGAGTAAGGGTGGGGCTGACCTCGTTGCTATGAATGATGTGGACATGCTTATTAACTATGCACACAATGACTGGCTGATAGGGGAGGGCTCTCTGTCAGACATTATTCATAGAAATATTGTAACATGCAATATTATATCATATTTAAATAAAGGTTTTAAAATTAAAATGTTGCCATATTCAAATAAAGATTTTAAAATGCAGGCTAAGTGTCATTAGTTATATCTTCAGCCTCTTACATGTGTGCTCCTCGTATACAGTTAGCAGATATGCATATAAACAGCCTTTTAAATAACAGGGTAGAATAATCATAGGTGATAGTAAGGCATGAAAACGTAAAATAAAACCAAACTGGACGCAAGAACAACTTTTATTTCTTGCCCAACTTGTTCATGAAAACAAGGATATAATCAAGGGAAAATCTGGAGTTGGGAAAATATATGTGTGCAAATAAATGCAGCTTTCCCACTTTTGTCCAGAAGCAAAGATGACTGTGAAAAGCGCTGGTATTCTTTGCAAAGTCAGGCAAAGGTAGAGATTGAAGAATTTAAGTGACAAACAACTGCTACAGCTAAACGGACATTACTTTCAAGTTGACCATAATGTTTTCATGTAACCTTGTTATGCTATTGCAGATTAAAATCCTTAGCCTCATTAAAATATTTATTGCATTCACAAGAAGCTGCCATTCGAGGGTTGTCAAAACCTTGATCTGTGGCGTTATTGGGTTGTTTCTATTTGTTGCAATTTTATGACTTGAAGCTTGATTCCCGTTGACCCAAGTTTGATTCCCGTTTCAAAGTGTTTTGCTGCTCCCGCCCCCCTCTCTTCACCCAATGACTTTGTGTCAGTTCTCCGCTATTCTGTGTCATTAAAAGCATAAAAAGCCCTTTAAAAAAGTCTGTTTACATGCATATCAGCTAATTGTTTATTATAAGAAGCACACAGGTAAAAGGCTGTCAATCATTTGAACACTTGTTTAATATGTGACACTTACCCTGCATTTTAAATTCTTTATTTGAATGTTGCAACATTTTTACTAACTTTTTAAAACTTTATTTGAATATGGCGACATTTACAACAATATTTATATGAATAAATGTCTGACAGAGATCCCTCCTCTATCAGCCAATCACTCTATGCATGGCTAGTGAGCATGCTGACATCATCCATAGTAAAGAGGTCAACCCCGCCCTTACACTTAGCTTAAGACTTCTCTACTCCTTAGTAAAAGTTTGTCTCAGCAGCTTTTTTAATAGGTTTTAAGAGAAAACTCTTAGCTAAAAACTTTTACTGCTATTTAGGAGAACTTTTAGTGGTAAGATAAAATGTTTTGTGAATACGGGCCCACAACAACAACACTGATATAAGAGCTTGTGGTTTATCTGTCAAATCAGATGCGCTCTCGGCCACTGATCTGTGCTCTCTGCGTTTTCTTTGAGAGTCATCATTGGCTGATAGAAAGGTTAAAAATAGCATTTTATTTAAGATGGTAGAATCAAGACCATCGATTACGTCATGATCTATTCTGTCGTGCAGCACTCAAAACTGTGGACAGTATAAGGCCGTTTCACTGTAAAATAGCTTTTGAATCGTTTTTGAATTGGTTCATTAAAACGATCTATCTGAAAGAACGTATGAACAAGAGGCGCCCATAGATAAGCTTTGTTGAACTGAAAACGGCTATGAGTGGAGACTCGATTCCCCTTGATGGGATCGATTCCAAACTTTGGAATCGACTCTCGACTCCCAACGCCTCGGAATCGATTCTTTTTGGAATCGACTCCCAGCCCTACTTGAAAGACTAATCAGAAAAGGAAGAGCTGTGCGCGATTCCACAACGCGACTCCTGCAAGACATCGAAACAGAGATGAACAAAGAAGATCCGGTTATTGACCGATTACCTGAACTGTCAGCCCTGTTATCTGAAAAGGAGGAAACGCTGCTGGAGCTGGATGTCAGAATCGAGGAAGGGACGGACACTGAAGATTTAGAGAATGAGATCGGGGATGTTGAGGAGTATAAAGAGCGCGTCGTCACCGCGAAATCACGTGCGCACCGAGTGATACAGAGAAACCGAGAAAGCAGCAGACGAGCAGCACAGACAAACAGTTAAGTTACCCAAGTTGATTATTGACAAGTTTAAGGTGAAATTAGTCAGTGGCAAGACTTTTGAAATCAGTTTGAAACCGCCATTGACAAGAACGATGCGCTGAGCAAAACAGAAGTTTAACTACTTAAAGACATATCTAACCAGCCCTGCTTCAAAGGCAGTAGCTGGACTGTTGTTAACAGACAGTAATTATGATCACGCGATCGATCTGCTGCAGAATCGCTTCGGAAGTAAAGACCTGCTTATTAACGTGCACATGACCAAACTGCTGAATCTCTGCCCAGTAAAGAAATCTCATGACTTCTGAGACAACTTTATGATGAATGTGAAGTACATATCCGCAGCTTACAATCGCTGGGTGTCGCATCAGAGGCATATGGCAGCTTCTTATGCCCTGTTCTGCTACAGATGATTCCAGACAACATTACTCTCCAGTACAGTCGACAGAGAGGAACCAGCGATGAATGGAAAGTCTCAGAAGTTATGGAATTCCTGCAGAAAGAGATTCTGAGCAGAGAAAGAACCATGCAGCTGATTAAGTCAGGTAATTCCAGAGACGGTCAAAGTTATCAGAAACCAGGTGAAAGACAAGACACATCATTTGAAATGAAGCACAGAAAGCACAACATGCCGTCAGCTGCAGTACTGCAAACCACCAGTCAGAGAACACAGAACTGCCTTTTCTGTGACAACGCAGCACACAAACCAGAACTGTGTCCAGAAACTGATATCGCTGCATGAAAACACAAACTGACGAAGATGGGACGATGCGTTGTGTGCCTTGGGCCAAAGCACATCGCAAGATTCTGTAAGACTAAAATGTGCTGTAATGTATGTGGAAGCCGACACCACAGTGCTGTATGTGAGAGGAGAGACGTGTACTTCTGACACTGATGACAACAAAGACAATGTTGTTTCTTCCTTTGCATCACATTCAGTAAAGATAAAGCCCGCTAAACAGAACAACACTGTGCTGCTGCAGACCGTAAGAGCGTGTGCAGAAGGACCTGCTGGATGTAGAAGCATTCGCTGCTTACTGGACGGAGGCAGCCAGAGAAGATTCATCAGTGAGAATATAGTAAGAGATTTAAAGTTACCTGTGATCAAACAAGAAACAGTCACTCTTCATACTTTTGGCTCTGCAGCACCAGTAACGGCGAAGCGCAACACAGTGAAGTTAACTCTGAAGAACGTCTGGCAGAAGGGGCAGAAGATTGAAATAGAAGCACTCGAGACGCCTCAAGTGTGCACTGCCGTGATGAAGATTCCAGGTGAGCACATCCAAGCATAGCTGAAATGAAAAGGCTTGCAGTTAGCAGATTACACAGACGATGGCACTCATGAAACAGAGTTGTCGATGCTGATTGGTGGAGACTACTACTAGCGTATAGTGTCAGGCAGAGTAGAAAGAATTACAGACGCACTTGTAGCAGTTAAGAGCATCTTTGGATGGTCAGTGCAAGGCCCATCTGCAGATGCGCTGGTTTCATAGGCTCCTGAAAGCATTCTGGGAAATAGAGTCTCTCATTATCACCATGAAGCAGACAGAAAAACCTGAGGAAGAGGAGGCTCTTCTCCAGTTTGAAAAGACAACTCAGTACAAAGACGGACGATACAAAGTTGAATTGCCGTGGCGACCTGACAAATCAGAACTTCCAGACGACTACAGAACTGCAAAGAAAAGATTCGAAGGCCTTAAGAGACAATTGCAGTCAGATCTAGTGCTGCGTCACCGATACAATGAAGTCGTGAATGATTATCTTGAGCAAGGCATCGAAGACATGGCGGAGGAGGATTCATCTCCAACCGCTGTGAAGTATTACATGTCTCATCACACTGTTCTCTGGGAAGACAAGGTAACAGCAAAACTCAGAGTAGTGTTTGATGCCTCATCACATGACATAGGCTCTCCATCACTTAATCACTGTCTACTTACTAACCTGAATCCAGATCTGCTCAGTATATTGATCAGTTTCAGACTCCATGCGACTGCATTTACAGCAGATATCAAAAAGGCTTTCTTGCAAATCCCTCTTGCTGTGTGATTCCTCTGGCTCGCTGCACCGCTCCATGAAAACAGAGGTGAGAAGCCGCGTATGCTACGGATGAGGGTGGTGTTCGGAGTCTCCCCCGGCCCATTTCTGCTCGCAGCTACAGTAAGGAAGCATTTAAAGAAGTATGAAACACAACTTCCTGAGGTAGTGAAGATAATAAAATGATTTAAAATGACTTCATCTCCAGTGCAAGTGATGTTGAGAAAGCTTTCTCCATAACTGCTAATGCCAAACAGATGATGTCTACAGCTAGCATGGACCTCTGCAAATGGACAACAAACAGTCCAGAGTTGAAGGAGAAATGGAAAACTACGACAACTGAACCAGAGACAGAGACACCAGGAGCCATACTGAAGGTGTTAGGATTGGTGTTAAGGACTGAAATGGATGATTTCGTCTTTGACCTGACTGCATTGCTGGACGCTGTAGCAAAAAGAGAGAACACCAAAAGGCGCGTTCTGAAACTCTCTGCTCGCATATTCGACCCAATAGTCCCAATAGTCTCCTTTCGTTGTGCATGTGAAATGCCTTTTTCGAGAGATGTGGATTCGAGGCCTCGGCTGGGATGAGGATCTTGCACAAGAATGGCAAAAGTGGTGTTCAGAACTTCCACAGATCCACCACATAGTCATCCCCCGCTGGTATGGAGTAAAATCTGAGTACAAGCACGATGTGCAACAACTTCACATGTTCTGTGACGCAAGTAAGAAAGTTTATAGTACAGTTGCATACCTGCTGCGAGAGACGGATGATGGAACAAAGACTACATGCCTCGTCGCTTCAACGTCCAGAGTAGCTCCGCTGAAGAAGACGTCCCTGCCACGTAGAGTTAATGGGAGCAGTGATTGGAGTGAGACTAGGAAACAACCTGCTAAAGCCTCTGAATATGAAGCTCCGACAAGTTCACCTTTTTACAGACTCGATGATCGTGCTACAGTGGATTCGCAGTCCAGCTCACAAATGGAAACAGTTTGTGTCAAACAGAGTATCGGAAATACAGTCTTTAACCAACCCCGCAATGTGGTCGCATTGTAAAAGCAAAGTCAATCCAGCAGATCTCCCGACCAGAGGTCAGACTATAATGAACCTAAAGGAAAGTGAACTATGGTGGAAAGGACGCCCATTTTTGACAACACCAAATCTGACTGAAGAGAGTGATGATGATCAGAGGGATGAAGACTTGAATAATGAGCTAAAACAAGTTCAGCATATCAGTGTGCAACTCAACAGCAGCAGTGACCAAAGTGAAACAGAACCTGTGCTAGATTTACTGAAGTACAGTAAACTGAAGAAGGTATTGTGGGTCACTGCTTGGATTAAGAGTTTTGTCCACAATGCAAGTTCAAGATCCAGGAGAGGAGGTGAGTTGACTGCTGAGGAAATGTTTGAGGCTGAGAAGTACTGGACCAAAGTGACACAAGTTAGCAGCTTTAGTCCTGAGATAAGTTTGCTCAAAGCTGGTAAATCACTGAACTCAGATTCAAAAATCCGAGATTTGAAACCCTTTCTTGATGCTGACGAATTGCTCTGTGTTGGAGGCATACTGCAACAGTCAGACTTCAGTTACAGAGAAAAACATCCATGGATTGTACCTAGCAAAGGCAGATATTGCAAGCTACTAGTTCAATACAACCATGAAGTTACCATGCATTCTTGTACGAATCAGAACTAGACAGTGGATTCTGCAAGGCAGACAACTTGTAAAAACTATCCTGTCGAAATGTACAGTGTGCAAAAGATTTAAAGCAAAGCCCGCACAACAGGACACGGCTCCACTGCCATGAGACCGAATAACAGAGACCCCTCCATTCGAAGTGACTGTCGTAGACTTTGCAGGTCCGCTCTATGTGAAGAATGATGGAGTGCTATGCAATGCTTATATCGCTCTGTTCACATGTGCAGTCACCAGAGCAGTGCATTTAGAGCTTGTTTCAAGTCAGTCAACAGAAAGTTTCCTGTTAGCACTCAAGCGATTTAGTTCCAGAAGAGGACTGTGCAAGGTCATTTATTCAGACAATGCCAAAACTTTCAAAAGAGCAAATCAAGACCTCAGCAAGCTGTGGCAAGCCATCAAAGACCCACAACTGCTGGAATACTTCTCAGGAAAGGGCATCGTCTGGTGATTCACCGTAGAGCGAGCGGCCTGGTGGGGCAGATTTTGGGAGAGGCTAGTGAGGTCTGTAAAGACGTGCCTGAGAAAGGTGCTAGGAAGAGCATCACTCACTTTTGAAGAAATTTCTACACTCCTTACGGAAGTAGAAGCCACACTGAATTCCAGACCCCTTACCTTTGTCCACAACGAGGTTGACGAGCCGCAGCCACTGACGCCTGCACACTTCCTTGTCGGTGAACGACTAACTGCACTTCCACCAAAACCATTCCCTGCAGACCATGATCATCTCACCGTGAGTAAGGAGGAGATGACAAGAAGGTGGAGATACAGAAACAGACTCATGACCAACCTGTGGAATCGCTGGTGGAAAGACTATCTGCTAGATCTGAAATCTGCACATTCCTGCAGCCCCCAGAAACCCACAGAGCTCAAAACAGGTGACATTGTTTTCATCGGAGATGCCAACATGCCAAGACAAACCTGGAAATTAGGAAAAATTGAACAGCTGTTTCCAGGTTGAGATGGGAAAGTCAGATCCTGTGCTGTCCGTGCATCCACAGGGACTGTGTTAAGAAGACCAGTTGAGTTGCTTTATGCATTAGTGATTTAGGTTGATGAACAGTTGTTCATTGGGGGGGACGATGTTGTGACTTAAATTAGAGGATTAGTAGTCAAAAATGCTTAATAAAAGTTTTATTTGTTGTTTTCAGTAATAAGAACAGAAATAAGAACAGAATGCTTCAGAATTGAAAGTGCGCACAAGAATGAAGAAGAAGTGAATGATAGAGTATGTGTGTGCGCAGTTAAGAAAAGTCATCCTTGTGTAAATCCTGCTCGAAATTTCAGTAAAGCAGTTCTTTTGTTTTAATTCAAGTCGTCACGAGTCATTATTGCTTGCTAAGCGAAGAAGACACGACAGTTAATATCCTAATGGTGTAATAAATGCGAATGGAGTCTTGTTTTAGTGTGCGTTTTGTCTTTTTTATAGACTTTCAGACTGCAGTATCACTGAAGAAGGTTATAAAGCTCTGGCTTCAGCTCTGACATCAAACCCTTCACACCTGATAGAGCTGGATCTCACAGGAAATGATCCTGGACAATCAGGAGTGAAGGAGCTCAATGATTTACTGCAGGATCCAATCTGTCAACTCAGGACACTGAGGTAAGATGTGATCAAATAATGTAAAATAAATGATATATAGGTGAACTTTTTCTTTTTATACATGTATAATATGTTGAACAACCCGTTGCTGCATCAAACTTAAAGAAAAAAAAAAAAAAAACTTGGGCTTTTAATATTTTATATGTTGTCCGTTGTATAAACGTTGAGAACTGAATTGATTCCTGTTTTATCTTCTCTTCTGCAGGTTTTTGGGTCCTGCTGCAGATGAAGCCTGTCAGTATGTGACTGGAATTGTGGGTAAAAACCCGTTACTCCTGAGAGAGCTGAATCTGAGTAAACATGAACTAGGAGACACACGAGTGAATCAGATCGCTGCTCTACTGCAGGATAAACACTGTCAACTCAACACACTGACGTGAGTATTTGACGTATTAATACTAACATTACTGAGTGGAAATAAACTAGGAATTTAGGAAAAGTAAATTGCTCAGACAGGGCTGATCTAAATCTGATATTGTGTTACTGTTCTGTGTTACTGTTAAGCCACACAAAAGACATACAAGCACTAAAAGCACAATGTTTTGTGCAGAATATTCCAAGTGTTCTGAAGGTATTCGATAGCTTAATGTGAGGTACAGATGAATATTTAAGTCCTTACAATAAAGGACATGTAAACACTTTTCTCTGCTGCGTCTGTCAGTGATGCAAAAATCGAATCCACTTCAGGCAGGGGTGGGTTGAAGAAGTTACAAATTTATTCATAAGTTTTCAGAAATGCAAAAGTAACAGAAGAATCATAACTTGAAACTGAAAAATTAAAATGAAATTTCAATAAGCATGTTCAATCCAATCATTTCACAAATAAACTGAATAACATAAATTTAATTTAAGGTCTCAATCAGTGTAAATCAAACTAAGTTAGTCTAACTTCTATGTTTAATCTATCAATCTATAAACCATAAGTCATTAACCATAAATCATAGAAATCATAGAAATTTGAGAAGAATAAGTCTATAAGAGAACTAGGCGCACCCATCAGTCAGAGCAAGAGAGTAAAGCCAGACTCACACTACAGGATTTTCAGCCCAATTTTTGCCCAGATTTTCCCCTCCCAAGAATTGGAGCAAAAATCTTGTCGAGCACCTCGATCGGTCCTGATTGTCATGAATCTGGTCGGTGACCTGACTCAGGAACGGCAGCTCTGACTTGGCTTGACTCAGGAATGACAGCTCTGACCTGGCTTGACACAGGAAACAGAGCTTTAACTTGACTTGTCTTAGGAAGGGCAGCTCTGACTTGACTTGATGCAGGAAACACAGCTCTAACTTGACTAGACACAGGAACAACAGCTGTAGCTTTACTTGACCTTGGAAACACGGCTGTAACTTGACTTGACACTGGAAGTACAACTGTGACTCGACTTGACAGAGGAAATACAGCTGTAGCTTGACTTGGCTTAGGAAGAGCAGCTTTGACTTGCCTTGACACAGGACACCCAGCTTTAACTCGACTTGACCCTGGAAACACAGTTGTAACTTGATTTGACAAGTTGTCGCGTTCCTCCTCCGCGACACCCACAGTAAACGGCGAGCCCACACACAACAATGCATAATCCAAGAAGGTAGCTAGTGATGAGCGCGGACCCTCGCGTCTCAGCCTCCCCCTTAACGGCTGATTTATGCCATCGCAAAAAATTTCTATTAATATACAGTCCGGGAGATCTGAGTGATTTGCGATTGCCAGAAATTCACGGATTTGTTGCTCTAGAGATCGTTGTCCTTGTTTGAATCTGAATAGAATTCTTGTTGTGTCCATACCTGTATATTGTCCGTGATGAAAGCTGCTGGATCCTGTGTTGACTGAGTTTTCTGTCATGTGGAGAGGGAGACGAGAGGCGAGGGGATCCATATGCAAGCTTTTATTCCAGGGACGAGACAAGTACATGGTCAGACAGGCAGGGTCAGCACAACACCAAACAGGTAGGCGGAGAGAGGCACAAGAGAAGTCCGTGAGGCTGGCGTGGGTCAATCAACGACGAACATAATCCATAACGAGAGCCAGAAGAGTAATCCTTACAACGAGCGAGAGTCCAGAAAGGCAGGCGGCGAGACAGACGAAGTGAGATGGCCAGAATACGAAACTCAGGAAACCAGGAATTCAGGATACTAGGAACTCGGGATACTAGGAACTTGGGAAACTGGGGAACACAGGAAATACAGAAACTAGGAAACTTAGGAAACTAGGAAACAGTGCTAGCACTAGGAGAGCGCTAAACGCGACTGTTACAGTACTCCACATAAACACTCCACAATACTCTGCTTATGGAGTGAAAGTCCGGGGCTTAAATAGGGCTGCTAAATTGGCCACAGGTGTCTGGCGCAATCAGCGTGGTGGGTAATGGGAGATGTAGTCCGGGGTGTAGTGCAACAGTCTGTGTGTGATAACGGAGCGAGAGTGACATCTGGTGGTGAGCGGACCGCAGGTCACCGACCAGATTCATGACACTGATGTTCGGCATGGATTATCTGGTAATGTGAGACGTTCACAGACTGAATCTTGCAGCTCCCGATCTGCTCTAACACAAATTGGGGCCGCCCCGATCACATCAAACATGTTTGATATTCAGGATTTCACAACAGCCAATGCGAGACCACAAAACAGCTGCTGTGTAGTCAAGTCAAGTCAAGTCACCTTTATTTATATACCGCCTTTAACAATACAGAATTGTGACAAGGCGGCTGTACAGTATTAGATAGGAAACAGTACATCAACAATGCCAAAGGCAACAGTAAACACTCACATTTTAGGTAAAGGTAGTTAATCAAAAACAATAAAATAAAATGCAATATTGTGTTGAGAGAAAGTGTCCCCAACTAAGCAAGCCAGAGGCGACAGCGGCAAGGAACCAAAACTCCATCGGTGACAAATGGAGAAAAAAACCTTGGGAGAAACCAGGCTCAGTCGGGGGGCCAGTTCTCCTCTGGCCAAAGGTCCCGTGGTCTTGTGCCGACAGCCGTCTTGGTGACGAGGTCTTCACTGTGGATCCGTCTCTGGGGCTCATCTAGTTGATGTGGACTCCGATGACATTCAGGGCTGTAGAGGTCGTCACTAGGTGCTGATCCACCATCTGGGCTGGGTTCGGACTGGATCCGGGGGACTGCAGTGACCATCTGATCTGGATACGGACTGGATCTGGTGGTTAATGTGACCTCGGGATAAGAGAGAAACAGACTAATATTAGCGTAGATGCCATTCTTCTGACGATGCACTGAGTACATCGGGTGTTATGGGAAGTGTTCCCGGTTCCGGTTGACCTAATTAATGCAGCCTAACAATCCTTTAACTAATTTGAATTATAAGAATATGTTGATGTGTTATGTGTAAGCAAGGTTAAAGAGATGGGTCTTTAATCTAGATTTAAACTGACAGAGTGTGTCTGCGTCCCGAACATTGTAGGGTAGATTGTTCCAGAGTTTGGGCGCTAGATAAGAAAATGATCTCCCGCCCGCGGTTGATTTTGATATTCTAGGTATTATCAAATTGCCAGAGTTTTGAGAACGCAGCGGACGTGAGGGACTATAATGTGATAGGAGCTCGCTCAGGTACTGAGGAGCTAAACCATTAAGGGCTTTGTAAGTAATTAGCAAGATTTTAAAATCTATACGATGTTTAATAGGGAGCCAGTGCAGTGTAGACAGAACCGGGCTAATATGATCATACTTTTTGGTTCTAGTAAGAACTCTAGCTGCTGCATTTTGGACCAGCTGGAGTTTGTTTATTAAGCGAGCAGAACAACCACCCAATAAAGCATTACAATAATCTAACCGTGAGGTCATAAATGCATGAATTAATGTTTCAGCATTTGACATTGATAGCATAGGTCGTAGTTTAGATATATTTTTGAGATGGAAAAATGCAGTTTTGCAAATACTAGAGATGTGGTTTTCAAAGGAAAGATTACCATCAAATAGCACACCTAGGTTCCTAACTGATGACGAAGAATTGACAGAGCAGCCATCCAGTATTAGACAGTGTTGTAGGTTATTACACGCTGAGGTTTTAGGCCCAATAATTAACACCTCTGTTTTTTCAGAATTTAGCAGTAAGAAATTACTTGTCATCCAATTTTTTAACTCAACTACACAATCCATTAGTTTTTCAAATTGGTACGTTTCGCCGGGCCGCGAAGAAATATAGAGCTGGGTATCATCAGCGTAGCAGTGAAAGCTAACACCATATTTCCTGATGATATCACCCAGGGGTAACATGTAAAGCGTAAAGAGTAATGGCCCTAGTACTGAGCCTTGCGGTACTCCATACTGCACTTGTGATCGATATGATACCTTTTCATTTACTACCACGAATTGATGGCGGTCAGATAGGTACGATTTGAACCATGCCAATGCACTACCACTAATGCCAACATAATTCTCAAGTCTATTCAAGAGAATGTTGTGGTCAACAGTATCAAACGCAGCACTAAGATCCAGTAGCACTAACAGAGAGATACAACCACGATCAGATGACAAGAGTAGATCATTTGTAACTCTAATAAGAGCAGTCTCAGTACTATGGTATGGTCTAAAACCTGACTGAAAATCCTCACAGATATCATATTTCTGTAGGAAGGAAGATAATTGTGAGGATACAACCTTTTCTAATATCTTTGATAGAAATGGGAGATTCGAGATAGGTCTGTAATTAGTCAATTCGTTGGGGTCAAGTTGTGGTTTTTTAATTAGAGGCTTAATAGCAGCCAGTTTGAAGGTTTTGGGGACATATCCTAATGACAGTGATGAATTAATAATATTTAGCAGAGGATCTATGAGATCTGGAAGCAAGTCTTTTAGTAGCCTAGATGGAATAGGGTCTAGCATACAAGTTGTTGGTTTAGATGATTTAACAAGTTTATACAATTCTTCCTGACCTATAGTAGAGAATGAGTGGAATTGTTCCCCAGGAAATCTATAGCGCACTATCTGATGCGACACTGTAATTGACGGCTGCATGGTGACAATTTTGTCTCTAATTGTATCGATCTTAGAAGTAAAGTAGTTCATGAAGTCATTACTGCTATGCTGATGGGCACAGTCAGTGCCTGTTGGTTCTTTATTTTTTGTTAACTTAGCCACTGTATTGAATAAATACCTAGGGTTATGTTTGTTTTCTTCTAAAAGAGTCGAAAAGTAATCAGATCTGGCCGATTTTAACGCTTTTCTGTACGATAGGGTACATTCCCGCCAAGCAGTACGAAAAACCTCTAATTTTGTTTTCCTCCAGCTGCGCTCCATTTTCCGGGCTGCTCTCTTTAGGGCGCGAGTGTGCTCGTTATACCACGGGGTCGGACAGTTTTCCTTAATCTTCCTTAGGCGCAGAGGAGCGACCGTATCTAGAGTCAATAGTTTCTGTTACATCATCAAGTTTTTCTGAGCTATTGGACATGCTGAGGAATTCAGATAAATCAGGAAGATTACTTAGAAAGCAATCTTTTGTAGTAGAAGTGATGGTTCTACCATACTTGTAATAAGGAGTTGAATTTACAGTTTTAGTTATCTGGAGTATACACGAGACTAGATAATGATCAGAGATATCATCACTTTGCTGCAGAATCTCAACGGCATTGACATCAATTCCATGTGACAGTATTAAGTCTAGAGTATGATTTCGACAATGAGTGGGACCTGACACGTGTTGTCTAACTCCAATAGAATTTAGAATGTCTGTAAATGCAGCTGCCAGTGCATCATTTTCAATATCAACATGGATGTTAAAGTCACCTACTATTAAGACCTTATCTGTAGCCAACACCAGCTCAGATATAAAATCAGCGAATTCTTTAAGAAAATCTGTATGGTGCCCTGGTGGCCTGTATACAGTAGCAAGTACAAACGTCATGGGGGATTTATCATTAACACTTGTTTCTCTGGATAATGTTATATGAAGCACCATTACTTCAAACGAGTTATACATGAAATCCGCTCTCTGTGAAACACTAAAAATATTGCTATAAATTGTAGAAACACCTCCCCCTTTACCTTTTAGACGTGGCTCATGTTTATAACAGTAATCATGAGGGGTAGACTCGTTTAAGATAATGTAATCTTCTGATTTTAGCCAGGTTTCTGTCAAACATAGCACATCTAGGTTATGATCAATGATCATATCATTTACAAAAAGCGCTTTTGTGGAAAGGGACCTGATATTCAAAAGGCCGAGTTTTATCATTTGTTTCTCTGTATTATGTAAATTTTTAATTTGTTGAACGTTGATTAGATTGTTACTCTTAAATTGGTTTGGACGTCTTTTGTATTGTCTAGCTCGGGGAACAGACACAGTCTCTATAGCATGATATCTAGGTGTAAGGGTCTCTATGTGCTGAGAATTAACTGATTTTGGTGACGTGAGGCGGCTAGCAAACGGTCGGATTAGCCAGTCTGTCTGCTTCCTGACCTGGGCCCCAGTTAGTCAAGTGCAAACTCTAAGACTATATGCCATATTACTAGAGAGAAGAGCAGCACCACCCCTGGAGGGATGAAGACCATCTCTTTTCAACAGGTCAGGTTTGCCCCAAAAACTTGTCCAATTGTCTATGAAACCTATGTTATTCTGCGGGCACCACTTAGACATCCAGCCATTTAGTGATGACAGTCTGCTATGTATCTCGTCACCACGATACGCAGGGAGGGGGCCAGAGCAAATTACAGTGTCTGACATCGTACTTGCAAGTTCACACATCTCTTTAACATTATTTTTAGTGATCTCCGACTGGCGAAGTCGAACATCATTTGTGCCGACGTGAATAACGATCTTACTGAATTTACGTTTAGCATTAGCCAGCACTTTTAAATTTGCCAAGATGTCAGGCGCTCTGGCTCCCGGTAAACATTGGACTATGGTGGCTGGTGTCTCTATTTTCACGTTCCGTACAATAGAATCGCCAATAACTAGAGCACTTTCATCAGGTTTCTCAGTGGGTGCGTCACTGAGTGGGGAGAACCTGTTTGATGTTCTGATCGGAACGGAAGAGCGGTGTTTTGACCCGCGACTATGCCGTCTCACAGTCACCCAGTTGCCCTGCTGCAAAGGCGAAGTTACCGGAACCGAACAATGTACGGGACTTCCTAAGCTAGTCGCATCCAAAGCCGTATCTAATGCCCTCGCATTCTTACTATCCTCGAAGTTTGGATGCGTGTCTCTAGTTCTGAAATCTTCTCTGTCAGCCTAACTATTTCCCTGCATTTATCACATGTGAATCCCTCGCTGCCGACAGAGATTGATAAACTATACATATGACAGGTGATGCAGGTTACCAGGAAAGGAGAAGAAGCCATTACTCACCGTAGTTGTAGAACGATTTCAACTCACCACTGTTGTCTGATGAAACTTGTGTAGAAAAAGGCGTAGAGAAAAAGTAAAAGTGAATGGCAAGCTAACCGGCTAACACACTACAAACACGCTGCACTCGCGGTTGTAGAATAAAAACGAGCGATCAACGAGAGCGAGGAAAAAAGGAAAGCGGTAGTAGACCTGAATAGAGACGTGAGTGGGAACGCAAATGGCAGGCTAACCGGCAAACGGAATGCTAATGCACAGCGCGGCGTTGCACTCGCGGTTATAGATTAAAAGCGAGCGATCGGATTAGTTTGATGGATAATAACAGAAATCTGGTGGGGAAAAAGCTATATTTTATCACTTTAAACAACAGAAAGTAATAGTAAAATAGAGATTTCCTCAGAAGAATAAAATGCTAGGGAGCCACAAACGCACACCACTCTGCAACACGAGACCGGAACCGGAACTCAGACCGGAACTGTAATGTCTGAGCACTTTGTCACGTCCTCCAAGCTACCAGGGGGCGCTGCGGTATCGGCCCATACTCCTTAACGCTAGATGGTGGTAGAGAACCTGGTTCCTTAAAGCTCACCTGTAATCAGCCTGAATCACCACCACCTGTTCTCTGCTCTATATAAGACTGCTTTGTTCCTTGCTCTGTGTTCAGTCCTGAACCTTACCTCAGTGCTGCCTGCCCAGTGTTCAAGTTAAGTTGTTCTTGAGTTATTCTTGCTTGCTCTGTTCTTTTTTGTTTGTATTGAGACCCTCGTGTCTAGTTTATTTTGTATGTGTTTTTGGAAGCTCAGCTCTCCTATTTTTGTTGTACTTTTTCAACCCTGGCTGTACAGAGTTATCGACTCTCCTTTTGTTGTTAATCTTTTTATCAGTAAAGACTTTTTTTTTGGAATTCATACTTTGTGGACTCTATTTTTGCTCCTCCTCTGCTCTTGGGTTCCCCTATCTCTGACCTAGCTCATTCAGTAGGGACTGCTGCTAGTAACTCTGGAGACCCGGGTTCGATTCCCACTCAGACCATTACAGTAGGACTGAACCATGGAAGCTGGCCCAGTGGAGGAGGCTGCACCAGCCTCAAATTTGGAACACATTCTTGCTGCGCTCTCTGAACAAGCCACCACTATTCAGCGGCATGACCAAGCCTTATCAGAAATCCTTTGCCTCTTGAATCCCCACTCTCAGACCACAATGGCCCAGGTCGCAACATCACAGTCAGCTCCCTTGCCAACACCTGAGCCCAAGCTGCCCCCTCCCCAGCGCTTTGATGGCAGTCCCAAGAACTGCAGGGGATTTATCACTCAGTGCACTCTAATCTTCCAACTACAACCCAGTTGTTTTCCTACTGACAGCAGTAAGGTTGTGTACATAATCACGCTCCTCACGGGCAAGGCCCTGGATTGGGCCTCAGCATTGTGGGATAAGGAGTCCCCTGTCACTTCCAATTTTCAGTGCTTCCTAGCAGAGATGAAGAGGGTGTTCCTCCATTCAGCGGACCGTGGAGAGGCAGGACGCCAACTCCTAAGACTATCTTAGGGTTCCCGCAGTGCTGCTGAGTTTGCCATTGAGTTCTGTACTCTGGCCACCGAGAGTGGGTGGGACGAACATGCACCGAGAGCGATCTTCCACCATGCCTTGTCCCCTAAGCTTAAGGATGAACTGGCCTTCAGAGACTCCCCATCAGACCTTGAGTCTCTCATTGATCTAGCCATTCGGGTGGACCACCGTCTCAAGGAGCGGCAGACTGAGAGAGAGCAGGAGACTGTCACGGCTCGGCCTGACAATATTGTCTACCCCACTCTTGATCCCGAGGAACCCATGCAGCTAGGGGCTACTAGGATCACGCCTTCTGAGAGAACCCGACGAATGAGGGAGAGGTGCTGCATTTATTGTGGGAGGCCGGGTCATTTCCGGGCAACTTGCCCAGAGTTGTCGGGAAAAGTCAGATCTCGTTCCGGTGTAGGGGCCCCGGGGCGAAAATAGGCGTAATTCCCTGTCCCATTTCTTCTGGCCTGACCATCCAGGCAGTCATCTCCCTTGAACAACTCCACCAGGTGGAGGTCTTCATTGACTCTGGTGCAGCAGGAAACTTTATGGACCTCAAGTGTGCTCAAGATCTTTCACTTGATCTTCTACCTCTGCAAATCCCTCTCAAAATCTCAGCAGTAGACGGCAACCCGCTGGGCTTAGGCCAGATCCACCAATGCACCACAGCACTCCAGGTGAGAATTGGAGATCATCAAGAGAACCTCCAGTTTCATATCATTCATTCCCCCAACATCCCCATAATTCTGGGACACCCCTGGTTAGTCACCCATAACCCACTCATTGATTGGTCTAAAGGAGTTGTATTGAGCTGGGGGTGTAATAGCTCCAATTTGCACACAATATCTGGCCAGTCAACCAAGTGCCACACCCTTTGCCATTATCCTCTTCCCCTCGAGACTCAGCCAGAACCTCCCAGGCATCCTGAGGCCATCTCCATGGACATTATGACTATTCCCAAGCCACAGATAACTTTAAAGTCATCCAGTACTCCTCCCAAGTTATCCCGAGTTCCTCCCGAGTACTCTGATTTAGCTGAGGTCTTCAGCAAGACTCGAGCAGCCTCACTGCCCCCTCACAGGCCCTATGATTGTCCCATTGACCTCTTACCTGGAACCTGCCCACCCCATGGAAGGTTGTATTCCCTCTCTGGTCCTGAAAGAGTCGCTATGGAGAAGTATCTACAAGAGTCCCTGGATAATGGTTTTATCCGCCCCTCCACGTCACCAGCCGGGGCGGGATTCTTCTTTGTTGATAAGAAAGATGGCTCTCTTAGGCCCTGCATTGACTATAGAGGTCTCAACAACATTACCATCAAGAATCGCTACCCTCTTCCTCTAATGACAACAGCCTTCGAGATCTTGCAAGAAGCTACCATCTTTACCAAGCTGGATCTCCGTAATGCATACCATCTCGTCAGGATCAGGCAGGGGGATGAGTGGAAGACAGCGTTTAACACCCCCACTGGCCACTACGAATACCAAGTCATGCCCTTTGGACTAGCCAACGCCCCAGCTGTCTTCCAGTCCTTTATTAATGATGTGCTTCGAGAGATGCTTAACATCTTTGTTTTTGTCTACTTGGATGACATACTCATCTTCTCTCGTAACCACCAGGAACATGTGAAACACATCCGGAGGGTCTTGGTTGAACTACTCAAACATGGGTTATTTGTGAAGCTGGAGAAGAGTGAGTTTCACGTCTCCTCTGTGACCTTTCTCGGATTCATTATTTCTAAGGGTAGCTTACAGATGGACCCCAGCAAGATTAGGGCAGTGCTGGACTGGCCTCAGCCTACCACTGTCAAAGAGGTGCAACGCTTCCTGGGGTTTGCAAATTTTTACAGAAGGTTTATTAGGAACTTCAGTTCTATTGCCGAACCACTAACTTCCCTGACCAAGAAGGTGAATACCCCCTTCACTTGGAACAATAAGGCCAGTACAGCCTTTAACACCCTCAAACAAAGATTCACCTCAGCACCTATTCTCACCCTACCAGATCCTGAGTTACCTTTTATCCTTGAGGTGGATGCATCAGATATAGGGGTTGGAGCAGCCCTGTCTCAAAGAAGTAAGACAGACAACAAACTTCACCCATGTGCCTTTTATTCCCATAGACTTACGCCGACTCAGGCCAACTATGACATTGGAAACCGGGAACTTCTGGCTATAAAGTTAGCTTTGGAGGAGTGGAGGCACTGGCTTGAGGGAGCGTCTCATCCCTTCCTCATTTGGACTGATCACCAAAACTTCACTTACATACAGAATGCCAAGAGACTGAACGCTAGACAAGCTAGATGGTCACTTTTCTTTAACCGGTACAATTTTACACTTTCCTTCCACCCAGGTTCCAAGAATATCAAGCCTGATGCTCTCTCAAGACAGTTTGAACCTCCTGAGAAGCCAATGTGCCCCGAACCCATCGTGCCTGGCTCCAGGATAGTGGCCCCAATACTGTGGGATCTGGAATCCTCAATCAGAAAGGCACAGCAACATCAGCCTGATCCAGGTAATGGGCCATCTGGGAGCTTATTTGTCCCTAACTCTGTGCGTTCCAATGTCTTACAGTGGGCTCACTCCTCTTCCCCCTCGGGGCACCCTGGCATTACCAGAACCTACAAACTGATTCGGAGGAAGTTCTGGTGGCCAATGATGCGGGAAGACATACAAGAGTTTGTTTCTAGTTGTTCCACCTGTGCTCAGAGCAAGGAACCCCAAGCTCGACCCCAGGGATTCCTTCACCCTCTATCCATCCCGAGTCGCCCCTGGTCCCACATTTCTCTTGATTTTATTACAGGATTGCCTCTGTCTCAGGGAAATACAGTAATTCTTGTGGTGGAGGACAGGTTCTCTAAGATGTGTCACCTGTTACCATTACCCAAGCTTCCCACTGCCAACCAGACAGCTGAACTGCTGATGAGACATGTTTTTAAGATGCATGGCTTTCCCCAGGATATCGTCTCTGATCAGGGTCCCCAGTTCTCATCCAGGTCCTGGAAGGCATTTGGGAGGCTCATTGGATCGTCGATCAGTCTGTCCTCTGGCCACCACCCCCAGTCTAATGGGCAGACAGAGAGGGTAAACCAGGAAGTGGAAAAGACGCTGAGGTGCCTGACAAGAGACAATCATTCCACCTGGACCTCCCAATTAACGTGGGTAAAATTCGCTCACAATACCTTGCACCACTCTTCCATTAATATGTCTCCTTTTAAATGTGTCTATGGCTTCCCCCCTCCCCTGTTTCCTGGACAGGAACCTTATTTGGAAGTGCCAGCCGCCACTCGGTTTATTCACAGCTGCCGGTGTTCTTGGCAGAAGGCTCGTGTTTCCCTGAGGAGGGCTGTCCACAATCAGCAGAAACAGGCCAACAGGTATCGCAGGGCTGGACACTCTCTCCGAACAGGCCAAAGAGTATGGCTATCGACCCGGAATCTTCTTTTGGGGGTAGAGTCACGCAAGCTGGCTCCACGCTATGTTGGCCCTTTTAAGATTATTAAAAGAATCATTCCCGTATCCTACCGGCTCCTATTACCCAGGGCCCTGAAGATACATCCCACCTTTCATGTTTCTCAACTAAAACCTGTTCTTTGCTCCACCCTGCATCCCAACAGAGCACCCACACCTGCTTCAAGCATTGTTGATGGCCATCCTGTCTTCACTGTCTGTAGACTACTTAAGTGTCGCCAGGTACGAGGAAGGACTCAGTACTTGGTCGACTGGGAGGGGTTTGGTCCGGAGGAGCGCACCTGGGTCTCAGCTAAGGACATTTTGGACCCTTCCCTCATCAAAGAATTCCACCAGGCACAGAGGGAGCACCAAGGGAACGTCAGGAGACGCTCTTAGAGGAGGGGCTCCTGTAATGTCTGAGCACTTTGTCACATCCTCCAAGCTACCAGGGGGTGCTGCGGTATCGGCCCATACTCCTTAACGCTAGATGGCGGTAGAGAACCTGGTTCCTTAAAGCTCACCTGTAATCAGCCTGAATCACCACCACCTGTTCTCTGCTCTATATAAGACTGCTTTGTTCCTTGCTCTGTGTTCAGTCCTGAACCTTACCTCAGTGCTGCCTGCCCAGTGTTCAAGTTAAGTTGTTCTTGAGTTATTCTTGCTTGCTCTGTTCTTTTTTGTTTGTATTGAGACCCTCGTGTCTAGTTTATTTTGTATGTGTTTTTGGAAGCTCGGCTCTCCTATTTTTGTTGTACTTTTTCAACCCTGGCTGTACAGAGTTATCGACTCTCCTTTTGTTGTCAATCTTTTTGTCAGTAAAGACTTTTTTTTTGGAATTCATACTTTGTGGACTCTATTTTTGCTCCTCCTCTGCTCTTGGGTTCCCCTATCTCTGACCTAGCTCATTCAGTAGGGACTGCTGCTAGTAAATCTGGAGACCCGGGTTCGATTCCCACTCAGACCATTACAGGCTGTACGTCCACTGGATAGTGGAGATGGAGGAAACTGCTTCTTATGTTTTTGTAGTAACACTGTCTGTATAATATGTTGAAAACATACCACAACCGCATGGAGCAAGGAAAGCTCTGGAGTGAAATCGTCTCAGTTTTCAACATAGTGCATAAAGCTGCTAGCATGCTAACTAACATTTGTAAACATTATTTGCTAAAATGCCGATCTGTTGCGTAAGATCACGTGAGGCGCTCCCTTCTTCATGATGATCTTAATATTTTGTAGTGTGTGATGTGCCACAATTTTAAAATATTGTAGTTCGTGCATGTTTACGATTTCAGGGAAGATAATCTGCAAATATTCTCCTTATGTGTGCGCTGCAACCAGATTTCATAATCACATTTTACACAACCATTGGGAATTTTTAACCAAAGTATATTATAGACTTTTCATTAAGACCCTAAAGAATCATATCAACTTGTGGAAAATGGGCGTCTAATGACCCCTTTAAAAGAAAAGGCTCAATAAACTGTTGCACAGAAATAATACACCACACATCAATATCTCTTCCCTTTGTGATTTGAACTTTTTAATGCAAAGAGTTGTGTGTTGTGAGACTGTGTTGATTCTTCAAGCACATCATTTTACACACCAGATGCAAATACTGTAAACATTTTGTGTTGCACTGTTTTATCTATCATATGTTGATGCCTTATTAAAAAAAGCATTTTATAGTATATATTTATGTGGAAAATATTGTTTTTCATAGATGCTTTTTACAACCACAATGCAAATAGCAATGTGTAACATTTTACCAGATTTAGTGCTGCAGGTTTATTTGTTCCCAATAATGTTTTTTTTTTTTTTTTTATCCCAAAAAATGTTTAGATTTATAAAATTATTAATATTGAGAACTATGTGTAGTCTTTCTTCATGTTACCTGCACACAGATATCACTGTTTATTTGTCTGCAAACGTCTGCTGGAAGATGAAAAACACATTAGTAAGTTGATCATCATAGATCTGATTCATTGTCTTTTCTCTTTCTGTCTTCAGTCTGTGTAGATGCAGAATTACAGAGAAACAGTGTCTCATCCTGACTTCAGCTCTGAAATCAAACCCACCACACCTGAGAGAACTGGACCTGAGCAGGAATAAACTAGGAGACTCTGGAGTGAAAAACCTCAGTGATCTACTGATGAACCCACAATTCAAGCTGGAGAAACTAGAGTTAGTATCATTATACTGTACAGCAGTGACTGTGAGATTAAAGTTCACTGTTTAGTTTAAGACCGCTGGGCTCTTGTCACATCATTTCCAGTGCTGCGCTTTCTGGCATTTCTCCATCTAAAGAAAGATTCAGGAATACAATGTTTTTATGTGTATCTGTAAAAACAGCATGAAACTTGCTGAAATTTGACATCTGTGCTGTAATAATAGTAATAGTATACTATTACTATTAGTATTATTCACAAATTTTTTATTAAGGGGAATGTATATTTAGTATATTTGTATAGTTAGAAATTGTAAACTACACTCTAAAATGGCTTGAAAAAATCATCAATTGTTTTATTTGACTGATTTGTTGATTTTCTTTCATTAGAAATGTGAAAAAAGACCATTTCATTAATTTAACTTTACTATTGTTTCTATATTGATTCTACATATTAATTTCCATTGGTAAAATTCACTTATTTGTTGACTGAGGGTCCAGACTTGGATTGTAACTAGTTTCCTCAAATACTCCTCTCTTGGTTTGTTCATTCACATATTAGAAGTGTCCATGATTTTGCTGGTTTATTAGTGAATGTATGGCATTTGTTCATGATGCATCATAGATCTGATTCATTGTCTTTTCTCTTTCTGTTTTCAGTCTGTTTTACTGCAGTATTGCAGAGAAACAGTGTCTCATCCTGACTTCAGCTCTGAAATCAAACCCATCACACCTGAGAGAACTGGACCTGAGTCTGAATCAAATAAAAAACACAGGAGTGAATCACTTATGTGACGTACTGAAGGATTCACACTGTAAACTGGAGAGATTGAGGTCAGTAACATTCACATACAAGAATCAAAATGATTAAAATCACTTCAACAGTTTAAATCAAAACACTTTATAGTACGATTGAGTGTCGCACAATTCAGACTGAAATTCAGTGACATCAGTGCTGTAATGTGATTAGTCAACAAAAACTTGACTTGAACAGACTTGGCATGAACAGACTTGGCTTGGCATGAAAACAGGCATAAACAAGAACAGAAACTCACCAACAGCAGGATATACTTCAGTGCACGACAAGGAAACAATGGGAACATGAGGGCTACTTATACCAAACAACACACAAACCAACCAATGAGAACATAGACACGTAACTAGAACAACCAATCAGAACATGACACATTGAACTAAGGAACCAATGGCAGGAGTACAAGAGGGCAATGGAAGCAAGACACAAACAAGGAACATGGCAAAACTACAAAATAAAAGACATGAAAGCAAGAACATAAACAAGAGACCCCACGTTACAGTTACGCATGTCACTTTACTTAAAGCATACAAAGACCACTTATAATAATAATAATAAAGTAATAATAATAATATTTGGCCCCCCTAAATCTGGAATCAGGTCACACCAAACAATTTTGGGTGCAATGTGCAATATGTCCTGAAAACTATAAAAAAAAAAAAAAAGAAAGAAAGAAAAACATGACCAGCTGCTAAATTCAAATCCATGTTCGCTAGTTGGTGCTAAGCCAGAAACATACGTGTTTTACAGCACTGCATATTATAACCAATCACACATGATTCTGTTAAGCTTATGAATGCAATGGCCAATCAGAGGCGTTCAGATGAGTCATCGCTGAAAGTGTTATAGGCTAACTTATAATAGTAACATAAAATAGTAACTTATAATGTTTTATTAAATTCACATTACATAAAAAGTCAGTCATATTAAACATATTTTATGGCATGACACCTATATCTGGTACTTAAGCAAAAAAAAAAAAAAAAGGTTTTTATGCATAGTTAATAGATTTCACTATTAGGCTACTTTGTTGATCGCTCATTATAGATCAACTAACGTGATCCATAAAGGTGCAAAAAAGTGTGTCCCCTAAAAGCACAAGGGGCCCCAGCCTGTTCCCCCCAGTTCCTGTGGTCTAGAACTGACACTGCAGGGTCAAAGTTTCTTTAACAAACAATCTCTTTCTTACCTTTTCATAATCTGAAGAACTTTCTTTCGCCACAAAGAACCTCTTGTGAAACAGTCAAGTCACCTTTATTTCTATAGCGCTTTTAACAATACAGATTGTGTCAAGAGCAGCTTTACAGTATTAAATAGGAAAATAGTGTCAATAATGCAACAGAACAACAGAAAACACTCAATTTTCAGTTAAAGTTCATCATTGAATCCAGTGATGTCATCATCCAGCTCAGTTCAGTTCAAATAGTATCTGTGCAATCAAGACAATGATATCACTGGAAATTAAGTGTCTCCAACTAAGCAAACCAGAAAGATTCTTCAGATGTTAAAGGTTCTTTATGGAACCATTTAGACATAAAAGGTTCTTCTATGGCATCATGTAGCATCTTTATTTTTTAAAAGAGTGTTGGTCTCGTGACACTAAGCAGCTTGTAAGGAAGTCTCAGCAGTGACTGTATTTCTTAAGAAGGTTGAGGTAATTTGGCATGGGAAGCGAAATCCTCAGCAACTTTTGCAGATGTACAGGTGAAAGTGGTGTGGAAGTTGCACAGTTCAGGACAGGAAAGCTCTCCAGCACATGATTAAAAGGCAGTGTTAATTACATTTCTCAGTAGCATGGTGTTAGCATCAATGTTTTCTGAATCAAAAAGCTTTTCAGTAGCAAAGCTCTTTTTTTGATCAAGTAACACAGTAGCATCAACAAAAGCTACATTTTCCAAAGCATTTCTGAGGCTCAAGCTCAAATCAGAAAAATAACTGCTAAGGATCACTGATCCTGGATCAGTAAGTGACGCCACTAAACCTCGTAACTCCACTGGCTCCTCAAAGTGTCAGTCAAACCTCATTATTCCTCCCACATATAAATGTATCTTTATACAGTGAAGCCACAAACCAGCTTTGACACAGTGTTTATTATTAATTAAAAGTGTTTTTTTTTTTTTTTTTTTTTTTTTAAATTTCCGAAAAAGTAGCAGTTTAGGTCATAGGAGGTTTATGTCACAATATGAGTTAAATCCAGTCCTGTACATGATACTGATACTGAGAGCATTGACTTGAAATGAAGTTGGTTCGATATAAAAATTACATTTTAAAAACAGCTTGGTTGTAGTACTATTTTTGCCATGTTACTGTAGCTTAGCTTGCTACATTTCCCAGGAGGATATCTTCAGTGTAGTGAAGCTTCATTTAATGAAGAGTAACTGTTAGCTTAGCTCACTACATTTTCCTAGTAGCTTGACCAACACTGTTAAAAAGTGCACAGTTCATTTGTGGAGTAACCTTCCTATCACTTCAGGATATTTACAGCACTAGGGTCATCATGAGGACCCACAACATCATCAGGGACAATACACATCCACAACACAGCCTCTTCACACTTCTGCTGTCTGGGAGATGTACAAGAGTATGAAATCAAGGACAGAAAATGCATTTCTAATGACTTCTATAATTTATTAATTATGTTTAGAAGTCTTCCGATGGGTTGCATCAAGGAGCTGTGAAACCGGTTACACTCACTGAATGAATCGCATTTGTGCCAAATTCTTACAAAGCAAAAACAAACGCTGACGTGTCATTGAAGTACTATAGTCCTTTACCACGTCACAAACTATGACGATTACAATGGTTAAAATGAACAGATGCTAACATTGTCTTTATGTGAAACACAAACACCTCTGCTAAAATCTCAGAAAAAAAGTAGTCTGGGGTTTCATGACCCTTTAAAAACTAACTTCCCATTACCATCACTGACTGTTACCTTGTTTGTTACACAATATATATTTGTATATTTTTGTGTATGTTCATATATTTTTGTATAGTTAATCTGTCTATATTCTATACTGTATATTTTTGTGTAATGGAGACTTGCAAAGTAAGTTGTTGTGTGGTCTAAACATTTGAAAGTTGTATTAAGTGTTTCTGTCCACTTCACTTATTGCCCATACAGCAGGTCAAATACCCAACCCAATATCCAATAATTTCAGTTAATCATACCAAAAATACACAAACATTTAAAGCTTATAGAAAGCTTTAACTTATTAGCCTACTTTGCTAATTTAAAATGAAATAATTCAAATCAAAAACAAAACATTTTGCATATTTTTAGTGAGCACTCTGTAAAGAGCATTGTGTTTTTACAACATGTTTTACAGCATTGTGCATTGAATCTAATGTTGAGCACATGATTGCAATGGTTAAGGCAGTGGTTTGCAAACTTTTTCTGCCGGGCCCCACTTTTGCAGAATAAAAAAATTCAAGAACCACCCCTGCATTGACACGTAAGCATAAACACAACTTCAGAAGGATTTATTTGAAACGTAATAATTAAAATTCAGTGTGTGACAAAAAAACGAAACAATGAACTAGTCACTTTTAGAGTAGAAACATTCAAAGTACGGCACGCAGCTTTACTATGTATTATTTTTTGTACTATGTAACAGCATTCATTGTTTTTTTTAAACAGATTTTCTCATATTTTCTTCTCTTTGTTGTAGTTGCGATCTTTGAAGTAGATTCATCATCTACTTTACGTTTACCTGCCACTTGTTGTCTTTTCAAAAACTTGTCCATGCTTAGAGCAGAACTACTATGCGTCAATTATTCATAATTTTACTCGGCTAAGGGCAATTCTCATTTCTGATATCAATTGCAGTATCTAGGGTCTGTTATTTTACAACAAAAACCGCTACAGCTGGTACTGCGAGTCATCTTGAGGAAATAAACTATGATGAAATTCATATTTAGTGTTAAATTATTTACATATGTGGCAAGTAGCCGTATAATAAGCAAGATAATTTCACAGTGGGGTCTTGTATCACCCTGAAAATTTTTCTTTTTACATAAAAATCTAGGGATGTACCGAAATGAAAATTCTTGGCTGAAACTGAAACTGCTTTGTAACAATTATGTATTTTTTTATTAAGTAATATAGTCGTTTTGTTTACTTTTATTGTTTAACTCAATATTAATGATACTGAATAAAAAAAATTACAAGCCAATAAAATAACCACATTTTTAAAAAAAGTAACAATAAAATTGGACAGAAAATATATGAATATTAAATCTCAATATATTATTTTTATTCAGTTCTATGAAACAGAATCAAATATAACCTTTTTGACTAATTATCAAAATAATGTATAGTCCTACAAAGCTATTATTATCAGAGCATGTGAGCAGAGCATACAGTCATGAGAGGGTTGCGTCATTTTACAGTATGCAATGCTATTGCAAACAGGAACAAGTATACATAGAAATTTTCTGTCGGCGCATTATTTCAATTCAATTCAATTTAAAAAAAAATAATTGTATATCGCTTTTCAGGATACATATCGTTGCAAAGCAACTTTACACCAAATTAAAAGCTTAATAATGAACATTTGATCAGACATAATTATATTTGTAGCTGATGGGAACCCAGGACAACCACCTAGTAGTGCATTACAATAGTCCAGTCTAGAGGTCATGAATGTGTGAACTAGCTTTTCTGCATCAGAAACAGGTAACGTTTCGTAGCTTGGCGATGTTTCTAAGATGGAAGAATGCTGTTTTTGTAACATGAGAAATATGATTTTCAAAAGACAAGTTGCTGTCTAATATAACACCCAGACTTTTGACTGTAGTGGAAGTAACAGTACATCCGTCTAGTTGTAAATTGTAAGTCAAAAGATTCTGTGTATTGTTTTTAGGTCCAATAAGTAATATCTCTGTCTTATCTGAATTTAAAAGCAGAAAATTATCGGTCATCCAATCTTTTACATTTTTAACACACTCTGTTAACTTAGATAATTCTGAAGTTGGTCTTGTTGAGATATATAGTTGAGTATCATCAGCATAACAATGGAAACTAATCCTGTATTTTCTAATAATATTACCAAGGGGCAGCATGTATACTGAAAATAGTAGAGGACCTAAGACAGATCCTTGTGTCATTCCATACTTTACTGGTGATAACTGAGATGACTCCCCATTTAAATAAACAAAGTGGTAGCGATCGGACAGGTAGGATCTAAACCATCTTAAAGCCTGCCCTTGGATACCTGCATAATTTTGTAGTCGATCTATGAGTATGTCATGATCTATAGTGTTGAACGCAGCACTAAGATCAAGTAAAACTAGCAGTGAGATGCAGCCTTGGTCTGACGCAAGAAGCAAGTCATTAGTGATTTTAACAAGTGCAGTTTCTGTGCTGTGATGGGGCCTAAAACCTGACTGAAATTCTTCATAGATATCATTTTTTTGCAAGAATGAGCACAGTTGAGCAGATACAACTTTCTCTTAAATTTTAGACATAAATGGAAGATTAGAAATGGGTCTGTAATTTGCCAGTTCACTAGGGTCTAGTTGTGGTTTCTTAATAAGAGGCTTAATAACCGCCAGCTTGAATGGTTTTGGGATGTGGCCTAAAGATAACGATGAGTTGATAATATTGAGAAGCGGTTCTTCTGCCACAGGTAACAATTCTTTCAGTAATTTAGTGGGTACGGGATCTAATAGGCATGTTGTTGGTTTAGACACAGTGATGAGTTTATTTAACTCTTCATGTCCTATAGCGGTACAGTACTGCAGTTTTTCTTTGGGTGTGACAAAAGAAGTTGACATATTAGACGCAGTATAATCTACATTGGTTATTGTATTTCTGATGTTATCTATTTTATCAGTGAAGAAATTCATAAAGTCATTGCAATTAAACTTTAAGGGATTATTTAGATCGGGTGATGTCTGATTATTTGTTAATCTAGCCACTGTGCTAAATAAAAACCTTGGATTGTTTTGGTTGTTTTCTATGAGTTTGCGGATATGCTCGGCCCTGGCAGCTTTTAAAGCCTGTCTATATCTGGACATACTGTTTTTCCAAGCAATTCTAAAAACTTCCAAGTTAGTTTTTCTCCATTTGCACTCAAGATTACGAGTTTCTTTCTTGAGAGAATGGGTATTACTATTGTACCATGGTGCAGTATGTTTTTCTCCAACCTTTTTCAATTTGATGGGGGTAACATTTTCTAATGTATTGGAGAAGATGGTGCCCATGCTGCTAGTCATTTTGTCTAGATCCTGTGTATTAATGGGTACACAGAGCAGTTGAGATAAATCAGGCAGGTTATTTGTAAATCTATCTTTGGTGGCTGGAACAATAGTTCTGCCAATACGATAACGCGGAGCCATACAGTTAATATCAGTGATACACAGCATGCACGATACGAGGAAATGGTCAGAAACATCTTTAAGGTACGATATCTATATCAGTAAGATCAATTCCATGTGATAAATCTAGCGTATGATTAAAACGATGAGTGGGCCCGTTGACATTTTGCTTGGCTCCAAAAGAGTTTATTAGGTCAGTAAACGCAAGTCCTAATGCATCATTTGTATTATCAAAGGTCTTTGTATTTCTGTTGAGCATAAGCGGTACACGAGTGGAGCATTCATATGGGCTGTGAGCAACTCAACCGAACACACATTCATAGAGCGGAATATTGAGCGGTGCGCGCTGAATACTGCTGGATTGCACGGCAGATATTTTAGGCCATTTATCTCTTTTGAATTTCTATAAAATCAGCCGTACACTAGCCTTGCCGCACCCCCCCTTAATATAGCTCCGCGCCCCCAGGTTGGGAACCACTGGGTTAAGGTGTTTAATCAGAATTCACTCAGTAATGCTTTTCCTTGAAACCATGTTAAGGTTTCTTTATACAATAGCAATAGCACTTTATACAATACAGATCATTTTAGAAGCTTTACAGGTATAAACAAGAAAACAGTGAATCAGTGATGCAAACTCTTAAAAGACAATAGTAAATAGTCATTATTCAGTTAAAATCAGTTTAATGTTGATTCAGTTTGGTTCAAGTAAATGTGTAAAGTCCATCAATTTAAGAGTGAGTTTAATTGATTTATAAAGCAGCTGTGGAGTAAACAGTGATGTCATCACTGCATAACAACATAATATAGGATAAAGTCTGACTCAATGAGGAATATCAGAAGGTCAAGTCCTGACTGCAGATGAAAGGAGGAGCTGGGGATGGAGGAGGGTAGTTTGCTCCTGAACAAAGTGATAAACTGCTGAATAATACTGAATGGACCTTATATAAGGAAGTAGTGATAGGTGTTGTATTCCTATAGGTAGACGTGGATCAGCTGAGAATCAGAAGATACAAGCTTGAATGACGTGAGCTGCCAGATCTAACACTACACTTATTTACTGCGTTGTTTTTTTAATAATTTTAGCGAAAATATGTTTTTGAAAGTTTGTTTTGCTGCTGTTTTTAAAATAACCACATCATCTGCAGCTCTTGTAGTGCTTTACATTTTTAGCATCGTAGAGAAGCAACACACATGGAGCAGCTTGAATCGCTTGAATGAAGCGTGTTTGGCTCTAGATAAAAATATTAGGACGAGTCTAAGGGCGCTGATCAGAGAGGAGGCCTGATGCCATTCTACTAAAGGGGAGCTCTTCAGTCACTTTTGACTGAAAAATGTAAAAATTTGAAAATGACCACAATCGAAAATAAATGGAAAATGTGGGGGGAAAAAAATAGAAAAAATGTACAATCTACAAATCAGCCACAATGCAGAAAAACATCAACAATGAAGGGGTGAAATTCTACAACATCAAGAGTGCAAAATACGCACACATTCACACTCACACACACTGGCATTCCTATCATTATAGGGATATTCCATAGATGTAATGGTTTTTATACTGTACAAACTGTATCTTCTATCCCCTTACCCCAACCCTACTCCTAAACCAGGGGTTGGCAAGTTCAGTCCTAGAGAGCTGCTGTCATGCAGAGTTTAGCTCTAACACTAGTCAAACACACTTGAACAAGCTCATCAATGTCTTCAGGATCACTAGAGAGGTACAGACAGGTTTTTTTTTTTTTTTTTTCAGGGTTGGAGCTAAACTCTGCAGGACAGTGGCTCTCTAGGAACGAACTTGCCTACCCCTGCCCTAAACGTACCCCTCACACAAGACTTTTTGCAGTTTTAGACTTTCAAAAAATCTTTGTTTTGTAGGATTTATAAGCTTCTTTCAAAAAAAAAAAAAAAAAAAGTCCCATCAAGGTCTTAAATAACTGGTATCGCTATCCTTGTGGGGATATTTGTTCCCCATAACTTAGTGAAAACCAGTGAACACACAGCAATGAAGTGGTTAAACTATAAAACATTGTGAGTGCAAAACAGACTCAAACACTGAACACACACTAACAGTCAGAAGACTCAAATAAGAGGTTGAAATCAGATCAGACCCAGATGAATTAAACTCTGATAAAGAATTACTGTTTATTTTCCTTCCATTTTTATTGAAATTCTATGTTATGTGTAACAAAAGGCTTTCTCTGTGTTCAGGTTTGACTAGTAATAATAATGCAAAAACTGAGACTTCACATCAACTTTTCAAACAAAAAATATTTAAAACTTGACAAAAAGTAGTATTTGAGAATGTCTGAATATATATCCAAATCCATAACCTAATAAAAGTAAGCAATTAAAAACATCAAGCCTCTCTTGAAGCATCTTGGAGACGTTGCCACAGTTCTTCTGGATTTAGTCTGTCTCAGTTTGTTCTGTTTCTTCATGTCATTCCAGAGACAGACTGAATGATGATGAGATCAGATCTCTGTGTGGAGCACTGGCTGTTGTCAAACTCCTTGTGCAAACAAAAATCTCACTGGATTATTACAATTAATGGCAAAATGTTTGGAAATGTAAACTGATATTTCCTACTGACACACTAGAGGAAAAGATAGAAATAACTGACTTAAAACAGTTTTTTAGCTGGTGAAAATACTAGTGGCCTAAGACTATTGCACAGTACTATATAGAACAAAAATATATTACACTGATTTTACTTAAAAGAAAAAAAGTTACATTTCAGGTGTTCAGTCTCTTGTGACCATGAAGAGCACAAGTGTACCTCACAAATGAAAGTGACTGTAAGATGGAGATACTACAGTGAATTGACATCTAACAATTAAAAGTTCCCTTTTTTGTTTGAATCGAAATCCACTTGTCAGATTTTGCTTTACAGTTGTAGTTCCTTTGTATAAGGAATAAAATAGAATTCTGTTATGGATTTAGGTAATTTCTAGAATAACTGATTAATCATCTGATTGTGACATTTTCATTCTGGTTCTAGGCTTTCAGACTGCAGTATCACTGAAGAAGGTTATAAAGCTCTGGCTTCAGCTCTGAGATCAAACCCTTCACACCTGATAGAGCTGGATCTCACAGGAAATGATCCTGGACAATCAGGAGTGAAGGAGCTCAGTGATTTACTACAGGATCCAAACTGTCAACTCAAGACACTGAGGTAAAACATGATGAAATGATGTAAAATAAATGATATATAGGTGAACTTTTTCTTTTTATACTTGTATAATATGTTGAACAACCTGTTGCTGCATCAAAATTAAAGAAAAAAAAACAACAACTTGGGCTTTTAAATAATGTTTTTTTATGTTATCCGTTGTATAAAATGTGAGAACTGAATTGATTCCTGTTTTATCTTCTCTTCTGCAGGTTTTTGGGTCCTGCTGCAGATGAAGCCTGTCAGTATGTGACTGGAATTGTGGGTAAAAACCCGTTACTCCTGAGAGAACTGAATCTGAGTGAACATGAACTAGGAGACACAGGAGTGAATCAGATCGCTGCTCTACTGCAGGATAAACACTGTCAACTCAACACACTGATGTGAGTGTTTGACATGTATTAATACTAACATTACTGAGTGGAAATAAACTAGGAATTTAGGAAAAGTAAGTTGGTCAGACAGGGCTGATCTAAATCTGATATTGTGTTACTGTTCTGTGTTACTGTTAAGTCACACAAAAGGCATACAACAAAAAAAGCACAATGTTTTGTGCACAATATTTCAAGTCATCTGAAGGTATTCGATAGCTTAAAGCCAGCCTCACATTACAGGATTTTTTGTGTGTGATGTGCCACAATTTTCAAATCTTGTAGTTTGTGCATGTTTAAGATTTCAGGGAAGATAATCTGCAAAGAGTCTCCTTATGTGTGCGCTGCAACCAGATTTCATAATCGGTTAAGATTTTAAAAAATCCTGTAGTGTGAAGCCGGCTTAATGTGAGGTACAGATGAATATTTAAGTCCTTACAATAAAGTTCATGTAAACACTTTTCTCTGCTGCGTCTTTCAAGCCGGCTTTACACTACAGGATTTTTTAAATCCTAACCGATTATGAAATCTGGTTGCAGAACTAGGCGCACCCATCATTCGAAGCAAGAGAGTAAAGCCAGACTCACACTACAGGATTTTTAGCCCGATTTTGCCCCGATTTTCCCCTCCTGAGAATTGGAGCAAAAATCTTGTCGAGCACCTCGATCGGTCCCGATGTTCGGCACGGATTATCTGGTAATGTGAGATGTTCATGGATCGAATCTTGCAGCTCCCGATCTGCTCTCAAACAAATCGGGGCCGTCCTGATCATATGAAACATGTTTGAAATTCAGGATTTTAAATCAGGATGATCACGACTATGATTACGTCAGTACTTTCACAACAGCCAATGCGCGACCACAAAACAGCTGCTGTACGTCCACTGGATAGTGGAGATGGAGGAAACTGCTTCTTATGTTTTTGTAGTAACACTGTCTGTATAATATGTTGCAAACATACCACAACCGCATGGAGCAAGGAAAGCAATGCACCATGCAGGCCGAGTCCGATCCGAGCCCATCTTTTTTCCCCTTCTCTTAAAACGGCTTATACTACTGTTTTAGCAATTAAAATAGTTCAGTTTTGTATGTAATGGCAAAGTGATTATATTTCGATTTGTTTTTTTATTAAGTTAATTTAGAAAAACGTGTGGAGCATTTTTTCTTCGTTAAATATAATTTTTTTTTTGACCAAGCGGTCAGCTGCAGACAGTGAGTTCATGTTTAATCAGTTTTGCCTTCTCAAATCACAACCTGCCTAAAGTAAAATCTATAGATATAAAACTGTTAAAGCATATAACAGTTAACTAACATAAAATTAAAAAAAAAAAAAAAACTTTTGTAAACATTAGTTGCGTAAGATCATGTGAGGTGCTCCCTCCGTCATGATAATCTGATGTGTGCCAAAAAACTCTCGCGACGGTGAGGCGGCTGTGAGGCACCGACTGCGCTGACCAAAAGCACGATGGGAAACGCCTGGATGACGACACAGCTTAAAGCTCATTGGTTCAGACAACCTTGATGTTGCCATTCTTTTCTAAAATGTTTTTATTTTTTAATCTAATATCATGTGATTATGTGTTTAAATTATGCATGAATATTCCCAAACACTATGCCAGTATGACCTCTGCGTGAGATATGTGATTGTTGTCATATTTCTAAAATACACGTTTGTATTAAAGTAAAAATGGATGATAAATACGCCTGTCATATGGAATTAAATAGCAAGCACTTTGAGTGTCTTGTTCGTCATATTTATTTTCATATTAAAACAACAGAACTATCATGTTTATCAGCAGCACAGCACGTGAGTGTGATAACGCGATATCTGCCTTTGATCTCGTAGGTATTTGTTCTACTTCGAGAGGTCAGAACTGTCCATCTTGACTGCGCTTATTTCACTCCTCCCCTCACTGCAGCCGCCTACTCTCACCTACATTTCAGGCGAGGCGAGGCACATCTCAAAAGAGCCTAATATCCTGTAGTGTGTGATGCGCCACAATTTTCAAATCTTGTAGTTTGTGCATGTTTATGATTTCAGGGAAGATGATCTGCAAAGATTCTCTTTATGTGTGCGCTGCAACCAGATTTCATAATTGGTTAGGATTTTAAAAATCCTGTAGTGTGAGCCCGGCTTCAAGTACACAATTTATGAAATGTCAGTCATGACTACATTAGCTCGTGACTAGAAGAACACTATATACATTGTGATTTCTCACCTTCAATGACCCACACGTGCTGGATGTCTTTTGCTCTAATAAATATAGACTCTGATCGTGTTCAGTTACAACAGTCAGCTCAGTAAAACTCTCTCCAAGATCATTCAGTGTTCACATTATTATACTTGATTTAAAGGTAAATGTCTATAATGTGTATTTGCATAGATCTTGCAGTTTTTTTGTTTGTTTAGTTTTGTGTCAGTTAGAACAAAACATGGCGTAGCAAAGACTATAAATTGTTTTTAACATGCACATTAACTGAAATTTAAAAGCGTGTGTGCTGTGACTCTGTGTTAATTCTTCAAGCTCATCATTTTACACACCAGGTGCAAATATTGTAAACATTTTGTGCTGCACTGTTTGTTTTATCTATCATATGTTGATGCTTTTACCAGATTCAATGCTGCGGTTTTATTTGTTCCCCACCAAATTATGTTTTTTCTTCTTCTTCTTCTTCTTTTTCTTTTCTTTTCACAAAATGTTTGGATTTATTAATATTGAGCACTGATTTTTGAAGAATAGCTTTGCTTTTTTGACAACTATTCACAACTGCTTTTAATTTAAAGTTTGTGTTTCACAAACTGTAAAATGTCTAATTTTGGTGCAGCAAATACTGTAAATTGCAAAAATTGAACAAGAGCATTTTAAGACTCATTGATCAGTATCTGCCTCAAATGTCTGGTTCAGTGCAGCACTAAAGCAAATGAACTGCCTTTTCAAAATTGTTTGAATGTCGTCAGTTTAAGGAAATACGTTTTTCCCTAAATAAGTGCAAAGTATAATATTTTTATAAGCAGACTGTCTTTGTTGTTGACTAGTCTACAGTATGTTTGAACATTGATCTGTGAGACTAAAGTGATTTAAGACAACAGAAGACAGTAACAATTTAATTTGTTAACATTAGCTATTAAATATATCTAATGTCATATCTAATATATGTTCATTTCAGTTCACAGTGTATTAACTAATTAACAGAAAACTTCTGAATTTAAAACTGTATTAGTAAACGTTGAAACTTACATTAAGGTTATTAAATGCTGTACTAGTTGTTCATCATCAGTTCATGTTAACTAATGTATTTAATGTTATCAAGTGAAACCTCGTAACTTGGATAAATAGCTCACATCTTAATGCAGGGGTCACCAAACTTGATCCTGGAGGGCACAGATATAATACACCACACAGAGTCCTGCAGAGTTTAGCTCCAACTTGCCTCAACACACCTGCCTACATTTGTAACTTTTGTGTAGTTTGTAGTATATTTAAATGAACTATGTGTAGTCTTTCTTCATGTTACCTGCACACAGATATCACAGTTTATTTGTCAGCAAATGTCTGCTGGAACATGCAAAGCACATTAGTAAGTTGATCATCATAGATCTGATTCATTGTCTTTTCTCTTTCTGTCTTCAGTCTGTATAGATGCAGAATTGCAGATGAACAGTGTCTCATCCTGACTTCAGCTCTAAAATCAAACCCATCACACCTGAGAGAACTGAACCTGAGTGAGAATAAACTAGGAGACTCTGGAGTGAAAAACCTCAGTGATCTACTGATGAACACACAATTCAAGCTGGAGAAACTAGAGTTAGTATCATTATACTGTACAGCAGTGACAGTGAGATTAAAGTTCACTGTTTAGTTTAAGACCGCTGGGCTCTTGTCACATCATTTCCAGTTCACACTGTTTAGTTCAGTAGTAACTAATACAGACCCACTCATCTCCCTATACTAAAAAAAAAAATCTCTGACAAAGGGTAATTAGGAAGGTAATTAGGGTGTAGAGATTAAGTAGAGTTGCACCTCCTAATCAAGGAGCTGGGGATTGTCCCGAGTGAGGTGTGATCCCCAACTGTGATGTGCAGGCCATGCTACACGCTTACTCCACCATGATTTCCTCAGGTGACTTTGGGGAATACAAAAAGGCCAGATTCAAACTATGCAAATCAATCAGGAAGACCAAGAGACATTATAGTCTGATTCTGGGGGGAAATTACATCACTGCAGATTCCCGGTGCATGTGACAAATCCTGCAGCTCATCACAGAGAACCAGCAGAAAAGCCAGGGAGCCATGAGTACCAAGACCACACTGCTAGATGAGCTGATTGAGTTCAACGCTCAGTTTGAGGCACCAATCATCAGCCAAAAGCATAGGATTCTGGACTCAGAGGGTATTTTGGTCACGTCACTCATGGTGTCATCGGTGGAGGTGTGCATGGCTCTGAAACCCATGGAAGGCAGCCCAGATGACATCCTGGATTGGCAGTCAAGGTTTGCTAGTCAAGTCCTATGTAAAAAGGACCATTCCAGTCACCTTAGACTCATTAAAATTTGCATATTGACAAAATTGGTCCACTGATGATGCTGTCAACACTGCCATCCACACAGCACTCACACATTTGGAGGGTAACGACACACATGTGTGACTGCTTTTTATTGATTACAACTCAGCAATAACAGAGACTCTCTTCACCCTTAGACCGACACTCTCCCTCAGAAACTGGGTGCTGAACTTCCTGTTGGACAGATCCCAGTCAGTCAGAGTAGAAAATTGGATATGCCCCTGTGTCAACAAGCTTGACCCCCCTAAATATGGATTCATGTCACACCAAACATCACCAGCTGCTAAATTCAAATCGCCAGCTAGCGTTTTTTTACCTTTATTTGTAAGAGTGTTGGTCTCGCGGCACTCAGCAGCTTGTAAGGAAGTCCCAGCAGTGACTGTATTTCTTAAGAAGGCTGAGGAAATTTGGCATGGGAAGTGAAATCCTCAGCAACTTTTACAGATGTACAGGTGAAAGTGGTGTGGAAGTTGCACAGTTCAGGACAGGAAAGCTCTCCAGCATGTGATTAAAAAGCAGTGTTGGGCTACTAGTTTAACTACATTTATCAATAGCATGGTGTTAGCGTCAGTGTTTTCTGAATCAAAAAGCTATTTTCAGTAGCAAAGCTCACATCCGAAGCATGTACAGTAGCATCAACAAAAGCTAGGTTTAAGCTCAAATTAGAAATATAACTGCTAAGGATCACTGATCCTGGATCAGTAAGTGATGCCACTAAACCTCGTAACTCCATTGGCTCCTCAAAGTGTCAGTCGAACCTCATTATTCATCCCACCTCTCAGTTTGGAGCATCTCAGCTTATTTGCAGTCTTAAGGTAAATAAAGAACTGTTGACTGAAAAAATACAGTGTTTTCTTTGCTCAAGAAACACTATATATATATATAGAGAGAGAGAGAGAGAGATCTGATCACGGAGATCAGATATGACGGGGAGCCACCTCTATAAGACTGCACAGAGAGCAGTAGTGTCCCCAGCCCTCGGGCTGTGCTGCGGGTATTCTCTTAAGGAGGCATAAGCCATTCTCACCCCACACAGACCTGTGCTTACCATGACAATGGAAAGCATGGGCCCCGCTCTATCGAGGCCCGCAGAACCTCGAGAACAACGGCCAAGAATGTAGCCAAAGGCTCCTCGGAGCACACAGAGAGTTTCCTCAGAATCGACTCTGACTCGTAAGATGGTGAAGCATAGCGTGATCAAGCCCACTCCTCGGAGGGGCGACTCGCTAGATCACCAAAATGGCATAGAAATAGATCTGTATGATAAAGGTGGAAACCCAGAAACAGGAGGCCCCTCAGTGTGGGACGCAGATAGAAGGTCTCAGCCAGGTGGCCTCAGGTCCATGTGTCTACCCAAGAGTGTCCAGAAGCTTCCTGCGAGAAAAGACTTCCAAAGAGCTTACCTGGAGGTAGGTCCAAGGCTCCTTTACAGGGCACGACGATGCTCCCCTCTCTACGGAAAGGGTTTGCCGAGAGCTCATCCCCCCTGGGGGGATCAGTGGCTCCTCCTGTCTAGGGAGTAGAAACCTGTCCCGATACACTGCCTTCCCTTTTTGGTTAAATGTATCGGCTCTATGGCAGTTTTATTAGACAGATAGTGGCGGCTACTGTCTGTTTGGCATAGTATGCTCCCCTCCCTTTGAGGGTTTGCTTTGAGCATTGCCCTATTGGGCAACTGAGATTCACTCTTACTGCCTTCCCCTTAGAGCCTTGTTATGCCGGCAATGTTTCCCTCACTCTGAGGGTCTTCTTATTTCACCATTTCTCAATGGTACGTCTAAAAATCCGTTCTTATGGTAAGGCCCACACAAACCTTTGGGTGCTTTCTCAAATCCATGTATATGGTAAGTGCGCACACGAACCTTTGGGCACTTTTCTAAAATCCACACTGTGGTATGGAATGCACCGAAGTTCTGCGTCCATTCTAAAATCCCATACTTTGCCCATACCGTCGAGATGGTTAGAACCCCACCTAGGGTCCCAATCCAGAGCATCTGCCAGGCTAAAGGAACGGTATTACGCGCGCTAGTCCCAGCGCGCTCTTTATTCATGCTCAACCACTTTGAGCAGGGAGTTACCACTTGTGTTCTGTAATACGGCTCCTGAGGCAACCTTGCAGAGCTTCGGTAGCTCCTGGGTGACAGGCCAACCTAGGTAATCCTAGGCACTTGGCCGTATTCCCTTAAAGCAATACCTCGCTTTCCAAGCTTGAGGCTCTACCCCGGGTCCAGTGTTCTGACCCTTGCAGGTAAGTTGGGGTATGCAGCCCAGGCTCTGGCCGTAGGGGATATGTCGCTGACAGCCGTCACTACATCTCAGGGGCAACTCCCTTAAAGCATAGGGAGTTGGTACTTGGTGCTCACCTCTATGATGACAGGCACTCCCCTCAGCATGGCAGCGTGGGTATAACCGTTCCCCATAGTGAGCCCCAGAGGACGCAGTTCGAGTTCTACGAAAGGGAACGTCTCAGGTTACGTATGTAACCTTGGTTCCCTAAGAAGTGAACGAGACACTGCGTCCTCTAGTCTCTTCGCCATGCTTCGGATGTGAGCTTCAGACGGAGAAGCGACCATCCTGTTCTACCAGCGTCCTTTTATACTGTGGTTGCACCGGTAGTGACGCGCCGGAAGTGACGTCATAGGCTGTCGCTGGCCAACTTTGTTGATGTTTTTGTATGTAGGCTTCAGACACGGGTCACGGAGATGTTGTTCCCCATAGCGACCCCTAGAGGACACAGTGTCTCATTCCCTTCTCAGGGAACCAAGGTTACATACCTAACCTGAGACGGGGTTTTTTTGTATTTGAGGAGTGGAGAAGAGTGTCTTAGTCTAGCATTTGTTGTCGAGTCACAGTCAAATAGCTTGTGTGAAGTGTTGAATCTTTTATAATATGATATTTTTGTAGAATAACATAAAACACTGAGTAAGAGAAAACTGTACCGTTATAACCTGCAAGTTCATGAAAACAGAAATTCAATGCAAGTACTGCCTCTGATGTGGCGGTAATGATGGAAAAACATTTGCTGCTCAAAAACTTGGTATTTGAACTTGATTTTGGAGAAATGTTAATAATATAATAACACATGCAATGATGTAAATAAATCTGTAGGCCAATACATTTATATGGTAACACTATATAATAAGATTTCATTAGTTCATGTTAGCTAATGTATTAACTAACATGAGTGAACAATGAGCAATACATTTATTATAGTATTTATTAATCTTTGTTAATGTACTGTAAATTAATGAAAATGTAAGTCGTTCATTGGTAGTTCATGTTAATTCACAGTGCATTAATGTTAACAAACAACTTTTGATTTTAAAAATGCGTTAGTAAATGTTGAAATTAACGTTAAGATTAATAAATGCTGTAGAAGTATTGATCATTTTTAGTTCATGTTAACTATACTAGTTAACTAATGTTAACTAATGAACCTTATTGTGAAGTGTTAACATTTATATAAATGTATCTGTATACAATAAAGTCACAATACCAACATACACTGTTTTTTTTTTTTTACATTTCTGAAAAAGTAGCTGAAAAAAGTTTAGGTCATAGGAGGTTTATGTCAAAGTATGAGGTGAATCCAGCCCTGTACATGATACTGATACTGAGAGCATTGACTTGAAATGAAGTTGGTTCAATAAAATATTACATTTTAAAAACAGCTTGGATGTAGTACTATTTTTGCCATGTTACTGTAGCTTAGCTTGCTACATTTCCCAGGAGGATATCTTCAGTGTAGTGAAGCTTCATTTAATGAAGAGTAACTGTTAGCTTAGCTCACTACATTTTCCAAGTAGCTTGACCAACACTGTTAAAAAGTGCACAGTTCATTTGTGGAGTAACCTTCCTATCACTTCAGGATATTTACAGCACTAGGGTCATCATGAGGACCCACAACATCATCAGGGACAATACACATCCACAACACAGCCTCTTCACACTTCTAATGCACACACAGTCTCATGAATAATTATGAGAGACAGACGCGTCGTTGAAGTACTATAGTCCTTCACACTGTCATGTCACAAACTATGATGATCACAACTGTGTCACAAACTGTGACGTCAACATGATGTAGATTTTAAACCTGGAAGACAAAAATTGTGCAAAAAGTTTCAAATGAACCACTTTTCTCCAACAATTAAAATGAACAGATGCTAACATTGTCTTCTGTGATGTGAAACACAAACACCTCTGCTAAAATCTCAGAAAAAAGTAGTCTGGGGTTTCATGACCCTTTAAAAACGAACTTCCCATTACCATCACTGACTGTTACCTTGTTTGTTGCACAATATATATTTGTATATTTTTGTGTATGTTCATATATTTTTGTATAGTTAATCTGTCTATATTCTATACTGTATATTTTTGTGTAATGGAGACTTGCAAAGTAAGTTGTTGTGTGGTCTAAACATCTGAAAGTTGTATTAAGTGTTTCTGTCCACTTCACTGTGCATACAGCAGGTCAAATACCCAACCCAATATCCAATAATTTCAGTTAATACCAAAATAATGGTATTAATAATACCAAAAATACACAAACATTTCACTTTTGGGAATTAAAAATTCTTTGTATTTCTATCAAGAATCAGGACAAATTGTACAGAAACCATGAGAAGTGTAAATTATTTGATTAAATGAACAATTTATTTATTTTGTTTTGTTTTATTTATTTATTTTATTTTATTTTTATTTTTTTATTTTGAAAAAAATATCCAAAGGTATTCAGACACTCTTCATCGGTTTCATTTTATGAAGACACTTTCACTTTATTTAACCGTTTTCTTCTATCTTCTGTCTTTCTCTCAATGCAGGTTAAGATACTGTGAAATGACAGATGAAGGTTGTTCTGCTGTGACTTCAGCACTGAAATCAAACCCATCACACCTGAGAGAACTGAACCTGAGCGGGAATAAACTAGGAGACTCTGGAGTGAAAAACCTCAGTGATCTACTGATGAACACACAATTCAAGCTGGAGAAACTAGAGTTAGTACAGTTAAAGTTAATTTATTTAATACAACAGATCTGAAGTTATATTGTTTAAAGCAGTGCACTGGTTTTGCCATATTGGTCACATTTTGTACGTTTTGTTTTTTAATAGTAAGCAAGCGTGTAAATCCAGACCTTTCATTAGAGAATAAAGAATGGAGACATTCTTTATTCTCATCAATAAATAAAATAAAGTAAAAGAAGAAGTAGAAGCAGTGCCTGCCCTCCTACAAAACTAACGTGACTCAAAACAAACTATTAGAAATTAAATGCCTCTTCAATATTATGATCATCAAAGATCCTAAACCTTAGTTTGAATCAAATAAAAACACAGAAGGATTCACACTGTAAACTGGAGAGATTGAGCTCAGTAACATTCACATACAAGAATCAGGAAACATGATAATAATGATAATATTTTCTTTTCTTATTTTATGCTGTTTTTGCCATTGCAGGTTAAGCTGCTGTGAAATGACAGATGAAGGTTGTTCTGCTGTGACTTCAGCTCTGAAATCAAACCCATCACACCTGAGAGAACTGGACCTGAGTGAGAATGAACTAGGAGACTCTGGAGTGAAAAACCTCAGTGATCTACTGATGAACACACAATTCAAGCTGAAGAAACTACAGTTAGTAACATTATACTGTACAGCAGTGACAGTGAGATTAAAGTTCACTGTTTACTTTCATGAAGTCACCATATATTCTATTGCAGTGCTTAAATGATTTATCTGTGCATATAATGTATTTCTAATTTATGTGCCCTTCTGATCTTTCATCTAAATAACTTAAATGACAGCAATACTATTAATTGTTAATGGACCAAATTAAATCCTGCCATACTTTGTTTGTTTTTCTTCATTCACTCAGACATACTGTACAATAAAGTGTAACAGTTACAAAGTGTTTATTAATGATAAAATACTCTTAAAATGTCTTTAGGTAAATTGTAATTAAGAAACAGAATTTTAACTAAATCTTCACATTTTAATGTCATTTTTAAGTAGTTCAATAGTTGATCCTAGATCTTAATCTACTTTGTTAATCTTTTTTTCTTCTGTTCTTGTTTATGGTCATATAATGTTTTTTATGGTCATATAATGTTTTCTCTTTCTGTCTTCAGTCTGTATAGATGCAGAATTACAGAGGAACAGTGTCTCATCCTGACTTCAGCTCTGAAATCAAACCCATCACACCTGAGAGAACTGAACCTGAGCTGGAATGAACTAGGAGACTCTGGAGTGAAAAACCTCAGTGATCTACTGATGAACACACAATTCAAGCTGGAGAAACTAGAGTTAGTATCATTATACTGTACAGCAGTGACAGTGACATTAAAGTTCATGCTTTACTTTCATAAAGTCACCATGAAATTAAAGTTGACAGTTATAATTTTTGTTTATGAAATATTGCAATAATTAAATGCATTAATCTATGTACATAATGTATGTTTAATTTATGTGCCCTTCTGATCTTTCATCTAAATAACTTAAATGACAGCAATACAATTAATTGTTAATGGACCAAATTAAATCCTGCCATACTTTCTTTGTTTTTCTTCATTCACTCAGACATACTGTACAATAAAATGTAACAGTTACAAAGTGTTTATTGATGATAAAATACTCTTAAAATGTCTTTAGGTAAATTGTAATTAAGAAACAGAATTTTAACTAAATCTTCACATTTTAATGTCATTTTTAAGTAGTTCAATAGTTGATCCTAGATCTTAATCTACTTTGTTAATCTTTTTTTCTTCTGTTCTTGTTTATGGTCATATAATGTTTTTTATGGTCATATAATGTTTTCTCTTTCTGTCTTCAGTCTGTATAGATGCAGAATTACAGAGGAACAGTGTCTCATCCTGACTTCAGCTCTGAAATCAAACCCATCACACCTGAGAGAACTGAACCTGAGTAGGAATGAACTAGGAGACTCTGGAGTGAAAAACCTCAGTGATCTACTGATGAACACACAATTCAAGCTGGAGAAACTAGAGTTAGTATCATTATACTGTACAGCAGTGACAGTGAGATTAAAGTTCACTGTTTACTTTCATGAAGACACCATGAAATTAAAGTTGACAGTTATAATTTTTGTTTATGAAAATATTGCAATAATTAAATGCATTAATCTATGTACATAATGTATGTTTAATTTATGTGCCCTTCTGATCTTTCATCTAAATAACAGCAATACATTTAATTGTTAATGGACCAAATTAAATCCTGCCATACTTTGTTTCTTTTTCTTCATTCACTCAGACATACTGTACAATAAAATGTAACAGTTACAAAGTGTTCATTGATGATAAAATACACTTAAAATGTCCTTAAGTAAATTGTAATTAAGAAACAGAATTTTAACTAAATTTTCACATTTTTTAAGTAGTTCTATAGTTGATCCTAGATCTTAATCTACTTTGTTAATCTTTTTTTTTTTTCTTCTGTTCTTGTTTATGGTCATATAATATTTTTAGCAATGTTTTAATTATTGCACTGTATGGTGTTAACACATGATGAATTTACTCACATGACAACTTGACACTTGTCTGATTCATTGTCTTTTCTCTTTCTGTTTTCAGTCTGTATTATTGCAGTATTACAAAGAAACAGTGTCTCATCCTGACTTCAGCTCTGAAATCAAACCCATCACACCTGAGAGAACTGAACCTGACAGGGAATAAACTAGGAGACTCTGGAGTGAATCACTTATGTGACGTACTGAAGGATTCACACTGTAAACTGGAGAGATTGAGGTCAGTAACATTCACATACAAGAATCAAAATGATTAAAATCACTTCAACAGTTTAAACCAAAACACTTTATACTCAAGATCTCATGATGAGTCTGAGTTCACATTATATTTGTGAAAAATTCTTCACTTTAATGATTTATTTGTAAGATGATCTTCCTCTGTTTGTCTCTTTCTAGTCTTCATTCCTGTGGAATTACAGATGTTTCTTCTTTAACTCAGTCTTTGACAAACACAAAAGCACTGCAGTTTCTAAAAGAGCTTGATCTGAGAGACAATATGATTGGAGACTCAAAGCAGCAGCTCATTGATGTGCTACGAGACTCAAACTGTAAACTGAGGTGAGTAAACTTCACTTTCTGATATTAAAGAGATTAATTTACCTCTAATATGTGAACAAATATATACTTTCAAATATTTGTGAAAAGAGTTTATCAAATTATCATCTGTCTTTATTTCAAAGGGTTTGTGTCAGAATGAAATGTAAAGTTGATATAAATGTTTAACACAATTGAAGGAAAGAGAACAAAAGCACACTGTCAGAGCTTTATACAACAACACCTGCTTTATTAATGACATCAGTAATAGTGAATCATTACAGTTTGAAATAGATTTGGTCAGATTGTAGGAAAACGCTGGTAAAATCAGTGCAGATTCCAGCTTCAGCTCACAGCCGTCCAGCATCACATGATCAATGTCTCTGTCTCTTGTGTTTTTAACTTTGACAAGCAACACGTCACATTACTTATGTAAGGTTTAATCAGGGTGTGATTAGGGATGTAACGATTACCCGTTTGACGATAAATCATGATTAAAATTCCCCACCGTTAGTTTTACAGTTTCTTATTTCAATTATCATTAAAACCGTATTCAACTACCGCAATTTAAAAAAAAGCTGACGATAAATAAATACTGTACAGCATAAAGCACTTTTTAGTAACAGTCTCATTTAGACACAGCACGCAGAGTAGTTTCGTTTTGTGTGAAAAGATGGCGGATGTTTTAAAAGGGTGCTAATGGCATATGCGCCAATCCCCATGGAAATAATCAAGCACCCACGGAAAAACACGAGATAGTCACTGTTCATTTTAAGCAATAAGAAATGCACTGCAGCTTTTACGACTTTATTCTCATTTTCATAGTTCATTTGAAGCTGTTTTTTGGTGTTGTTTTAATGGTAAATGTCAAGAGTGCATTACTGTATGAGACGGTGCCAGCATGAATCTCTCGGATTCCTCTCATATATATATATATATATATATATAGTGATCATGGCTCTGCGCTCCCTTGAATATTAGCTGCGTGTGCACCCTCAAACATCCTGTGTATGTGCGACTAAGTGCTTATTGTAAACAGGTATTTATTAAATAATTTTATTTAGTGAAGCGCAACCCTCATAGAAAGAACGTGTGTATTATTTGGTAACTAATGTATTTGCAGTCCATACATTTCACTTCGCAATTGGGGGTTGGGGGTTGTAGAATTTTCCGTGCTCAAAATAAATTGCTCTGAAGTGGTTTTGAAGTCAGATAGACCTTTTTCTTAACAAGTTAAAAAAAGGCTGAGTAATGTTCGAACACCACTCCAGAGTTTCGTCTAAAGCACACATATATACATCCTGAATCATTCCATATATGCACTGTTGTATTTTTGGACAAGGTATTTTTTTACCATATATCAGTTCCTGAAGGTTGATCAATAGCTGTCATGTATTTCTAGCTCCTGAACAGGTTCTTTTCCTTCATGAGTGTTTTTCAAGCTTTAAATAGTTCTCTTTGCTCTAAGCTCACTGCACATAGTCAGATGATAATAGTAGAATAATATCCTCTTATGTATAGGCATAATTCTATGTTTTATATTGATTCAAGTTTAATGAAAATCTTCTACATCTCCCACCTCTAGGACTTACTTAAGTCCCACCTTACTGACTTTTTCCAGAATGTAGTTTCACAATCCAGGTTTCTCAGTTTTTGTATTATTGTCTCACAACTTCATTATCAATGGAACCACACTCCAGGGAACATCAGAACCAAACATCTCCCCTCACTGTTCTTCAGTAGAGGCAGAAGGGAGTAAAAGATTCTGATTCCCTATAACTTTTTGAAAATATTGGGAATATCATACAGAATACATCACACAGATTCAGATTGAAACAAAGTATAAGATGTTTCAACCTAGATATTTTGTGTATTGTAAAGGGTCACTCTTGGGGTGTGGTTAGGTTTCTCAATGTATGGTTTATCTCATACTCATTATCCTTACTTGAAAATGGAATTTTTATCCTATGTTTAAATTTGGTTTATTTAACTTGATAATATTCACTTTGTTTAAATGAGATCTGCAGCACAGCAAGCAATTTCTTGTAGAAAAAGTTGCCCATTGGTACACTTTACATAATTCATAATCTTTACAAATTTCCTCATCATTTTGGATGTTATAGTCACTGTTTCTACAATATTGGTAGATTTTGCTCTGTTGACTTGTGGTGTCGTTCAAAGGCTGAAAAGTAATTTGAAGGAAAATTGGGTAGGCCTTGTCCGTTGACTTGTATCATTAGTTGGACTAGGCATGTGATGGTACTTGTCCATGCTGTTATGTCCATTCTTCTTACTTGTGGGAACATATTCACTCTTGACGCAGTTCTTTATTGATCTTTTTCAGGAGATTTTAGTAATGGGCTCTTCTTCATTTTCCTTTTCTTCTGTGTTTCTTCTTTCAACTTTTCTTTTTTGTACTTTACCTTTAGTTTAGGTAATCTACCATTAGTGCTTCCTTTGACTTGGATTGTTGTTAGAGTTGTCCTCTCTCCTGGGTTCATTCCATGCTCTTACCTTAGTCACCTTTTCTTAGTCTGCTGCCTTCTTGTTTTTGCTTAGTTAGCATTATTGCAGTGATTAACTGAATTATTTGCTCAGCATTCTGGATTAGAGCTCCATCACTTTTTGAAGTCTCTTTGTGTCCATTTACTCTCTGCTTCAATTTGATCTTTTTCTCTTTTTCTTTTATTTTCATTTTTTTCCTAATACATTGGCCCACATCTTCTCCATGTGAAGAGTTTGGTCATCCTGTTAGCTATTTTATCATTCATTTCATCTTCATCAGTGATTGGTTGCCACAGTTTTTCCCTGTTGGCATGGTAGGGTCGTCATTTCATAACCGGTTGGCATAATTTAGAACTAGAGGTGTGGTCGCCGATGTCATTTTGCAGTCATTTTGCTGGCCAATGGACAGTCCTCCTCTGAGATTTTAACCCATCCTCACTGGTTCTTATTGTTGGAGCCAACCTTCCTGGAATTAAGCCACTGTTCTCTGTAAATGAGACTTTAACTATTTTGTTACTGGCAACATGAATTTCATCATCCACTGTCCTTCTCGATGTCACCTGTGGAGATCGTACGGTATGTGGACTGAATGCTCTTGTGGCGCTTTTTTGATGTTTATATGCTTTTATTACCATCTCATTTTCTGTCCTATACAATTTGACTTTTTATCATATGATTTACATTTTCTCCTCAAGTTATTCTTCACAATTGGCTAATTTGACATTATTGATTATTTCTTTATTATCAGTATGGCATCTGGAAAGCATTCAGCCCTCTTTTGCTCAAGTTAACAGTTATAAACCAACATTTTTATACTTTTGACCAGCATCAGCTTCATCTTGATATGCTGAAAAGAAAGTTTGATTAAGCTTGCTTGATCTGCTTTTCCATGCTATTACGCTGCGCATGTGTGGCACTTTTTCTTTCTGCCACAACAATAACCCAAAATCATCCATAGTTGTTATTTTGTTATTGGGCATTATCTGCCCTGTGGGCCCACATATTCAAATCCAGATATTATTAATTTTTAGAAAACAGCTGTTTTGGCAAATAAATGATTTGCCTTAGTGACTGTTAAGACACAATTTCATACTCTTCTGGCCATCACGTTCTTGCGTACTGCTCTAAATTGGTAACATACAGTTTTAACAGTGGAATTCCACACATCTTTGTTGTCGTTAACAACTGTAGAACACAGGCACTGTGTTACTCCCCAGTCACTTGATTAAATGTTTTTTCACAAGCTCTAATAATATAATGTTTTAGAATATTGGGCCTAGGCATAGCGCAGTTGAGATAGTCAACTGTAATTTCTCAGATGCCTTTATCCTTCGTGTTCTTCAAATATTGTCAATTTCTTTTAGTTGTTACCTATGAGCCAAATTAAATAAGAGTTCTCTGCATAATACTTGGATCCATGGCTGATAACATTTATATCTCATTACCCCAGTGATGACAACAAGTTTGATTTAATTTCTTTGGTCTTTTATAAATATATTTTCCTTATCATTATTTTGTTTAACCTAACCCTAGAAAATTACTAACAAACATGTTGGAGTGACCAGTAGTGCTGTTTTATAACTATATTTTTCTTAGATCACATTTGTCTGTTTATTTAATTCTTCTTTGTCAGAGAATAATTCAGTTGTGTTTCCTCAGAATAATGCTTTAAATGTAACCCTCACTATACCAAATCCAGCCTTAGTTAAAACTAATTTTTGTGAGTTGAGCACCCACTTCGTCTATCAATGTTCAGCTGGACAGGTGCCTAGATGAGCAGACAGAGGATGCTAGTTTAGCAGAGAATGCAGAGATCTGCTATAAGACCAGTGAATACTCAAGATATACTAAATTAATATAATAATTAACAAATTTGGAAAGTTCTCTAGAGTGATCATTGGATATCTCACACCTGTGCCCTCAGAGGAAGGGATGGAAGTTCTCCTGTTGGATCATCAGTCTGTTGAAGTCTTTGGCTGTTGCACAGGGTCATCAGCTTGATGTCACTCAAAGGCCCTTAAAGGCCAGATGATGTGAAGTGGAGTATGAGCTTTGCTGTTCCTCTGCCTCTTCTCAGTGTGGCTTTGGATTGATCCTGCCACGGTTTTACATCTCATGATGTTCTCTTTGCTTTCAGGAAAAGTCTCAAGTGAAAGTTTCACCTTCCCTATCTGTCGTACACTCCGAGTTGTGTCGAGTAGTGTACGACACTAGGGGTCGCCCTTGAGAGCCCAAACACCTCTGACAGTTTTGAGAAAGGCCAATGAAAATTGGGTGTGCAGATTTGCATAGCTGGCCACGCCCCGGACATCCGGGTATAAATAGGGCAGCGTGTGCATCTGCTCACTCGTTCTGTTCTTCGGAGCCGAATGCAGCGTCTCTGTGTGAGAAGCGGCAACATTCACCTCTCTCGTCGTTGGATCTACGGCACAGACAGCGGTCTCTCCCTCTCTGACACGGCTCGTGTTGTGAGAGTTCCCCTGGGTGCGTCGACGGCGATCTTCAGGAGAAGATTTTCCTCTAATTGAGCAAATTTTCTCTAAAAGAGCTCCACGGGCGGATTGTGTGTTTCACTATGCCTTTCCGTCCGTGTCCAACTGGTTGCGGACTCTACCTTTCCCCTAACGATCGGCACGATCGCTGTGTTCAGTGCTTGGGGCGTGAGCATGCTGAAGCAGCGTTCGCTGAGGGAGGTTGTCAGAACTGCGAGGACATGCCCTTGGGCACGCTCCGCTCACGAGCCGCGTTCTTTTCGAAGAAGCCGCGGCGCCATTCAACTGCTTCCCGCTCCGGTCCTTCTACTTCCGGGTACAAGGCCGCAGCGATGTGCGTTGAAGAAGAGCGGCAGGGTTTGAACGACGCTTTGCCGGGTACGTCCTCGCAAACCGTTCACCCTGTGTGTCCACCGATGGAGTCTCAGGACGATTTTGAAAGCTCGTCTCAGTATGGGCTGGATCTTTTGTTCGAGGCTCCTGCTGAGGAAAAGGCAGGGTCTGTAGCATCGGAGGGAGAGCCGTCAGAGGCTGACGTCACAGCTGAACTTACTGCTCCGGCGGGAGAGTCTCAGTCTGTGGCGGATGCCGAAATGGCCGCCGCACTAAAACGGGCAGCCAAGGAGATTGGGGTTGTGTGGGTTCCCCCACCCAGCCCTGAGCCTTCAAGGCTGGATGACTGGTTCCTGGGCAGTGGACGTGACTCGAGACCACGTTCCTCCCCGGTCCCGTTTTTCCCGGAAGTGCATGAGGAGTTAACGAAGTCGTGGAAAGCCCCTCTGTCGGCTCGTTCACGGCACGCTATCTCCCCGTCCCTCACCACCCTCGATGGCGGTCCAGCGAGGGGGTATACGGAGGTCCCCCAGGTGGAGAGAGCGATTGCGATGCACTTGTGCCCGCAAAACGCCGCCTCCTGGAGGGGCCGCCCGAGACTCCCGTCCAGGGCTTGTAAGTTTTCGTCTGCGCTTGTAGCGAAGGCTTATGCGGCCTCTGGGCAAGCTGCGTCCGCCTTACACGCTATGGCGATTTTGCAGGTCTATCAGGCTAAGGTTCTCAAAGACCTGCACGAGGGTGTTCCTGACCCAGAGCTGTTACACGAGCTGCGCTCTGCGACCGACTATGCTCTTCGAGCTACGAAGGTTACGGCGCAGGCTCTGGGGAGGGCGATGTCCACTATGGTGGTCCAGGAGCGCCACCTATGGCTAAACCTGGCCGAGATGCGAGACGCCGAGAAAGCACGCTTTCTTGACGCTCCCATTTCCCAGACTGGTCTCTTCGGCGAAACCGTGGAAGAATTTGCCCAGCAGTTCTCCACGGTGAAGCAGCAGACGGAGGCCATTAAACACATCCTGCCTCGGCGTGCAGCGAGCGCTGGCCCAGCTCAGCCGACGCAGCAACCTCCGCCTGCCCCCCGCCGAGGAAGACCCCCTACGAGGGTGGCTCAGGCCCCGCAACCTGCCGGTCCTGCAGCCAGACCCGCCCAACGGTCCAGCACTCGTAGGAAGGTGGCACCGCCAGCCCGTCCTCAGGCCACTAAGAACCCACGTCAGGCTTCAAAGCGTTCCTGAGACGGGCAGCCCAGGGAAGGAGGATCATCTGACCTGTCCGGATCCACACTCGACGAGGGGACGAGCGCTGGATTCGGCTTCTACCCGGCTGTCTGCCACACGGCAGACGGCCACCACATGGTCAATGAAAGAGCAATTTCCTTCTTCTCTGGGCACAATATACAGCACCTCCGACCCTCTACTCGACGGTCAGATGCTGTTTCCATTATCAGAAACATACGGTCGCACAACACCTGTGCCCCCGTGTGCTCTGAAACATCAAGCTCGTTCAGACGATCTCCCCTCTCGGGCGGATCATCTGCACAGCTCTCACGGATCGGACTCCCTGGGCAGAGCAGCCAGTGTGGTTCGGGGCTTCTCACCTCCGGCCACACACTGTTTTCCCAGCGACGGTACCCCCACCCTTGGTACACCGAATGTAACTCCTCTGAGACCCTTAGCGGAGAACTTTTCGGATTGGTTAAATCTCCCCAATCCTTCTCGCTGGCTCCTCAGGACCATTCGGCTCGGCTATGCCATCCAGTTTGCACGGCGTCCACCCAAGTTCCGTGGTGTTCTCACTACGTTGGTTCAGGGCCCCAACACCGCGGTTCTTCGGGCGGAAATCGCAGTCCTTCTGGCGAAGGACGCGATAGAAACTGTCCCCTCAGCCGAAATGAAGAAAGGGTTCTACAGCCCCTACTTCATTGTACCCAAGAAGGGTGGCGGTCTCAGACCAATCTTGGATCTGAGGGTCTTGAATCGGGCCCTGCTCAAGCTCCCGTTCAAGATGTTAACCCTCAAGCACATTCTCACGTGTGTCAGAGTTCAAGATTGGTTTGTGGCCATAGACCTGAAGGACGCGTACTTTCATGTCTCAATCCTCCCAAGACACAGGCCGTTCTTGCGGTTTGCCTTCGAGGGACGGGCATATCAGTACAAGGTTCTCCCCTTTGGCCTCTCCCTGTCGCCCCGGGTCTTTACGAAGGTAGCGGAGGCCGCCCTTTCCCCCCTCAGGGAAAGGGGCATACGCATTCTCAATTATCTCGACGACTGGCTGATCCTAGCTCACTCGTGGGATTTGGTTTGCGCACACAGGGACATGGTTCTCAACCATTTGGCTCAGTTGGGGCTTCGGGTCAACTGGGAAAAGAGCAAACTCTCCCCGGCACAGAGGATCTCTTTTCTTGGTGTAGAGCTGGACTCGGTCAGTATGTCTGCACGTCTCTCCCCGGAGCGTGCACAGTCAGTTCTGAGGTGTGTGGCAACACTGATGCGGGTCAGCGGTCCCCCTAAAACAGGTTCAGAGGCTCCTAGGGCACATGGCATCCTCAGCCGCGGTCACGCCACTGGGTTTGATGCACATGAGACCGCTGCAGCACTGGCTTCATACTCGAGTCCCCAGGTGGGCGTGGCATCGAGGCACATTTCGAGTGAACATCACACCATCGTGTCGCCAGACACTCAGCCCTTGGACAGACATTATGTTCCTACGGTCAGGAGTTCCCCTGGAACAGGTGTCCAGACGCATCGTTGTCACCACAGATGCTTCCAAGACAGGCTGGGGTGCCACCTGCAACGGGCAGGCAGCTTCCGGGGTCTGGACAGGCCCCCGACTGTTTTGGCACATAAATTGTCTGGAGTTGTTGGCAGTGCTCCTGGCCCTGAGGAGGTTCCGACCTATGATTCAGGGCAAGCACGTGTTGGTCAGGTCCGACAACACTGCGACTGTGGCCTACATCAACCACCAGGGCGGTGTACGCTCCTTTCGCATGTCACAACTAGCCCGCCACCTGCTGCTCTGGAGTCAACACAGACTCAAGTCTCTACGAGCCACTCACATTCCGGGCGAAGCCAATCGTATGGCCGATTCCCTGTCACGACAGGTTTCGCTCGGAGGCGAGTGGAGACTCTACCCCCAGTCGGTCCAACTGATTTGGGATCGATTCGGCCAGGCACAGGTAGACCTCTTTGCCTCACCGGAATCCACCCACTGCCAGCTGTGGTACGGTCTAACCGAGGCCCCCCTCGGTATAGAAGCACTGGCACACAGTTGGCCGAGGGGCCGGCTCAAGTATGCGTTTCCCCCAGTGAGCCTCATCGCACAAACCTTGTGCAAAGTCAGGGAGGACAAGGAACAGATTCTCTTGGTGGCCCCCTTCTGGCCCAACAGAACCTGGTTCTCGGACCTGGTGCTCCTGGCATCAGCCCCTCCCTGGCGCATTCCTCTGAGGAAGGACCTCCTTTCTCAGGGGAAGGGCACAATTTGGCACCCGCGCCCCGATCTTTGGAACCTCCACCTTTGGTCCCTGGACGCGACCAGGAGGACTTCAGAGACCTTTCACCTTCAGTGGTAAACACACTTCTACAGGCAAGAGCCCCCTCTACCAGACGGCTGTATGACCTAAAATGGCGCATCTTTGTGAACTGGTGTTCTTCTCACGGGAAGGACCCACGGAGTTGTGGCATCAAATCAGTGTTATCCTTCCTTCAAGAAGGCCTGGACAGGCACCTGTCTGCCTCAACACTCAAGGTTCATGTCGCAGCTATATCAGCTAACCATGACTTGGTGGGGGGCAGATCGGTGGGGAAACACGATTTGATAATCAGGTTTCTTAGAGGAGCCCGGAGGCTGAACCCTCCTCGGTCGCATCTCATCCCCTCTTGGGATCTTGCTGTGGTTCTCCAAGGTCTACAACAAGATCCATTCGAGCCCCTTCAGTCAGTCGAACTCGATGCTCTCTCCTTCAAGACGGCTCTTTTGACTGCGCTCACTTCCATCAAAAGAGTGGGAGACCTCCAAGCCCTCTCCGTGAACAGTTCGTGCCTGGAATTCGGACCAGCGGATTCTCACGTTGTCTTGAGACCCCGGCCTGGATATGTGCCCAAGGTCCCCACCACTCCTTTCAGAGATCAGGTAGTGACCTTGCAAGCTCTCTCTTCCCAGGAAGATGACCCCAACCTGACCTTGTTATGCCCAGTCCGTGCCCTGCACATCTACATGGAACGAACGCAGCCCTTCAGACGTTCGGAACAGCTCTTTGTTTGTTACGGAGGACAGCAGAAGGGGAAAGCTGTCTCCAAACAGAGGATCTCCCATTGGCTGGTAAACGCGATCCGTATGGCCTACCTGGCCAGAGGCCTACCCTGCCCTCTGGAGGTAAGAGCCCACTCAACCAGGGGCATCGCTGCCTCAGCAGCCCTGGCGAATGGGGCCTCATTAACAGACATCTGTAGAGCTGCGGGTTGGGCTACACCTAACACATTTGCCAGATTTTATAATTTGCGCACAGAACCAGTGTCAGCTAGAGTCTTGATTGCTAACTCTTGACTCGGCACACTGGTTGGTGTAGAGCTTGCATAAAGCGCTTCCCCTAATGGTGATTACGCTTCTGAGTTTCAGTAGGTTTCCTGATGCGAACCCTGGACACCATCTCCATCTTTGGCACTTCTGCACATGGCGGAGTTTAGCGGAGAAACTCGCTATGGAATCCCTTCACAAGGTATGAATACCCTTATTTTGATTGGATTGTGCCCCATATGTAGTGGCCCCTTATGTGGCCCCATATGTGTATTTCCACCTATAACTCTTGTGGTGCGGTGTTTTCCCCTGAAAACAGGTTCTCTAGGATCTGAGTCTGGCTGTCTTCCCGGGTGTGAGACCCACCTCAGGTCCCATGTCTAACTATGTCACTCTAACCCCCCCTGTCGGGCAGGTCGTGAACTCCGTAATGTCTTTCCTTCGGGAGCAGGCATTTTTCCCAACGATCTCAAGACACTCAGGGGCCTTAAGGGAGGCCCGGCTGCAGGACCCCGCTGTACAGGTCAGTCCTTGGACGTTGGATGGTCACAGAGGAGGTGAGCTGCACTTACGTTAACACGTTGCCCTGTTACTTCTGCACTTGTCTCTCGTGACGCGGCCAGACATGTGGCGTGTTTTTACGGGGACCCCTAGTGTCGTACACTACTCGACACAACTCGGAGTGTACGACAGATAGGGAACGTCTCGGTTACGTATGGTAACCCTCGTTCCCTGATGGAGGGAACGGAGACGTTGTGTCTCCCATGCCACATCCCTGGTCCGCCTCTGAGTGAGCTGAGACGCTCGGCTCCTCAGAATCAGAACGAGTGAGCAGATGCACACGCTGCCCTATTTATACCCGGATGTCCTTGGCGTGGCCAGCTATGCAAATCTACACACCCAATTTTCATTGGCCTTTCTCAAAACTGTCAGAGGTGTTTGGGCTCTCAAGGGCGACCCCTAGTGTCGTACACTACTCGACACAACGTCTCCGTTCCCTCCATCAGGGAACGAGGGTTACCATACGTAACCGAGACGTTTTCCTGGATTGAGTCAGTCTTGTTCACGTAATGGTTCCTCAGAAGTGTCAACTTTCATTGTCGGCGGTGAATGCCCATCAGCCGCTCTTTTTCTTTCTTGCTGCCGTGTCTTTGCTTTTTCTTCTCTTGTTGCTTTCATTCTTCTAGGCAGTGTTCCAGAAACCTTCTGAAATTTGAACACTCAAGAGAACTTTTATTAATTCTAATTCCAATTGTGTTAACAATCTGCTTTTTATGTTCAACCATGTTTGTTTAATACTAAAAATCTCACTGGTTGACAACAGCATTTCCCTCATTCTGTTTTTAGTAAAGCAGTTCTTGTTGTAGCAAAACAGCAATTTACTAACTATGCTTATCTGAGCGTACTATAAATAATAATATTTCCTACATAGTATAATCTTTCTATTATAATTTCAGACTTCAATCTTGATATTTTCCTATATTCACATGCAGGATGCAAAATAATCTTGTAATCGTAAATGGAAATTTCCCATCCAATCTTTACTCTAGTTTAATCATGCAGTCTCATTCCTCACTCAGTCCTGCTTTTAATCAACACATTGCACATGTTATTTTAGTTAATACAATTTTAAATTTCTGCAATGGATTAATTTTCCCAATTTACCCTCAGGGATAATGAGATACAACTTTCCTGGACGTCTTAAAATATAAGATGTATTTTAGGCATGTGCATTCCTATTACTTATTTATATATTATGTAATTAAATGTATCATATATGTTATTATATCATTATTTTTATTTGATTTATTTAATTTATCACAGATAAATTTAGACATTTATCATTACTATTATTTATTTATTTATTTATTTATTTATTTATCTAGCTATTTATTTTTCACATCCCGGGTTTCGGCAGATGCTGTCTGCTTCCACCTTTTACGGGGGCAGCCGTGGCCTAATGGTTAGGGAGTCGGGCTTGTAATCGAAAGGTTGCGGGTTTGAGTCCCAGGTCCGGCGGGGATTGAAGGTTGGGGGGAGTGAATAACCAGCCCTCTCTCCACCCTCAATACCACGACTGAGGTGAGTCCCTTGAGCAAGGCACCGATCCCCCAACTGCTCCCCGGGCGCCGCAGCAATAGCGATATGGCTGCCCACTGCTCCGGGTGTGTGTTCACGGTGTGTGTGTGTGTGCGTGTTTGTTCACTTCTCACTACTGTGTGTGTGCACTTGGATGGGTTAAATGCAGAGCACAAATTCTGAGTATGGGTCACCATACTTGGCCACACGTCACGTCCTTTCCTTTTCCTTTCCATAGTTTTAACATAAGTAAATCAGTGAAGAGTCTCATATCACCGCTCTGTAGTCAGAAAGTCTATTTATATACTCACGCTGCCTCGGCTACTAGATCATGTACACAAGTGCGCACACACAGACAACATAAATCTTTCTTTGCTTCGACTCCTTGGAGTTATCTATCAACTCCTGCCAATCTTCTGTTTTACATTTCTAAACCTTCTTTCTAAACACACATTATAAAACCATTACAGGGTTTTGCTGAACTACCCACCATATTTCAGGCTTTTTACTAAAACTACTGTACCATCTTTCTGATATTGATCTGTCTCAGGCTTTTTACTACTAACTACTACTACCCACCTGTGATATCCGGTACCGTAAATTAATTCCTGTGCGCTTTAATTCCTTGCTGTCATATACTATTACAAGACAACTGCAATACAACTACATTGACTCCCTTGCTGTCTAAAAAGGCCTCGGTACAGCGAACGGAGACCGCTGTATTACAACAATTAAGGACAAATGCAATGTAATTAAATCTTCATTGCAATAATTCAGACGCCTGCACTGCAACTATATCGACTTTGCTCCATGCTTCAAGGCCACAAATGCATCTAACAAAGACCGCTGCATGCAACATCGAACGACAGCTTAGTTTATTCTGGATTCAGAAACCCCTTCTTTTTTCTTTTAGTTTTTAATTTTGGAAGAACTTTTAAATAGTTTCCTTACCACAACAGGCAACTCTGGAGAACAACACACTAACTTTATAAGCAAAACTGCTTATACTTTTATTGTGGCCATTTGAGTTATCGTCCAGAGAGCCCGTTGCAGCTTTTTCACTCTTTTGCCTTGTCTCTGTCCTGCTGGGGTCTCCAATTATGTTGTATAATTTCCCTTGCTCAAAATAAACTGCTCTGAAGAGGTTTTGAAGCCAGATAGACCTTTATTAACAAGTTAAAAAAAGGCTGAGTAATGTTCGAACACCACTCCAGAGTTTCGTCTCAAGCACACATATATACATCCTGAATCATTCCATATATGCACTGTTGTATTTTTGGACAAGGTATTTTTTTACCATATATCAGTTCCTAAAGGTTGATCAATAGCTGTCATGTATTTCTAGCTCCTGAACAGGTTCTTTTCCTTCATGAGTGTTTTTCAAGCTTTAAATAGTTCTCTTTGCTCTAAGCTCACTGCACATAGTCAGATGATAATAGTAGACGATCCTCTTATGCAATTCTAAGTTTTATATTGATTCAAGATTCATGAAAATCTTCTACATGGGCACCCACCGGCAGAAACACAAATCGGGAATTATAATGAATATTTGAATGAATTAATTCAAATTATTGATGTGAATTAAAATATTTTTTAGCTCTTTAAACACAAAGCTTCCACAAAGAAAAACAGTTCCTAACAAACTACTGTGAACCTGGAAGTTCAGACAAGACGGACATTGAAGACATAATGTTCAGTCACTGTATGAATGTATATAAAACTGTTTGTACACAGCAGATGTAGACATATAAATGAATTGTAAATTGATTATTAAATTGTTTAATTATGTTTATACATAATTTCCATGACAGAGTTGAAGATAAATCCTTTCATACTGGAGCTGCCAGTTTCAAATGATTATTAAACAGCAGCACAAACTATGCAAAAGCGTCAGTCCTTCCAGTGACTCAGTGTCTGAATTCACTCACTCGTTTTCATTCACTCCTTCAACTGAACTGTATTAGTGGTCTAATGTAGGGAATAGTGAATGAGGGTATTTGGATTCAGTTAAACACTTCTCATCAATTAACAACAACTTTAACAACAAGACACACTTCTAACAATGTGTCCACAAGTCTACTATTAACAGGAATCTCCTCCAGTTTAGTTTGACAGTAAATACAGTCAGTAACTGAAGCACAAGCTAATAGCAGTTGTTTTTGAATGAATCGAGTGAGAGCGCGGTGGTGTGATGCGAGAGAAGTAAAAGAAACGCCGGACTCAAATACCCGTATGACTGTGTGTTATTCTGTGTTGCTAATGACAACGGTTGTTATCAGGGAATAACACACCTCAGAATGTCACGACTGACCAATCAGAATCGAGTATTCCAGGAGCTGTGCAATAATTTCAGTTCTTTACTGAGACCAATACAAACATGTTTAAACTAGAGGACAAACAGCTTTAACTAGTGGAACATTTCACTGAAAGATTTTTGTTTTAAGGCAAAATCACATTTGTATTTGTTCCATGTCATTTACTATATTTGGTGTAAACTCATTAATATGCGTTTCACTTTATTTTCACTCAATAGAGACACAGATTGGAATTCATGTTCTAAATGTATTATATTTAAAACACAAATACTGTTTTATAAATATGTATTCAGATCAGGTAGAGTCAGTAATTAATCTGATTACAGGATTTTGATGCAAGTTTTTACTCAAAAAAATATAGTAACTAATTTGTAGTTTGTTCCACTGAACTCTGATTATCTTCTCTTCTGTTCCACCTTACAGTGTAGATGAAGATCCATCACCTGAAGTCCCTGATAGAGTTCAATCACAAGAAATACCTGGAGTTTAATCACCAAAAGATGATAAATGCTGTATATCATAATGAAGTGGTCTTGAGAGGAGCAGTAAACATCAGGTGAGGATCCACAGAAGAGCTTCACTACTGTGTCTATGAGGAGAAAGAAATGTGTGATAAATGTGTGAATGTGATCCATACAGGTGAAGAGACTCAGACTTTACAATCAAATAATGCAGCATGTGTGTTAGAAACATGTGATATTGAATGATTAATGTTGCTTTAGTATTCAAGTGATCATTTTGTTTAATTTAAAGCTGGAACAGAGGAGGAAGAAGCTCAGATGAGTCTGTCTGGCTCTTCAGTTGAATAATATTTGTATTAAAATCATCCATAATGATTCAAATGTTTCTAATCATAAATGCAACACTTAAATGTATGAAAAGAAATGATAAAACAAGTCTGTGTGAAATTTCCATGTTACATAAAACATTTGTTGTATCATATTTTATACACATTGTTATTCTATTTTATTTTATATTAGGTTAGTTATGTGTGTGTGTTGTTAATGTACAGATATCCAGTATATTGTGTTTGTTCTGTGGATGGAGTCTCTCCTTCATCAGTTCAGACCAACTAAACATTTTTCACCAGTTAACAGCATTTGTGTCTTTCAGTCTCCTCTAGATAGTCAAATACATTTGACTTTTTCATCACGTTTATGTTTACATGTAAATAAAATGCTACATATACAGTTAAAAACAACTACTTTGTTTAAAAAGTTCACTTGCGTGTTTTAAGTATTAAAATATTTTGAGAAAAGTCTCAGTGTCTTTGATTGGTTTCCAACTTTTTTCAAAAATATTTCATGTTCTACAGACAAGAGAAAGAAAACAAGGAACATACAGGTTCTTATTTAGCACTTATATCTTATAAAACTATCAAACAACAGATATTTTGACTAAATACTTTTAATTAAATGAATTACTTACAAATACCAGAAACTGTAAATGTGTTAAAGTGTTTGTGAACAGGAAGAACAAAGGCAGTGAGGATCTCAAACTAAAGTCTTCTGTATCAGCAGTGATGTTGATGTTGATGTTGATGTTGATGTTGATGTTGAAGGTTTCGAGGTTTCAGCACCTGATCTTTATGAGGATTCATCAGTAAAAATACAGAAACAATCACCAAATGTACAATAAAAACTTTCAGAAAGTATTTCAGAAATGATCCTGTAAATCAGAAAAATCTGCTGCAGATTTGTCAGTGAATTCACTTCTTGTTGAAATACTACCCTGATTTTAAATAGAATAAGATTTACTGATGTATGATCAGCTCTGCTTATATTTCTAACAGTAATTCATAAATGAAAACACTTCAAAACCAACAGCTTTTATGAATTCAGTGTGTTTATACACATGTGATAGTAAATGTAAGCAGTTTAGCATTGTTTAACAAATGTAAAGTTTTATTATCCTAAATCTTGTGTATTACAGTTTAAAATGATTTCTAATGCATACAGCTGAAACAAATGAAATAATGCAGCATTAATATAAACATACATGTACACATGGGCGAAATATCAAATAACATTTCAGTCATAGTACAGATCAGCTCTTTTGAGGGTTTCGTCAGTTTGTTCTTTCAGATTCGGTGAATCTGCTGCGTTCGTTTCATCACATCTGGTTCGGAGGACCTGAAACCGGAAGTTGTTCATCAGTTAACACGGTCAGTGCCTTCAGCTTTGTTTTGTAAATTGGGTGATATTCACTTTCTTCTCAGATGTGACTTTGATTTACTCAAACTTCCTGTGAAGTTATCAGCATTCCACCAACAAGTCTTATTATGTTGGAAATTGGCACACACACAATTTTACACCTCACAATACTCCTGTCTGGAATAACAAATCCCTGTTTTATGAGAACTGGGTAATTAGAAATATTTGCTCAGTGATGGATGTAATGGATGACAGTGGTGATATGTTAGATTACAATTCTTTCACTTTAAAACACAGATTTTCCTGTCATCCAAAGCAGTTCTTTACTGTTGTTAATTCAATACCCTCAGGTATAAAAATGTTAATGAAATGTTCCCTTTCTTCCCTTATTATATGTTGGTGATATTGAAATAGAGAGTAAAATCTGCACTGACAGATATATAAGACACATTATTATCCAGTTATGCTGCCACTGTCAAATATTGAGAAATAAATTAGATGACACATGTGATTAAAAAAAAATAAAAAATCAGAACAGCCTAAGATTCACTATCAAATTATTATTATTATTATTATTTTCTTTTGTAAAGAAACAGCGTTTATTCATGCTGAACACAAGAGTATTTCACCATGAGCTTCTGCATGAAGAGAAATGCACATAATAACTTCATGAATGTACAATTAAAATTAGACCTAGTATGTCTCGAATAGACTGCTTTTACTCCATTTATTTTTGTCATTGAGTATCTTTATGTTTAGCTGCTGTTGTCTTTGTCATTTATTCACATTATGTCTCAAGCTTGAACTTTTGCCTGCATTTGTTGTCAGACCCGACAGACAGAAACAGGTCAGTTTCCTTTGTGAAGTGAACGACTCGGACATAGAAACAACATGGAAAGAAACATCTACATGATGGAATCACAAAATACAGGTATCATATACTCTCTTTATGTTTATGTTAAATATGATTGTGATGTGCAACATTAAATAATGACTTTAGTTGATTTATGAATGTAATAGCTGTATGAGCAGCAGTAACATCAGTTTCACTTTCATCTTCTGTCACAAAACTGAATCAAATCTGTGTAAAACAACCAGAAACATTGTCTCTTGTGCAGTGTTTTTGGTTTATGTTACTTGGTAAACATGCAGAACATGCTTCATGATCTGCTAGTTGAGATTCAAACTACTGTAGTTAAACAGAAAACTGAACAACAAACAACAGACACAAAAGCTGCAGAACAGTGACTGATGAATGAACAGAGACTGTGTTACTGTTTGAAAATCACTAACATCTCTTACAGGACGATGAACAGACAGACGTCAAGCATCAGAGAAGATGATCAGCTGAAGACTGAAGAAAGAACAGAATATCAACATGTCAACCTCCAATACCACAGGTAAAAATCAGTCACATCATTGTTTAAAATTATTCAAAAATAATATTTTCATTGAATTCTGTCAATAAAATTTAAATTTCTTGAAGCACTGTGTTTAAATCCAGAGGCAATATACATCATATCTAAAGAAATACATTTCTTTTTGCATATTTAGTAAAAATTATCAATGAAAATGAAAATGAAAATAATGATTATTTTCATTCCTCAACAAACTCCAAACATATTTATTTTTATGTTTCAATAATTTGTTAAAATGTGACGAAGGTGATGTAGGTCAAATATAATCTAAGACTTTTGTTTCGTACAGTGATTGTCGTCCACAATCTTCCTCAAAGAACAACCTCCTATGAGTAAGTCTTTATCTACATAAATAAATGAAGTTATGTGTGGAAGATATTAACAATTTATCCCCATTAAAACACAAGTGATTAAATGTATCTCCTGCTGGTGGATTCTGTTTATTTTGATCTGTGATGTTGGATTAAGATCAAGATCCTGTAATCATAACATGTTACATATCACATGTGCTGTGTGTTATTGTGTGATGTGAGGATTGTGGACACTGAATGTCTGATTTGACTGTTGGCAGTGAGGATTGTTCTTCTGGGTTCGAGCGTGTCTGAAAACAGTCTGGTGGGAAACTTCATATTAGGACGAGCAGCGTTTGACAGTGAAGCTCCTCCAGATGTTGTAGAGAGAGTCGCAGGAAGACTGAAGGACAGACATGTGATCATCATCAACAGTCCTCAGCTGCTCCAGACCAACATCTCAGATCATCAGATCACACAGACAGTGAGAGAGTGTATCCATCTGTCTGATCCAGGACCTCATGTGATCGTTCTGCTCCTCAAACATGAGCCGTGTTCAGCAGAAGATCAAGAGCGTGTGGAGAAGGTGCTGCTCTCTTTCTGTGAGCGCGTTTATCAACACACCATGGTGCTCAGCACACGAGAGCCCACTGAAACCAATGACATCCTGCAGAAAATCATTCAGAAATGTGCAAACAGACACTTCAGTCTTCAGATGAGCAGCTCTCCTCAAGATCTTCTGCAGACGCTTGAGGACATTGAGAAGATGAATGATGGACGACACCTGGATTGTGCTGAAGGTACAACAGTATTTTACAATGGATGATATAGTGTGACGATATTTGGTGTTTATATCAGTAATTTAACATGTTTAAATTTTCTTCTGTCAGAAGGTGTGAAGCTGAATCTGGTTGTGTGTGGGAGCGACGAGACATTAAAATCCTCCATATCAGAGCAGATCCTGCAGCAGACAGACAGAAGATCAGATCGTCTTTACGTAGATTACGTAGCCAGGCTGTGATCAATCAATAAATCATAACAATCCCACACTGCCAATGTGATACAGACACAGACACAGTGATTGAATGTTAACACAAGTCTAAATGCAGCCTAAGAACAACAAAAGTATTGACTTTTAGTTCTGTTCATCTTTGTTAGATTCATGGTTAATGTTAAGATACACTGAAAAATGAAAAATGTCATTATTTACTCACCCTCATGTGAAATAGAACAGAATCAAAACCGTGTCTGCTTGATTTGAAGGAACCAATGAGATTTACAAGCACGCACATTTAAACTTACCATACTTTTACCATATTTGATGCATTTATTCTGAATAATCGGCTATCAGTATCAGTGGAGAAATTTACTATCTGTAGCTCTCTACTTTTTTCAGATGTATTTTTGAACCCCTTCTGTCATGTAGCCTGTAACACCACTGGTCAAAAATGAAATTGCTTGCAAATTCCTTGTTTTGCTAAATTATCACCAAATATTGGATTCAGTACAGGTTACAGATCAGTTACAAGCCCAACTCTGAGGTGAGTTCCTTGAGCAACTGCTCCCTGAGCACTGCAGCAATAGCAATATGGCTGTGTGTGTGTGTGTGTGTGTGTGTGTGTGTGTGTGTGTGTGTGTGTGTGTGTGTGTGTGTTTGTGTGGGTTAAATGCAGAGCACAAAGTCTGAGTATGGGTCACCTTTCCTTTCCTTTCCTTTCCTTTCCCTTAATCTATTGGCATATTAAACACTATTTTGGAGGTGAAAAGACAGAAGTTTGATGCAAGTAAAAAACAAAGAACATAAAGCCTTTGTCATTGTATTGTGCAAAATCCAATACATTTTGGAAACTCTATCGCTGCACTCACACGCCACCTTGCTAATGACATATATGCTTGTAAATTCACAAATAAACCTTACAATGACACTGCAATGAACAAAACATCTAAATGACACATTTTGAGTAAGAATTTTTATTGACCACCAGATGGCATAGTAGAGAACCGTATCAAAAGCTTTGAAGCATCAATACAGTACAATACAGTCCCACTGAAAACCACCAGGGGGTTCCTTTACAATGCAGAAATATTAACAAATGGGTGGTAATAAAGTTATTATAAAATAAAGTTTATATATATTATAATGCACCTTAACGTTGGTGCTACCCACAATTAAACAAAATGAAGTAGTTGTTTATATATTATGAACCCTAGGCTCGGTTATTTGGTTTATTTAATTCCTGGATTCTGCCTGCCTGTAAATATTGTGCCCAAGAGTATAAAAGTGTTTAATCAAGTATATAGAAATAAATTTGAATGTAGGCTATATTGTGAGTAGTCATAGAAGTGATTACTAAATAAAAATAAAACAAAAAAGTAACAGTGAATCATTCTGTGAATCTTCAGTTGATTCAGTGTTTCAGAGGGCTTCATTTCACATCATCACAACTGTTTTCAACTTCCTCTTCTTCTAGCTAGAGCACAACTGAAGCTGCTTTGTCTTGACTTTTTAATGACAGCTGGCAATGCAGCTGTATGTGCATTCCTGCCATTTACTGGGAGTGTAAAGCCCAGACGAAAAACAGAGAAAACAAAAATAAATCCTCCTAATTAAATCTCTCTCTCTTTCTCTCTCTCTAATTACTTACATTTATTGGTCACTTACTTCTATTAGTACTCATAACCAGTGTTGGGGAGTAGCTTGTTACATGTAACGGAATTACCTAATTTAATTACAAAATAAATGTAATTGTAATTAGCTATAGTTACTGAGAAAAAAAAATATGTAATTAAATTACAGTTACTTTTGAAAAATGTTAATGATTACAAAGGGGGTTACATCTGAATTTCACACAAATACACCCACATACAGATTTAATTGTCTACTTTTATAAACTGCATTGATTGCAGAATAGGACACATGCTTATTCAATAACTATTTTATTTCCTATTTGGGTTTTTGCATATACTTTAGATTTTAAGATAAATTGTTTTTTTCCTGGGCGTTGTTAGATGGCAGTGTTTCCTGTCATAACTATGCAAACATTTGATTTCAAAACCAGTATTATAGCTATTAAACTATTTCTTGTTATGATTTCAAATCTGAATTTAACCTCAGAATGATCTAAAATGATCTAAAAATAAGTTAATAAAAGTCTGAATTTGTGGTGGCTGTGCTTTAAATTAAATTATTACACGGCTTTACGGAATACTTGATTCTGATTGGTCAGTCATCACATTCCAAGGTATGTTATTCTTCATAACAACTGGTAAAAGCTAATAACACAGACTCATCCGGAAAACTTACGTTGGCCTATATGCTTGATAATTTTTCTTAGTGGAAGCTTTGGATTTGGTTAGCTATTAAAATATTAAAACTCAATTCAATATTATGTGTACAATTTCTTGATGAGGTCATCCTGGTTATGTGGACTCAACAAGCAACTGTGTAATAAATGGGATAATGTACGTCCAGCCAGTTGTTATTGCAAAATAAAGATGTATCCCTTACTTATTATAATCTTAATTAAAGTGATAAAGGATTTTAAAAGTCTGACAGTAATCAGTGTTGAGAGCTACTGTAAGGTTCACTCTGCCTGGTTTAAATGTTTCAAAAATTTTAGAAATTTAGAAAAGTAAATCAAAAAGTAATCAAGTTACATTACTTTAATATAGCATAGAATATAGAATAAGAAAGAAACAGACTAATATTAGCGTAGATGCCATTCTTCTGACGCACTGAGTACATCGGGTGTTATGGGAAGTAACTGAGCCTAACTTTTAAAACACCCCCAAACTTGGTTTCTCCCATTTCCCATGATGCACTGCAGCACAGATATAAAGGCTCATTCCACAATCGTTCTGGTTTCTTAACCGGATCCAGCAGCATGGTGGCAGGTGAGGTGAGTAAGTGCTGCTCTTGTCAATGGGTTTATATTTTGTGTGTTAGTTAGTGATGGCTAAGTGAAGCGTTCTGAACTAGTGAAGCTTTCAACACAATTGTATCGGAAAAAGGTTCATGTTGTGGCCATCTAGTAAAAATGAATAACACCTTCCAAAGTGCTGTGCTCCATTGCAGCTGCTGGTTTCACATCTGGTTCTACAAATGATTTTGTTTTATTTTATTGTATATAGATAATGGTCATTGTCAAAGTCAATTATTTATGTTGGTGTACTAGCACTAAAATAAGTAAAATAAATAAAACATAAATTCATAAATGAAATCTATGATATGTTTATTTGAACTCTGCCTCAGTCCTTAGACTTTTTCTTCAAAGTTAATTTTTGAGCTCAGTATATAAATTACTACTAAAAAATAAATTCATAAACAATGCTAACACATTAAAATGTACTATAATGTAAAGGAAACGGCACTGGGCTTCACTTCGTTTGAACCAGATACTGAAGCAAGCACATGGTTTTCAGGTGAATGAAGCTTCGGACGTCATAGATCACTTGCTTTTCTTAAAACGAATCAAGCTCTGATGCAGTAAGCTTTGGAGCATCCTTGTTGAAGGTAACATCACTAGTGTTAGTTAAAGATGGTCTGTGGAACATTTCCCTGTTTAGTTGTGTTAGAATAGATGTGTGATTACTGGATGGTTTACTGCATTTGTGTGCTCGTGTTCAGTTACAGTAAATGAAGCTGATTCACTGCTCATCTCTCACTCATATTATCCTTCCTAATATGCCTGTCTCTCTTCTACTACACTTCTGATCCATTCATAACAAACCCAGAGAAACACTTAATGTCTAGATATTACGACAGACATACGATCATGACCGTATGTGATTTACATATTGGGCTGTTTTCCTAATAATAATGTTAACATGAGGAATGCTAAACGAGGGTCACTTAGTGTGATGGGATGGATGTTGTTACTACAACCCCCTCTGCTGGAGAATAGGAAGAGCGCACTACAGGTTTAGCTGAGGCCTTCGCCTGGTTAACTGGTTAATGATTAACTTGATTGCTTCAGGTTGAAAGTAGAGTGTGCTGTTACTCAGTCACTGAATTGCGTTAATGTTAAAAAAAATCACTGTTATTTTAATAATAGCAATCGCAGGCAGTTTGTGTCAAATAAAAACATTTTTTGTCTATATAAAATAACTTGGAAAAAGTGTGAGGTCTTTGGTGTAAAATTAATATTTTTCTAATTCTTGAACGGTTACCTAAGATTTGCCAGTGATCTCCTGTAATTGTTGTCAGATAAATTTTATATGAATAAACATTAACTTTAGATACCAGTGAGCAATCGCAGACAGTTTCTTTCAAACAGAAACATTTTTTGTTCATATAAAATAACTTGGAAAAAAAGTGTCAGGGCGTTGGTGTAAAATAAATATTTTAAATATTTTTGAACGGATAACTCAGATTTGCCTGCGATCTCCAGTGATTGGCGACAGATACATTTTATATTAATAAACATTACCTTTAGATACCAGTCAGCAATCGCAGGCAGTTTCTTACAAATATAAACATTTTTTGTTCATATAAAATATCTTGGAAAAAGTGTCAGGGCTTTGGTGTAAAATAAATACTTTTCATATTTTTGAACGGTTACCCCAAAACTTGCCAGTGATCTTTTGTATTTGGCGTCAGATACATTTTATATGAATAAACATTAACTTCAGATACCAGTGACCAATCGCAGGCAGTTTCTTTCAAATACAACAATTTTTTGTTCATTTAAAATAACTTGGAAAAAAGTGTCTGGATTTTGGTGTAAAATAAATATTTTAAATATTTTGTAACGGTTACCCCAAAACTTGACAGTGATCTCCTGTAATTGTTGTCAGATACATTTTATATGAATAAACATTAACTTTAGATACCAGTGAGCAATCGCAGACAGTTTCTTTCAAACAGAAACATTTTTTCATATAAAATAACTTGGAAAAATGTGTCTGGACTTTGGTGTAAAATAAATATTTTTCATATTTTTGAACGGTTACCTAAGATTTGCCAGCGATCTCCTGTAATTGGCGTCAGATACATTTTACATGAATAAACATTAACTTCAGATACCAGTCAGCAATCGCAGGCAGTTTCTTTCAAAAAGAAGCATTTTTTGTTCATATAAAATGACTTGGAAAAAAAGTGTCAGGGCTTTGGTGTAAAATAAATATTTTAAATATTTTTTAACGGTTACCCCAAAACTTGCCAGTGATCTCCTGTAATTGTTGTCAGATACATTTTATATTAATAAACATTAACTTCTGATACCAGTCACCAATCGCAGGCAGTTTCTTTCAAATACAAACATTTTTTTGTTCATATAACATAACTTGAAAAAAGTGTCTGGACTTTGGTGTAAAATAAATATTTTAAATATTTTTGAAAGGTTGCCTCAGATTTGCCAGTGATCTCCTGTAATTGGGGTCGGATACATTTTATATTAATAAACATTAACTTCAGATACCAGTCAGCAATCGGAGGCAGTTTCTTTCAAAAAGAAGCATTTTTTTTGTTCATATAAACTGACTTGGAAAAAAGTGTCAGGGCTTTGGTGTAAAATAAATATTTTAAATATTTTTGAACGGATACCTCAGATTTGCCAGCGATCTCCCTTAATTGTCCTCAAATACATTTTATATGAATAGACATTAACTTTATAGATACCAGTCAGCAATCGCAGGCAGTTTCTTTCAAAATATATATATTTTTTTCAAATAAAATAACTTGGAAAAATGTGTCAGGTATTTGGTGGAAAATTAATATTTTTCTAATTTTTGAACGGTTACCTAAGATTTGCCAGCGATCTCCTGTAATTGGCGTCAGATACATTTTATATTAATAAACATTAACTTCAGATACCAGTCAGCAATCGGAGGCATTTTCTTTCAAATAGAAACATTTTTTGTTCATATAAAATGACTTGGGAAAAAAAGTGTCAGGGCTTTGGTGTAAAATAAATACTTTTCATATTTTTGAACGGTTACCCCAAAACTTGCCAGTGATCTCCTGTAATTGGCGTCAGATACATTTTATATTAATAAACATTAACTTCTGATACCAGTCACCAATCGCAGGCAGTTTCTTACAAATACAAACATTTTTTTGTTCATATAACATAACTTGAAAAAAGTGTCTGGGCTTTGGTGTAAAATAAATATTTTAAATATTTTTGAAAGGTTGCCTCAGATTTGCCAGCGATCTCCTGTAATTGGGGTCGGATACATTGTATATTAATAAGCATTAACTTCAGATACCAGTCAGCAATCGCAGGCGGTTTCTTTCAAATAGAAACATTTTTTGTTCATATAAAATAACTTGGAAAAAAGTGTCTGGACTTTGGTGTAAAATAAATATTTTTTCATATTTTTGAACGGTTACCCCAAAACTTGCCAGTGATCTTCTGTATTTGGCGTCAGATACATTTTATATTAATAAACATTAACTTCAGATACCAGTCAGCAATCGCAGGAAGTTTCTTTCAAATATAATTGTTTTTGTTCATATAAAATAACTTAAAAAAAAAAAGTGTCAGGTCTTTGGTGTAAAATTGATATTTTTCGAAATTTTGAACGGTTACCTAAGATTTGCCAGTGATCTCCTGTAATTGTCGTCAGATACATTTTATATTAATAAACATTAACTTCAGATACCAGTCAGCAATCGCAGGCAGTTTCTTTCAAATACAAACATTTTTTTGTTCATATAACATAACTTGAAAAAAAGTGTCAGGTCTTTGGTGTAAAATAAATATTTTTCATATTTTTGAACGGTTGCCTCAGATTTGCCAGCAATCTCCCGTAATTGTCCTCAGATACATTTTATATGAATAGACATTAACTTTATAGATACCAGTCAGCAATCGCAGGCAGTTTCTTTCAAAATATATATATATATATATATATTTTTTTTTTTTTTTTTTCAAATAAAATAACTTGGAAAAATGTGTCAGGTATTTGGTGGAAAATTAATATTTTTCTAATTTTTGAACAGTTACCTAAGATTTGCCAGTGATCTCCTGTAATTGGCGTCAGATACATTTTATATGAATAAACATTAACTTCAGATACCAGTCACCAATCGCAGGCAGTTTCTTTCAAATACAAACATTTTTTTGTTCATATAACATAACTTGAAAAAAAGTGTCAGGTCTTTGGTGTAAAATAAATATTTTTCATATTTTTGAACGGTTGCCTCAGATTTGCCAGCAATCTCCCGTAATTGTCCTCAGATACATTTTATATGAATAGACATTAACTTTATAGATACCAGTCAGCAATCGCAGGCAGTTTCTTTCAAAATATATATATATATATATATATATATATTTTTTTTTTTTCAAATAAAATAACTTGGAAAAATGTGTCAGGTATTTGGTGGAAAATTAATATTTTTCTAATTTTTGAACAGTTACCTAAGATTTGCCAGTGATCTCCTGTAATTGGCGTCAGATAAATTTTATATGAATAAACATTAACTTCAGATACCAGTCACCAATCGCAGGCAGTTTCTTTCAAATACAAACATTTTTTTGTTCATATAACATAACTTGAAAAAAGTGTCTGGGCTTTGGTGTAAAATAAATATTTTAAATATTTTTGAACGGTTGCCTCAGATTTGCCAGCAATCTCCCCTAATTGTCCTCAGATACATTTTATATGAATAGACATTAACTTTATAGATACCAGTCAGCAATCGCAGGCAGTTTCTTTCAATATATATATATATATATTTTTTTTTTTTTTTTCAAATAAAATAACTTGGAAAAATGTGTCAGGTATTTGGTGGAAAATTAATATTTTTCTAATTTTTGAACAGTTACCTAAGATTTGCCAGTGATCTCCAGTGATTGTCGACAGATACATTTTATATTAATAAACATTACCTGTAGATACCAGTCACCAATCGCAGGCAGTTTCTTACAAATATAAACATTTTTTGTTCATATAAAATATCTTGGAAAAAGTGTCTGGGCTTTGGTGTAAAATAAATATTTTAAATATTTTTGAAAGGTTGCCTCAGATTTGCCAGCGATCTCCTGTAATTGGGGTCGGATACATTTTATATTAATAAACATTAACTTCAGATACCAGTGAGCAATCGCAGGCAGTTTCTTTCAAAAAGAAGCATTTTTTGTTCATATAAAATAACTTGGAAAAAAAGTGTCAGGGCGTTGGTGTAAAATAAATATTTTAAATATTTTTGAACGGATAACTCAGATTTGCCTGCGATCTCCAGTGATTGGCAACAGATACATTTTATATTAATAAACATTACCTTTAGATACCAGTCAGCAATCGCAGGCAGTTTCTTACAAATATAAACATTTTTTGTTCATATAAAATATCTTGGAAAAAGTGTCAGGGCTTTGGTGTAAAATAAATACTTTTCATATTTTTGAACGGTTACCCCAAAACTTGCCAGTGATCTTTTGTATTTGGCGTCAGATACATTTTATATGAATAAACATTAACTTCAGATACCAGTCACCATTCGCAGACAGTTTCTTTCAAACAGAAACATTTTTTGTTCATATAAAATAACTTGGAAAAAAAGTGTCAGGGCTTTGGTGTAAAATAAATATTTTAAATATTTTTGAACGGATACCTCAGATTTGCCAGCGATCTCCCTTAATTGTCCTCAGATACATTTTATATGAATAGACATTAACTTTATAGATACCAGTCAGCAATCGCAGGCAGTTTCTTTCAAAATTTTTTTTTTTTTTTTTCAAATAAAATATCTTGGAAAAAGTGTCAGGGCTTTGGTGTAAAATAAATATTTTAAATATTTTTGAACGGATACCTCAGATTTGCCAGCGATCTCCCTTAATTGTCCTCAGATACATTTTATATGAATAGACATTAACTTTATAGATACCAGTCAGCAATCGCAGGCAGTTTCTTTCAAAATATTTTTTTTTTTTTTCAAATAAAATATCTTGGAAAAAGTGTCAGGGCTTTGGTGTAAAATAAATATTTTAAATATTTTTGAACGGATACCTCAGATTTGCCAGCGATCTCCCTTAATTGTCCTCAGATACATTTTTTATGAATAGACATTAACTTTATAGATACCAGTCAGCAATCGCAGGCAGTTTCTTTCAAAATATTTATTTTTTTTTTTCAAATAAAATATCTTGGAAAAAGTGTCAGGGCTTTGGTGTAAAATAAATATTTTAAATATTTTTGAACGGATACCTCAGATTTGCCAGCGATCTCCCTTAATTGTCCTCAGATACATTTTATATGAATAGACATTAACTTTATAGATACCAGTCAGCAATCGCAGGCAGTTTCTTTCAAAATATTTTTTTTTTTTTTCAAATAAAATAACTTGGAAAAATGTGTCAGGTATTTGGTGGAAAATTAATATTTTTCTGATTTTTGAACGGCTACCTAAGATTTGCCAGGGATCTCCTGTAATTGGCGTCAGATACATTTTATATTAATAAACATTAACTTCAGATACCAGTCAGCAATCGCAGGAAGTTTGTTTCAAATATAATTGTTTTTGTTCATATAAAATAACTTAAAAAAAAGTGTCAGGTCTTTGGTGTAAAATTAATATTTTTCTAATTTTTGAACGGTTACCTAAGATTTGCCAGCGATCTCCTGTAATTGGCGTCAGATACATTTTATATTAATAAACATTAACTTCAGATACCAGTCAGCAATCGCAGGAACTTTGTTTCAAATATAATTGTTTTTGTTCATATAAAATAACTTAAAAAAAGTGTCAGGTCTTTGGTGTAAAATTAATATTTTTCTAAGTTTTGAACGGTTACCTAAGATTTGCCAGTGATCTCCTGTAATTGGGGTCGGATACATTTTATATTAATAAACATTAACTTCAGATACCAGTCACCAATCGCAGGCAGTTTCTTTCAAATACAAACATTTTTTTGTTCATATAACATAACTTGAAAAAAGTGTCTGGGCTTTGGTGTAAAATAAATATTTTAAATATTTTTGAAAGGTTGCCTCAGATTTGCCAGTGATCTCCTGTAATTGTCGTCAGATACATTTTATATTAATAAACATTAACTTCAGATACCAGTCAGCAATCGCAGGCAGTTTCTTTCAAAATATATATATTTTTTTTCAAATAAAATAACTTGGAAAAATGTGTCAGGTATTTGGTGGAAAATTAATATTTTTCTAATTTTTGAACGGTTACCTAAGATTTGCCAGCGATCTCCTGTAATTGGCGTCAGATACATTTTATATTAATAAACATTACCTTTAGATACCAGTCAGCAATCGCAGGCAGTTTCTTACAAATATAAACATTTTTTGTTCATATAAAATATCTTGGAAAAAGTGTCAGGGCTTTGGTGTAAAATAAATACTTTTCATATTTTTGAACGGTTACCCCAAAACTTGCCAGTGATCTTTTGTATTTGGCGTCAGATACATTTTATATGAATAAACATTAACTTCAGATACCAGTGACCAATCGCAGGCAGTTTCTTTCAAATACAACAATTTTTTGTTCATTTAAAATAACTTGGAAAAAAGTGTCTGGATTTTGGTGTAAAATAAATATTTTAAATATTTTTTAACGGTTACCCCAAAACTTGACAGTGATCTCCTGTAATTGTTGTCAGATACATTTTATATGAATAAACATTAACTTTAGATACCAGTGAGCAATCGCAGACAGTTTCTTTCAAACAGAAACATTTTTTCATATAAAATAACTTGGAAAAATGTGTCTGGACTTTGGTGTAAAATAAATATTTTTCATATTTTTGAACGGTTGCCTCAGATTTGCCAGCGATCTCCTGTAATTGGCGTCAGATACATTTTACATGAATAAACATTAACTTCAGATACCAGTCAGCAATCGGAGGCAGTTTCTTTCAAAAAGAAGCATTTTTTTTTGTTCATATAAATTGACTTGGAAAAAAGTGTCAGGGCTTTGGTGTAAAATAAATATTTTAAATATTTTTGAACGGATACCTCAGATTTGCCAGCGATCTCCCTTAATTGTCCTCAGATACATTTTATATGAATAGACATTAACTTTATAGATACCAGTCAGCAATCGCAGGCAGTTTCTTTCAAAATATATATATTTTTTTCAAATAAAATAACTTGGAAAAATGTGTCAGGTATTTGGTGGAAAATTAATATTTTTCTAATTTTTGAACGGTTACCTAAGATTTGCCAGCGATCTCCTGTAATTGGCGTCAGATACATTTTATATTAATAAACATTAACTTCAGATACCAGTCAGCAATCGGAGGCAGTTTCTTTCAAATAGAAACATTTTTTGTTCATATTAAATGACTTGGAAAAAAAGTGTCAGGGCTTTGGTGTAAAATAAATACTTTTCATATTTTTGAACGGTTACCTAAGATTTGCCAGCGATCTCCTGTAATTGGCGTCAGATACATTTTACATGAATAAACATTAACTTCAGATACCAGTCAGCAATCGCAGGCAGTTTCTTTCAAAAAGAAGCATTTTTTGTTCATATAACATAACTTGAAAAAAGTGTCTGGGCTTTGGTGTAAAATAAATATTTTAAATATTTTTGAACGGTTGCCTCAGATTTGCCAGCAATCTCCCCTAATTGTCCTCAGATACATTTTATATGAATAGACATTAACTTTATAGATACCAGTCAGCAATCGCAGGCAGTTTCTTTCAAAATATATATATATATATTTTTTTTTTTTTCAAATAAAATAACTTGGAAAAATGTGTCAGGTATTTGGTGGAAAATTAATATTTTTCTAATTTTTGAACAGTTACCTAAGATTTGCCAGTGATCTCCAGTGATTGTCGACAGATACATTTTATATTAATAAACATTACCTGTAGATACCAGTCACCAATCGCAGGCAGTTTCTTACAAATATAAACATTTTTTGTTCATATAAAATATCTTGGAAAAAGTGTCTGGGCTTTGGTGTAAAATAAATATTTTAAATATTTTTGAAAGGTTGCCTCAGATTTGCCAGCGATCTCCTGTAATTGGGGTCGGATACATTTTATATTAATAAACATTAACTTCAGATACCAGTGAGCAATCGCAGGCAGTTTCTTTCAAAAAGAAGCATTTTTTGTTCATATAAAATAACTTGGAAAAAAAGTGTCAGGGCGTTGGTGTAAAATAAATATTTTAAATATTTTTGAACGGATAACTCAGATTTGCCTGCGATCTCCAGTGATTGGCAACAGATACATTTTATATTAATAAACATTACCTTTAGATACCAGTCAGCAATCGCAGGCAGTTTCTTACAAATATAAACATTTTTTGTTCATATAAAATATCTTGGAAAAAGTGTCAGGGCTTTGGTGTAAAATAAATACTTTTCATATTTTTGAACGGTTACCCCAAAACTTGCCAGTGATCTTTTGTATTTGGCGTCAGATACATTTTATATGAATAAACATTAACTTCAGATACCAGTCACCATTCGCAGACAGTTTCTTTCAAACAGAAACATTTTTTGTTCATATAAAATAACTTGGAAAAAAAGTGTCAGGGCTTTGGTGTAAAATAAATATTTTAAATATTTTTGAACGGATACCTCAGATTTGCCAGCGATCTCCCTTAATTGTCCTCAGATACATTTTATATGAATAGACATTAACTTTATAGATACCAGTCAGCAATCGCAGGCAGTTTCTTTCAAAATTTTTTTTTTTTTTTTTCAAATAAAATATCTTGGAAAAAGTGTCAGGGCTTTGGTGTAAAATAAATATTTTAAATATTTTTGAACGGATACCTCAGATTTGCCAGCGATCTCCCTTAATTGTCCTCAGATACATTTTATATGAATAGACATTAACTTTATAGATACCAGTCAGCAATCGCAGGCAGTTTCTTTCAAAATATTTTTTTTTTTTTTCAAATAAAATATCTTGGAAAAAGTGTCAGGGCTTTGGTGTAAAATAAATATTTTAAATATTTTTGAACGGATACCTCAGATTTGCCAGCGATCTCCCTTAATTGTCCTCAGATACATTTTTTATGAATAGACATTAACTTTATAGATACCAGTCAGCAATCGCAGGCAGTTTCTTTCAAAATATTTATTTTTTTTTTTCAAATAAAATATCTTGGAAAAAGTGTCAGGGCTTTGGTGTAAAATAAATATTTTAAATATTTTTGAACGGATACCTCAGATTTGCCAGCGATCTCCCTTAATTGTCCTCAGATACATTTTATATGAATAGACATTAACTTTATAGATACCAGTCAGCAATCGCAGGCAGTTTCTTTCAAAATATTTTTTTTTTTTTTCAAATAAAATAACTTGGAAAAATGTGTCAGGTATTTGGTGGAAAATTAATATTTTTCTGATTTTTGAACGGCTACCTAAGATTTGCCAGGGATCTCCTGTAATTGGCGTCAGATACATTTTATATTAATAAACATTAACTTCAGATACCAGTCAGCAATCGCAGGAAGTTTGTTTCAAATATAATTGTTTTTGTTCATATAAAATAACTTAAAAAAAAGTGTCAGGTCTTTGGTGTAAAATTAATATTTTTCTAATTTTTGAACGGTTACCTAAGATTTGCCAGCGATCTCCTGTAATTGGCGTCAGATACATTTTATATTAATAAACATTAACTTCAGATACCAGTGACCAATCGCAGGCAGTTTCTTTCAAATACAACAATTTTTTGTTCATTTAAAATAACTTGGAAAAAAGTGTCTGGATTTTGGTGTAAAATAAATATTTTAAATATTTTTTAACGGTTACCCCAAAACTTGACAGTGATCTCCTGTAATTGTTGTCAGATACATTTTATATGAATAAACATTAACTTTAGATACCAGTGAGCAATCGCAGACAGTTTCTTTCAAACAGAAACATTTTTTCATATAAAATAACTTGGAAAAATGTGTCTGGACTTTGGTGTAAAATAAATATTTTTCATATTTTTGAACGGTTGCCTCAGATTTGCCAGCGATCTCCTGTAATTGGCGTCAGATACATTTTACATGAATAAACATTAACTTCAGATACCAGTCAGCAATCGGAGGCAGTTTCTTTCAAAAAGAAGCATTTTTTTTTGTTCATATAAATTGACTTGGAAAAAAGTGTCAGGGCTTTGGTGTAAAATAAATATTTTAAATATTTTTGAACGGATACCTCAGATTTGCCAGCGATCTCCCTTAATTGTCCTCAGATACATTTTATATGAATAGACATTAACTTTATAGATACCAGTCAGCAATCGCAGGCAGTTTCTTTCAAAATATATATATTTTTTTCAAATAAAATAACTTGGAAAAATGTGTCAGGTATTTGGTGGAAAATTAATATTTTTCTAATTTTTGAACGGTTACCTAAGATTTGCCAGCGATCTCCTGTAATTGGCGTCAGATACATTTTATATTAATAAACATTAACTTCAGATACCAGTCAGCAATCGGAGGCAGTTTCTTTCAAATAGAAACATTTTTTGTTCATATTAAATGACTTGGAAAAAAAGTGTCAGGGCTTTGGTGTAAAATAAATACTTTTCATATTTTTGAACGGTTACCTAAGATTTGCCAGCGATCTCCTGTAATTGGCGTCAGATACATTTTACATGAATAAACATTAACTTCAGATACCAGTCAGCAATCGCAGGCAGTTTCTTTCAAAAAGAAGCATTTTTTGTTCATATAAAATGACTTGGAAAAAAAGTGTCAGGGCTTTGGTGTAAAATAAATATTTTAAATATTTTTTAACGGTTACCCCAAAACTTGCCAGTGATCTCCTGTAATTGTTGTCAGATACATTTTATATTAATAAACATTAACTTCTGATACCAGTCACCAATCGCAGGCAGTTTCTTTCAAATACAAACATTTTTTTGTTCATATAACATAACTTGAAAAAAGTGTCTGGACTTTGGTGTAAAATAAATATTTTAAATATTTTTGAAAGGTTGCCTCAGATTTGCCAGTGATCTCCTGTAATTGGGGTCGGATACATTTTATATTAATAAACATTAACTTCAGATACCAGTCAGCAATCGGAGGCAGTTTCTTTCAAAAAGAAGCATTTTTTTTGTTCATATAAACTGACTTGGAAAAAAGTGTCAGGGCTTTGGTGTAAAATAAATATTTTAAATATTTTTGAACGGATACCTCAGATTTGCCAGCGATCTCCCTTAATTGTCCTCAAATACATTTTATATGAATAGACATTAACTTTATAGATACCAGTCAGCAATCGCAGGCAGTTTCTTTCAAAATATATATATTTTTTTCAAATAAAATAACTTGGAAAAATGTGTCAGGCATTTGGTGGAAAATTAATATTTTTCTAATTTTTGAACGGTTACCTAAGATTTGCCAGCGATCTCCTGTAATTGGCGTCAGATACATTTTATATTAATAAACATTAACTTCAGATACCAGTCAGCAATCGGAGGCATTTTCTTTCAAATAGAAACATTTTTTGTTCATATAAAATGACTTGGGAAAAAAAGTGTCAGGGCTTTGGTGTAAAATAAATACTTTTCATATTTTTGAACGGTTACCCCAAAACTTGCCAGTGATCTCCTGTAATTGGCGTCAGATACATTTTATATTAATAAACATTAACTTCTGATACCAGTCACCAATCGCAGGCAGTTTCTTACAAATACAAACATTTTTTTGTTCATATAACATAACTTGAAAAAAGTGTCTGGGCTTTGGTGTAAAATAAATATTTTAAATATTTTTGAAAGGTTGCCTCAGATTTGCCAGCGATCTCCTGTAATTGGGGTCGGATACATTGTATATTAATAAGCATTAACTTCAGATACCAGTCAGCAATCGCAGGCGGTTTCTTTCAAATAGAAACATTTTTTGTTCATATAAAATAACTTGGAAAAAAGTGTCTGGACTTTGGTGTAAAATAAATATTTTTTCATATTTTTGAACGGTTACCCCAAAACTTGCCAGTGATCTTCTGTATTTGGCGTCAGATACATTTTATATTAATAAACATTAACTTCAGATACCAGTCAGCAATCGCAGGAAGTTTCTTTCAAATATAATTGTTTTTGTTCATATAAAATAATTTAAAAAAAAAAAGTGTCAGGTCTTTGGTGTAAAATAAATATTTTTCATATTTTTGAACGGTTGCCTCAGATTTGCCAGCAATCTCCCGTAATTGTCCTCAGATACATTTTATATGAATAGACATTAACTTTATAGATACCAGTCAGCAATCGCAGGCAGTTTCTTTCAAAATATATATATATATATATATATATTTTTTTTTTTTTTTCAAATAAAATAACTTGGAAAAATGTGTCAGGTATTTGGTGGAAAATTAATATTTTTCTAATTTTTGAACAGTTACCTAAGATTTGCCAGTGATCTCCTGTAATTGGCGTCAGATACATTTTATATGAATAAACATTAACTTCAGATACCAGTCACCAATCGCAGGCAGTTTCTTTCAAATACAAACATTTTTTTGTTCATATAACATAACTTGAAAAAAAGTGTCAGGTCTTTGGTGTAAAATAAATATTTTTCATATTTTTGAACGGTTGCCTCAGATTTGCCAGCAATCTCCCGTAATTGTCCTCAGATACATTTTATATGAATAGACATTAACTTTATAGATACCAGTCAGCAATCGCAGGCAGTTTCTTTCAAAATATATATATATATATATATATATTTTTTTTTTTTCAAATAAAATAACTTGGAAAAATGTGTCAGGTATTTGGTGGAAAATTAATATTTTTCTAATTTTTGAACAGTTACCTAAGATTTGCCAGTGATCTCCTGTAATTGGCGTCAGATACATTTTATATGAATAAACATTAACTTCAGATACCAGTCACCAATCGCAGGCAGTTTCTTTCAAATACAAACATTTTTTTGTTCATATAACATAACTTGAAAAAAGTGTCTGGGCTTTGGTGTAAAATAAATATTTTAAATATTTTTGAACGGTTGCCTCAGATTTGCCAGCAATCTCCCCTAATTGTCCTCAGATACATTTTATATGAATAGACATTAACTTTATAGATACCAGTCAGCAATCGCAGGCAGTTTCTTTCAAAATATATATATATATATATTTTTTTTTTTTTTCAAATAAAATAACTTGGAAAAATGTGTCAGGTATTTGGTGGAAAATTAATATTTTTCTAATTTTTGAACAGTTACCTAAGATTTGCCAGTGATCTCCAGTGATTGTCGACAGATACATTTTATATTAATAAACATTACCTGTAGATACCAGTCACCAATCGCAGGCAGTTTCTTACAAATATAAACATTTTTTGTTCATATAAAATATCTTGGAAAAAGTGTCTGGGCTTTGGTGTAAAATAAATATTTTAAATATTTTTGAAAGGTTGCCTCAGATTTGCCAGCGATCTCCTGTAATTGGGGTCGGATACATTTTATATTAATAAACATTAACTTCAGATACCAGTGAGCAATCGCAGGCAGTTTCTTTCAAAAAGAAGCATTTTTTGTTCATATAAAATAACTTGGAAAAAAAGTGTCAGGGCGTTGGTGTAAAATAAATATTTTAAATATTTTTGAACGGATAACTCAGATTTGCCTGCGATCTCCAGTGATTGGCAACAGATACATTTTATATTAATAAACATTACCTTTAGATACCAGTCAGCAATCGCAGGCAGTTTCTTACAAATATAAACATTTTTTGTTCATATAAAATATCTTGGAAAAAGTGTCAGGGCTTTGGTGTAAAATAAATACTTTTCATATTTTTGAACGGTTACCCCAAAACTTGCCAGTGATCTTTTGTATTTGGCGTCAGATACATTTTATATGAATAAACATTAACTTCAGATACCAGTCACCATTCGCAGACAGTTTCTTTCAAACAGAAACATTTTTTGTTCATATAAAATAACTTGGAAAAAAAGTGTCAGGGCTTTGGTGTAAAATAAATATTTTAAATATTTTTGAACGGATACCTCAGATTTGCCAGCGATCTCCCTTAATTGTCCTCAGATACATTTTATATGAATAGACATTAACTTTATAGATACCAGTCAGCAATCGCAGGCAGTTTCTTTCAAAATTTTTTTTTTTTTTTTTCAAATAAAATATCTTGGAAAAAGTGTCAGGGCTTTGGTGTAAAATAAATATTTTAAATATTTTTGAACGGATACCTCAGATTTGCCAGCGATCTCCCTTAATTGTCCTCAGATACATTTTATATGAATAGACATTAACTTTATAGATACCAGTCAGCAATCGCAGGCAGTTTCTTTCAAAATATTTTTTTTTTTTTTTCAAATAAAATATCTTGGAAAAAGTGTCAGGGCTTTGGTGTAAAATAAATATTTTAAATATTTTTGAACGGATACCTCAGATTTGCCAGCGATCTCCCTTAATTGTCCTCAGATACATTTTTTATGAATAGACATTAACTTTATAGATACCAGTCAGCAATCGCAGGCAGTTTCTTTCAAAATATTTATTTTTTTTTTTCAAATAAAATATCTTGGAAAAAGTGTCAGGGCTTTGGTGTAAAATAAATATTTTAAATATTTTTGAACGGATACCTCAGATTTGCCAGCGATCTCCCTTAATTGTCCTCAGATACATTTTATATGAATAGACATTAACTTTATAGATACCAGTCAGCAATCGCAGGCAGTTTCTTTCAAAATATTTTTTTTTTTTTTCAAATAAAATAACTTGGAAAAATGTGTCAGGTATTTGGTGGAAAATTAATATTTTTCTGATTTTTGAACGGCTACCTAAGATTTGCCAGGGATCTCCTGTAATTGGCGTCAGATACATTTTATATTAATAAACATTAACTTCAGATACCAGTCAGCAATCGCAGGAAGTTTGTTTCAAATATAATTGTTTTTGTTCATATAAAATAACTTAAAAAAAAGTGTCAGGTCTTTGGTGTAAAATTAATATTTTTCTAATTTTTGAACGGTTACCTAAGATTTGCCAGCGATCTCCTGTAATTGGCGTCAGATACATTTTATATTAATAAACATTAACTTCAGATACCAGTCAGCAATCGCAGGAACTTTGTTTCAAATATAATTGTTTTTGTTCATATAAAATAACTTAAAAAAAGTGTCAGGTCTTTGGTGTAAAATTAATATTTTTCTAAGTTTTGAACGGTTACCTAAGATTTGCCAGTGATCTCCTGTAATTGGGGTCGGATACATTTTATATTAATAAACATTAACTTCAGATACCAGTCACCAATCGCAGGCAGTTTCTTTCAAATACAAACATTTTTTTGTTCATATAACATAACTTGAAAAAAGTGTCTGGGCTTTGGTGTAAAATAAATATTTTAAATATTTTTGAAAGGTTGCCTCAGATTTGCCAGTGATCTCCTGTAATTGTCGTCAGATACATTTTATATTAATAAACATTAACTTCAGATACCAGTCAGCAATCGCAGGCAGTTTCTTTCAAAATATATATATTTTTTTTCAAATAAAATAACTTGGAAAAATGTGTCAGGTATTTGGTGGAAAATTAATATTTTTCTAATTTTTGAACGGTTACCTAAGATTTGCCAGCGATCTCCTGTAATTGGCGTCAGATACATTTTATATTAATAAACATTACCTTTAGATACCAGTCAGCAATCGCAGGCAGTTTCTTACAAATATAAACATTTTTTGTTCATATAAAATATCTTGGAAAAAGTGTCAGGGCTTTGGTGTAAAATAAATACTTTTCATATTTTTGAACGGTTACCCCAAAACTTGCCAGTGATCTTTTGTATTTGGCGTCAGATACATTTTATATGAATAAACATTAACTTCAGATACCAGTGACCAATCGCAGGCAGTTTCTTTCAAATACAACAATTTTTTGTTCATTTAAAATAACTTGGAAAAAAGTGTCTGGATTTTGGTGTAAAATAAATATTTTAAATATTTTTTAACGGTTACCCCAAAACTTGACAGTGATCTCCTGTAATTGTTGTCAGATACATTTTATATGAATAAACATTAACTTTAGATACCAGTGAGCAATCGCAGACAGTTTCTTTCAAACAGAAACATTTTTTCATATAAAATAACTTGGAAAAATGTGTCTGGACTTTGGTGTAAAATAAATATTTTTCATATTTTTGAACGGTTGCCTCAGATTTGCCAGCGATCTCCTGTAATTGGCGTCAGATACATTTTACATGAATAAACATTAACTTCAGATACCAGTCAGCAATCGGAGGCAGTTTCTTTCAAAAAGAAGCATTTTTTTTTGTTCATATAAATTGACTTGGAAAAAAGTGTCAGGGCTTTGGTGTAAAATAAATATTTTAAATATTTTTGAACGGATACCTCAGATTTGCCAGCGATCTCCCTTAATTGTCCTCAGATACATTTTATATGAATAGACATTAACTTTATAGATACCAGTCAGCAATCGCAGGCAGTTTCTTTCAAAATATATATATTTTTTTCAAATAAAATATCTTGGAAAAAGTGTCAGGGCTTTGGTGTAAAATAAATATTTTAAATATTTTTGAACGGATACCTCAGATTTGCCAGCGATCTCCCTTAATTGTCCTCAGATACATTTTATATGAATAGACATTAACTTTATAGATACCAGTCAGCAATCGCAGGCAGTTTCTTTCAAAATATTTTTTTTTTTTTTTCAAATAAAATAACTTGGAAAAATGTGTCAGGTATTTGGTGGAAAATTAATATTTTTCTGATTTTTGAACGGCTACCTAAGATTTGCCAGGGATCTCCTGTAATTGGCGTCAGATACATTTTATATTAATAAACATTAACTTCAGATACCAGTCAGCAATCGCAGGAAGTTTGTTTCAAATATAATTGTTTTTGTTCATATAAAATAACTTAAAAAAAAGTGTCAGGTCTTTGGTGTAAAATTAATATTTTTCTAATTTTTGAACGGTTACCTAAGATTTGCCAGCGATCTCCTGTAATTGGCGTCAGATACATTTTATATTAATAAACATTAACTTCAGATACCAGTCAGCAATCGCAGGAACTTTGTTTCAAATATAATTGTTTTTGTTCATATAAAATAACTTAAAAAAAGTGTCAGGTCTTTGGTGTAAAATTAATATTTTTCTAAGTTTTGAACGGTTACCTAAGATTTGCCAGTGATCTCCTGTAATTGGGGTCGGATACATTTTATATTAATAAACATTAACTTCAGATACCAGTCACCAATCGCAGGCAGTTTCTTTCAAATACAAACATTTTTTTGTTCATATAACATAACTTGAAAAAAGTGTCTGGGCTTTGGTGTAAAATAAATATTTTAAATATTTTTGAAAGGTTGCCTCAGATTTGCCAGTGATCTCCTGTAATTGTCGTCAGATACATTTTATATTAATAAACATTAACTTCAGATACCAGTCAGCAATCGCAGGCAGTTTCTTTCAAAATATATATATTTTTTTTCAAATAAAATAACTTGGAAAAATGTGTCAGGTATTTGGTGGAAAATTAATATTTTTCTAATTTTTGAACGGTTACCTAAGATTTGCCAGCGATCTCCTGTAATTGGCGTCAGATACATTTTATATTAATAAACATTACCTTTAGATACCAGTCAGCAATCGCAGGCAGTTTCTTACAAATATAAACATTTTTTGTTCATATAAAATATCTTGGAAAAAAGTGTCAGGGCTTTGGTGTAAAATAAATACTTTTCATATTTTTGAACGGTTACCCCAAAACTTGCCAGTGATCTTTTGTATTTGGCGTCAGATACATTTTATATGAATAAACATTAACTTCAGATACCAGTGACCAATCGCAGGCAGTTTCTTTCAAATACAACAATTTTTTGTTCATTTAAAATAACTTGGAAAAAAGTGTCTGGATTTTGGTGTAAAATAAATATTTTAAATATTTTTTAACGGTTACCCCAAAACTTGACAGTGATCTCCTGTAATTGTTGTCAGATACATTTTATATGAATAAACATTAACTTTAGATACCAGTGAGCAATCGCAGACAGTTTCTTTCAAACAGAAACATTTTTTCATATAAAATAACTTGGAAAAATGTGTCTGGACTTTGGTGTAAAATAAATATTTTTCATATTTTTGAACGGTTGCCTCAGATTTGCCAGCGATCTCCTGTAATTGGCGTCAGATACATTTTACATGAATAAACATTAACTTCAGATACCAGTCAGCAATCGGAGGCAGTTTCTTTCAAAAAGAAGCATTTTTTTTTGTTCATATAAATTGACTTGGAAAAAAGTGTCAGGGCTTTGGTGTAAAATAAATATTTTAAATATTTTTGAACGGATACCTCAGATTTGCCAGCGATCTCCCTTAATTGTCCTCAGATACATTTTATATGAATAGACATTAACTTTATAGATACCAGTCAGCAATCGCAGGCAGTTTCTTTCAAAATATATATATTTTTTTTCAAATAAAATAACTTGGAAAAATGTGTCAGGTATTTGGTGGAAAATTAATATTTTTCTAATTTTTGAACGGTTACCTAAGATTTGCCAGCGATCTCCTGTAATTGGCGTCAGATACATTTTATATTAATAAACATTAACTTCAGATACCAGTCAGCAATCGGAGGCAGTTTCTTTCAAATAGAAACATTTTTTGTTCATATTAAATGACTTGGAAAAAAAGTGTCAGGGCTTTGGTGTAAAATAAATACTTTTCATATTTTTGAACGGTTACCTAAGATTTGCCAGCGATCTCCTGTAATTGGCGTCAGATACATTTTACATGAATAAACATTAACTTCAGATACCAGTCAGCAATCGCAGGCAGTTTCTTTCAAAAAGAAGCATTTTTTTGTTCATATAAAATGACTTGGAAAAAAAGTGTCAGGGCTTTGGTGTAAAATAAATATTTTAAATATTTTTTAACGGTTACCCCAAAACTTGCCAGTGATCTCCTGTAATTGGCGTCAGATACATTTTATATTAATAAACATTAACTTCTGATACCAGTCACCAATCGCAGGCAGTTTCTTACAAATACAAACATTTTTTTGTTCATATAACATAACTTGAAAAAAGTGTCTGGGCTTTGGTGTAAAATAAATATTTTAAATATTTTTGAAAGGTTGCCTCAGATTTGCCAGCGATCTCCTGTAATTGGGGTCGGATACATTTTATATTAATAAGCATTAACTTCAGATACCAGTCAGCAATCGCAGGCGGTTTCTTTCAAATAGAAACATTTTTTGTTCATATAAAATAACTTGGAAAAAAGTGTCTGGACTTTGGTGTAAAATAAATATTTTTTCATATTTTTGAACGGTTACCCCAAAACTTGCCAGTGATCTTCTGTATTTGGCGTCAGATACATTTTATATTAATAAACATTAACTTCAGATACCAGTCAGCAATCGCAGGAAGTTTCTTTCAAATATAATTGTTTTTGTTCATATAAAATAACTTAAAAAAAAAAGTGTCAGGTCTTTGGTGTAAAATTGATATTTTTCGAAATTTTGAACGGTTACCTAAGATTTGCCAGTGATCTCCTGTAATTGTCGTCAGATACATTTTATATTAATAAACATTAACTTCAGATACCAGTCAGCAATCGCAGGCAGTTTCTTTCAAATACAAACATTTTTTTGTTCATATAACATAACTTGAAAAAAAGTGTCAGGTCTTTGGTGTAAAATAAATATTTTTCATATTTTTGAACGGTTGCCTCAGATTTGCCAGCAATCTCCCGTAATTGTCCTCAGATACATTTTATATGAATAGACATTAACTTTATAGATACCAGTCAGCAATCGCAGGCAGTTTCTTTCAAAATATATATATATATATATATTTTTTTTTTTTTTTCAAATAAAATAACTTGGAAAAATGTGTCAGGTATTTGGTGGAAAATTAATATTTTTCTAATTTTTGAACAGTTACCTAAGATTTGCCAGTGATCTCCTGTAATTGGCGTCAGATACATTTTATATGAATAAACATTAACTTCAGATACCAGTCACCAATCGCAGGCAGTTTCTTTCAAATACAAACATTTTTTTGTTCATATAACATAACTTGAAAAAAAGTGTCAGGTCTTTGGTGTAAAATAAATATTTTTCATATTTTTGAACGGTTGCCTCAGATTTGCCAGCAATCTCCCGTAATTGTCCTCAGATACATTTTATATGAATAGACATTAACTTTATAGATACCAGTCAGCAATCGCAGGCAGTTTCTTTCAAAATATATATATATATATATATTTTTTTTTTTTTCAAATAAAATAACTTGGAAAAATGTGTCAGGTATTTGGTGGAAAATTAATATTTTTCTAATTTTTGAACAGTTACCTAAGATTTGCCAGTGATCTCCTGTAATTGGCGTCAGATACATTTTATATGAATAAACATTAACTTCAGATACCAGTCACCAATCGCAGGCAGTTTCTTTCAAATACAAACATTTTTTTGTTCATATAACATAACTTGAAAAAAGTGTCTGGGCTTTGGTGTAAAATAAATATTTTAAATATTTTTGAACGGTTGCCTCAGATTTGCCAGCAATCTCCCCTAATTGTCCTCAGATACATTTTATATGAATAGACATTAACTTTATAGATACCAGTCAGCAATCGCAGGCAGTTTCTTTCAAAATATATATATATATATATTTTTTTTTTTTTCAAATAAAATAACTTGGAAAAATGTGTCAGGTATTTGGTGGAAAATTAATATTTTTCTAATTTTTGAACAGTTACCTAAGATTTGCCAGTGATCTCCAGTGATTGTCGACAGATACATTTTATATTAATAAACATTACCTGTAGATACCAGTCACCAATCGCAGGCAGTTTCTTACAAATATAAACATTTTTTGTTCATATAAAATATCTTGGAAAAAGTGTCTGGGCTTTGGTGTAAAATAAATATTTTAAATATTTTTGAAAGGTTGCCTCAGATTTGCCAGCGATCTCCTGTAATTGGGGTCGGATACATTTTATATTAATAAACATTAACTTCAGATACCAGTGAGCAATCGCAGGCAGTTTCTTTCAAAAAGAAGCATTTTTTGTTCATATAAAATAACTTGGAAAAAAAGTGTCAGGGCGTTGGTGTAAAATAAATATTTTAAATATTTTTGAACGGATAACTCAGATTTGCCTGCGATCTCCAGTGATTGGCAACAGATACATTTTATATTAATAAACATTACCTTTAGATACCAGTCAGCAATCGCAGGCAGTTTCTTACAAATATAAACATTTTTTGTTCATATAAAATATCTTGGAAAAAGTGTCAGGGCTTTGGTGTAAAATAAATACTTTTCATATTTTTGAACGGTTACCCCAAAACTTGCCAGTGATCTTTTGTATTTGGCGTCAGATACATTTTATATGAATAAACATTAACTTCAGATACCAGTCACCATTCGCAGACAGTTTCTTTCAAACAGAAACATTTTTTGTTCATATAAAATAACTTGGAAAAAAAGTGTCAGGGCTTTGGTGTAAAATAAATATTTTAAATATTTTTGAACGGATACCTCAGATTTGCCAGCGATCTCCCTTAATTGTCCTCAGATACATTTTATATGAATAGACATTAACTTTATAGATACCAGTCAGCAATCGCAGGCAGTTTCTTTCAAAATTTTTTTTTTTTTTTTTCAAATAAAATATCTTGGAAAAAGTGTCAGGGCTTTGGTGTAAAATAAATATTTTAAATATTTTTGAACGGATACCTCAGATTTGCCAGCGATCTCCCTTAATTGTCCTCAGATACATTTTATATGAATAGACATTAACTTTATAGATACCAGTCAGCAATCGCAGGCAGTTTCTTTCAAAATATTTTTTTTTTTTTTCAAATAAAATATCTTGGAAAAAGTGTCAGGGCTTTGGTGTAAAATAAATATTTTAAATATTTTTGAACGGATACCTCAGATTTGCCAGCGATCTCCCTTAATTGTCCTCAGATACATTTTTTATGAATAGACATTAACTTTATAGATACCAGTCAGCAATCGCAGGCAGTTTCTTTCAAAATATTTATTTTTTTTTTTCAAATAAAATATCTTGGAAAAAGTGTCAGGGCTTTGGTGTAAAATAAATATTTTAAATATTTTTGAACGGATACCTCAGATTTGCCAGCGATCTCCCTTAATTGTCCTCAGATACATTTTATATGAATAGACATTAACTTTATAGATACCAGTCAGCAATCGCAGGCAGTTTCTTTCAAAATATTTTTTTTTTTTTTCAAATAAAATAACTTGGAAAAATGTGTCAGGTATTTGGTGGAAAATTAATATTTTTCTGATTTTTGAACGGCTACCTAAGATTTGCCAGGGATCTCCTGTAATTGGCGTCAGATACATTTTATATTAATAAACATTAACTTCAGATACCAGTCAGCAATCGCAGGAAGTTTGTTTCAAATATAATTGTTTTTGTTCATATAAAATAACTTAAAAAAAAGTGTCAGGTCTTTGGTGTAAAATTAATATTTTTCTAATTTTTGAACGGTTACCTAAGATTTGCCAGCGATCTCCTGTAATTGGCGTCAGATACATTTTATATTAATAAACATTAACTTCAGATACCAGTCAGCAATCGCAGGAACTTTGTTTCAAATATAATTGTTTTTGTTCATATAAAATAACTTAAAAAAAGTGTCAGGTCTTTGGTGTAAAATTAATATTTTTCTAAGTTTTGAACGGTTACCTAAGATTTGCCAGTGATCTCCTGTAATTGGGGTCGGATACATTTTATATTAATAAACATTAACTTCAGATACCAGTCACCAATCGCAGGCAGTTTCTTTCAAATACAAACATTTTTTTGTTCATATAACATAACTTGAAAAAAGTGTCTGGGCTTTGGTGTAAAATAAATATTTTAAATATTTTTGAAAGGTTGCCTCAGATTTGCCAGTGATCTCCTGTAATTGTCGTCAGATACATTTTATATTAATAAACATTAACTTCAGATACCAGTCAGCAATCGCAGGCAGTTTCTTTCAAAATATATATATTTTTTTTCAAATAAAATAACTTGGAAAAATGTGTCAGGTATTTGGTGGAAAATTAATATTTTTCTAATTTTTGAACGGTTACCTAAGATTTGCCAGCGATCTCCTGTAATTGGCGTCAGATACATTTTATATTAATAAACATTACCTTTAGATACCAGTCAGCAATCGCAGGCAGTTTCTTACAAATATAAACATTTTTTGTTCATATAAAATATCTTGGAAAAAGTGTCAGGGCTTTGGTGTAAAATAAATACTTTTCATATTTTTGAACGGTTACCCCAAAACTTGCCAGTGATCTTTTGTATTTGGCGTCAGATACATTTTATATGAATAAACATTAACTTCAGATACCAGTGACCAATCGCAGGCAGTTTCTTTCAAATACAACAATTTTTTGTTCATTTAAAATAACTTGGAAAAAAGTGTCTGGATTTTGGTGTAAAATAAATATTTTAAATATTTTTTAACGGTTACCCCAAAACTTGACAGTGATCTCCTGTAATTGTTGTCAGATACATTTTATATGAATAAACATTAACTTTAGATACCAGTGAGCAATCGCAGACAGTTTCTTTCAAACAGAAACATTTTTTCATATAAAATAACTTGGAAAAATGTGTCTGGACTTTGGTGTAAAATAAATATTTTTCATATTTTTGAACGGTTGCCTCAGATTTGCCAGCGATCTCCTGTAATTGGCGTCAGATACATTTTACATGAATAAACATTAACTTCAGATACCAGTCAGCAATCGGAGGCAGTTTCTTTCAAAAAGAAGCATTTTTTTTTGTTCATATAAATTGACTTGGAAAAAAGTGTCAGGGCTTTGGTGTAAAATAAATATTTTAAATATTTTTGAACGGATACCTCAGATTTGCCAGCGATCTCCCTTAATTGTCCTCAGATACATTTTATATGAATAGACATTAACTTTATAGATACCAGTCAGCAATCGCAGGCAGTTTCTTTCAAAATATATATATTTTTTTCAAATAAAATAACTTGGAAAAATGTGTCAGGTATTTGGTGGAAAATTAATATTTTTCTAATTTTTGAACGGTTACCTAAGATTTGCCAGCGATCTCCTGTAATTGGCGTCAGATACATTTTATATTAATAAACATTAACTTCAGATACCAGTCAGCAATCGGAGGCAGTTTCTTTCAAATAGAAACATTTTTTGTTCATATTAAATGACTTGGAAAAAAAGTGTCAGGGCTTTGGTGTAAAATAAATACTTTTCATATTTTTGAACGGTTACCCCAAAACTTGCCAGTGATCTCCTGTAATTGGCGTCAGATACATTTTATATGAATAAACATTAACTTCAGATACCAGTCAGCAATCGGAGGCAGTTTCTTTCAAAAAGAAGCATTTTTTTTGTTCATATAAATTGACTTGGAAAAAAGTGTCAGGGCTTTGGTGTAAAATAAATATTTTAAATATTTTTGAAAGGTTGCCTCAGATTTGCCAGTGATCTTCTGTAATTGGCGTCAGATGCATTTTATATGAATAAACATTAACTTCTGATACCAGTCACCAATCGCAGGCAGTTTCTTTCAAATACAAACATTTTTTTGTTCATATAACATAACTTGAAAAAAGTGTCTGGGCTTTGGTGTAAAATAAATATTTTAAATATTTTTGAAAGGTTGCCTCAGATTTGCCAGCGATCTCCTGTAATTGGGGTCGGATACATTTTATATTAATAAGCATTAACTTCAGATACCAGTCAGCAATCGCAGGCAGTTTCTTTCAAATAGAAACATTTTTTGTTCATATAAAATAACTTGGAAAAAAGTGTCTGGACTTTGGTGTAAAATAAATATTTTTTCATATTTTTGAACGGTTACCCCAAAACTTGCCAGTGATCTTCTGTATTTGGCGTCAGATACATTTTATATTAATAAACATTAACTTCAGATACCAGTCAGCAATCGCAGGAAGTTTCTTTCAAATATAATTGTTTTTGTTCATATAAAATAACTTAAAAAAAAAAGTGTCAGGTCTTTGGTGTAAAATTGATATTTTTCGAAGTTTTGAACGGTTACCTAAGATTTGCCAGTGATCTCCTGTAATTGTCGTCAGATGCATTTTATATTAATAAACATTAACTTCAGATACCAGTCAGCAATCGCAGGCAGTTTCTTTCAAATACAAACATTTTTTTGTTCATATAACATAACTTGAAAAAAAGTGTCAGGTCTTTGGTGTAAAATAAATATTTTTCATATTTTTGAACGGTTACCCCAAAACTTGCCAGTGATCTTCTGTATTTGGCGTCAGATACATTTTATATTAATAAACATTAACTTCAGATACCAGTCACCAATCGCAGGCAGTTTCTTTCAAAATATATATATTTTTTTTCAAATAAAATAACTTGGAAAAATGTGTCAGGTATTTGGTGAAAAATTAATATTTTTCTAATTTTTGAACAGTTACCTAAGATTTGCCAGTGATCTCCTGTAATTGGCGTCAGATACATGTTATATGAATAAACATTAACTTCAGATACCAGTCAGCAATCGGAGGCAGTTTCTTTCAAAAAGAAGCATTTTTTGTTCGTATAAAATATCTTGGAAAAAGTGTCAGGGCTTTGGTGTAAAATAAATATTTTAAATATTTTTGAACGGATATCTCAGATTTGCCTGCGATCTCCCTTAATTGTCCTCAGATACATTTTATATGAATAGACATTAACTTTATAGATACCAGTCAGCAATCGCAGGCAGTTCCTTTCAAAATATTTTTTTTTTTTTCAAATAAAATATCTTGGAAAAAGTGCCTGGACTTTGGTGTAAAATAAATACTTTTCATATTTTTGAACGGTTGCCTCAGATTTGCCAGCGATCTCCTGTAATTGTCCTCAGATACATTTTATATGAATAGACATTAACTTTATAGATACCAGTCAGCAATCGCAGGCAGTTTCTTTCAAAATATTTTTTTTTTTTTTTTCAAATAAAATAACTTGGAAAAATGTGTCAGGTATTTGGTGGAAAATTAATATTTTTCTAATTTTTGAACGGTTACCTAAGATTTGCCAGCGATCTCCTGTAATTGTCCTCAGATACATTTTATATGAATAGACATTAACTTTATAGATACCAGTCAGCAATCGCAGGAAGTTTGTTTCAAATATAATTGTTTTTGTTCATATAAAATAACTTAAAAAAAAGTGTCAGGTCTTTGGTGTAAAATTAATATTTTTCTAATTTTTGAACGGTTACCTAAGATGTGCCAGCGATCTCCTGTAATTGGCGTCAGATACATTTTATATTAATAAACATTAACTTCAGATACCAGTCAGCAATCGCAGGAAGTTTGTTTCAAATATAATTGTTTTTGTTCATATAAAATAACTTAAAAAAAGTGTCAGGTCTTTGGTGTTAAATTAATATTTTTCTAAGTTTTGAACGGTTACCTAAGATTTGCCAGTGATCTCCTGTAATTGGGGTCGGATACATTTTATATTAATAAACATTAACTTCAGATACCAGTCACCAATCGCAGGCAGTTTCTTTCAAATACAAACATTTTTTTGTTCATATAACATAACTTGAAAAAAGTGTCTGGGCTTTGGTGTAAAATAAATATTTTAAATATTTTTGAAAGGTTGCCTCAGATTTGCCAGTGATCTCCTGTAATTGTCGTCAGATGCATTTTATATTAATAAACATTAACTTCAGATACCAGTCAGCAATCGCAGGCAGTTTCTTTCAAAATATTTTTTTTTTTTTCAAATGAAATAACTTGGAAAAATGTGTCAGGTATTTGGTGGAAAATTAATATTTTTCTAATTTTTGAACGGTTACCTAAGATTTGCCAGCGATCTCCTGTAATTGGCGTCAGATACATTTTATATTAATAAACATTAACTTTAGATACCAGTGAGCAATCGCAGACAGTTTCTTTCAAACAGAAACATTTTTTGTTCATATAAAATAACTTGGAAAAAAAGTGTCAGGGCGTTGGTGTAAAATAAATATTTTAAATATTTTTGAAAGGTTGCCTCAGATTTGCCAGTGATCTCCTGTAATTGGGGTCGGATACATTTTATATTAATAAACATTAACTTCAGAGACCAGTCAGCAATCGGAGGCAGTTTCTTTCAAATAGAAACATTTTTTGTTCATATTAAATGACTTGGAAAAAAAGTGTCAGGGCTTTGGTGTAAAATAAATATTTTAAATATTTTTGAAAGGTTGCCTCAGATTTGCCAGTGATCTCCTGTAATTGGGGTCGGATACATTTTATATTAATAAACATTAACTTCAGATACCAGTCAGCAATCGGAGGCAGTTTCTTTCAAATAGAAACATTTTTTGTTCATATTAAATGACTTGGAAAAAAAGTGTCAGGGCTTTGGTGTAAAATAAATACTTTTCATATTTTTGAACGGTTACCCCAAAATTTGCCGGTGATCTCCTGTAATTGGCGTCAGATACATTTTATATGAATAAACATTAACTTCAGATACCAGTCAGCAATCGGAGGCAGTTTCTTTCAAAAAGAAGCATTTTTTTTGTTCATATAAATTGACTTGGAAAAAAGTGTCAGGGCTTTGGTGTAAAATAAATATTTTAAATATTTTTGAAAGGTTGCCTCAGATTTGCCAGTGATCTTCTGTAATTGGCGTCAGATGCATTTTATATGAATAAACATTAACTTCTGATACCAGTCACCAATCGCAGGCAGTTTCTTTCAAATACAAACATTTTTTTGTTCATATAACATAACTTGAAAAAAGTGTCAGGGCTTTGGTGTAAAATAAATACTTTTCATATTTTTGAACGGTGACCCCAAAACTTGCCAGTGATCTTTTGTATTTGGCGTCAGATACATTTTATATGAATAAACATTAACTTCAGATACCAGTCAGCAATCGCAGGCAGTTTCTTTCAAAATATATATATTTTTTTCAAATAAAATAACTTGGAAAAATGTGTCAGGTATTTGGTGGAAAATTAATATTTTTCTAATTTTTGAACGGTTACCTAAGATTTGCCAGCGATCTCCTGTAATTGGCGTCAGATACATTTTATATTAATAAACATTAACTTCAGATACCAGTCAGCAATCGGAGGCAGTTTCTTTCAAATAGAAACATTTTTTGTTCATATTAAATGACTTGGAAAAAAAGTGTCAGGGCTTTGGTGTAAAATAAATACTTTTCATATTTTTGAACGGTTACCCCAAAACTTGCCAGTGATCTTTTGTATTTGGCGTCAGATACATTTTATATGAATAAACATTAACTTCAGATACCAGTGACCAATCGCAGGCAGTTTCTTTCAAATACAACAATTTTTTGTTCATTTAAAATAACTTGGAAAAAAGTGTCTGGATTTTGGTGTAAAATAAATATTTTAAATATTTTTTAACGGTTACCCCAAAACTTGACAGTGATCTCCTGTAATTGTTGTCAGATACATTTTATATGAATAAACATTAACTTTAGATACCAGTGAGCAATCGCAGACAGTTTCTTTCAAACAGAAACATTTTTTCATATAAAATAACTTGGAAAAATGTGTCTGGACTTTGGTGTAAAATAAATATTTTTCATATTTTTGAACGGTTGCCTCAGATTTGCCAGCGATCTCCTGTAATTGGCGTCAGATACATTTTATATTAATAAACATTAACTTCAGATACCAGTCAGCAATCGCAAGCAGTTTCTTTCAAATAGAAACATTTTTTGTTCATATAAAATAACTTGGAAAAAAGTGTCTGGACTTTGGTGTAAAATAAATATTTTTTCATATTTTTGAACGGTTACCCCAAAACTTGCCAGTGATCTTCTGTATTTGGCGTCAGATACATTTTATATTAATAAACATTAACTTCAGATACCAGTCAGCAATCGCAGGAAGTTTCTTTCAAATATAATTGTTTTTGTTCATATAAAATAACTTAAAAAAAAAAAAAGTGTCAGGTCTTTGGTGTAAAATTGATATTTTTCGAAGTTTTGAACGGTTACCTAAGATTTGCCAGTGATCTCCTGTAATTGTCGTCAGATGCATTTTATATTAATAAACATTAACTTCAGATACCAGTCACCAATCGCAGGCAGTTTCTTTCAAAATATTTTTTTTTTTTTTTTTCAAATAAAATAACTTGGAAAAATGTGTCAGGTATTTGGTGGAAAATTAATATTTTTCTAATTTTTGAACGGTTACCTAAGATTTGCCAGCGATCTCCTGTAATTGGCGTCAGATACATTTTATATTAATAAACATTAACTTTAGATACCAGTGAGCAATCGCAGACAGTTTCTTTCAAACAGAAACATTTTTTGTTCATATAAAATAACTTGGAAAAAAGTGTCAGGGCTTTGGTGTAAAATAAATATTTTAAATATTTTTGAACGGATAACTCAGATTTGCCTGTGATCTCCAGTGATTGGCGACAGATACATTTTATATTAATAAACATTACCTTTAGATACCAGTCAGCAATCCCAGGCAGTTTCTTACAAATATAAACATTTTTTGTTCATATAAAATATCTTGGAAAAAGTGTCAGGGCTTTGGTGTAAAATAAATACTTTTCATATTTTTGAACGGTGACCCCAAAACTTGCCAGTGATCTTTTGTATTTGGCGTCAGATACATTTTATATGAATAAACATTAACTTCAGATACCAGTCACCATTCGCAGACAGTTTCTTTCAAACAGAAACATTTTTTGTTCATATAAAATGACTTGGAAAAAAAGTGTCAGGGCTTTGGTGTAAAATAAATATTTTAAATATTTTTTAACGGTTACCCCAAAACTTGCCAGTGATCTCCTGTAATTGTTGTCAGATACATTTTATGTGAATAAACATTAACGTCAGATACCAGTCACCAATCGCAGGCAGTTTCTTTCAAATACAAACATTTTTTTGTTCATATAACATAACTTGAAAAAAGTGTCTGGACTTTGGTGTAAAATAAATATTTTAAATATTTTTGAACGGTTGCCTCAGATTTGCCAGCGATCTCCTGTAATTGGCGTCAGATACATTTTATATTAATAAACATTAACTTCAGATACCAGTCACCAATCGCAGGCAGTTTCTTTCAAAAAGAAGCATTTTTTGTTCATATTAAATGACTTGGAAAAAAAGTGTCAGGGCTTTGGTGTAAAATAAATATTTTAAATATTTTTGAAAGGTTGCCTCAGATTTGCCAGTGATCTCCTGTAATTGTCGTCAGATGCATTTTATATTAATAAACATTAACTTCAGATACCAGTCAGCAATCGGAGGCAGTTTCTTTCAAATAGAAACATTTTTTGTTCATATTAAATGACTTGGAAAAAAAGTGTCAGGGCTTTGGTGTAAAATAAATATTTTAAATATTTTTGAAAGGTTGCCTCAGATTTGCCAGTGATCTCCTGTAATTGTCGTCAGATGCATTTTATATTAATAAACATTAACTTCAGATACCAGTCAGCAATCGGAGGCAGTTTCTTTCAAATAGAAACATTTTTTGTTCATATTAAATGACTTGGGAAAAAAAGTGTCAGGGCTTTGGTGTAAAATAAATACTTTTCATATTTTTGAACGGTTACCCCAAAATTTGCCAGTGATCTCCTGTAATTGGCGTCAGATACATTTTATATGAATAAACATTAACTTCAGATACCAGTCAGCAATCGGAGGCAGTTTCTTTCAAAAAGAAGCATTTTTTTTGTTCATATAAATTGACTTGGAAAAAAGTGTCAGGGCTTTGGTGTAAAATAAATATTTTAAATATTTTTGAAAGGTTGCCTCAGATTTGCCAGTGATCTCCTGTAATTGTCGTCAGATGCATTTTATATTAATAAACATTAACTTCAGATACCAGTCAGCAATCGGAGGCAGTTTCTTTCAAATAGAAACATTTTTTGTTCATATTAAATGACTTGGAAAAAAAGTGTCAGGGCTTTGGTGTAAAATAAATATTTTAAATATTTTTGAAAGGTTGCCTCAGATTTGCCAGTGATCTCCTGTAATTGGGGTCGGATACATTTTATATTAATAAACATTAACTTCAGATACCAGTCAGCAATCGGAGGCAGTTTCTTTCAAATAGAAACATTTTTTGTTCATATTAAATGACTTGGGAAAAAAAGTGTCAGGGCTTTGGTGTAAAATAAATACTTTTCATATTTTTGAACGGTTACCCCAAAATTTGCCAGTGATCTCCTGTAATTGGCGTCAGATACATTTTATATGAATAAACATTAACTTCAGATACCAGTCAGCAATCGGAGGCAGTTTCTTTCAAAAAGAAGCATTTTTTTTGTTCATATAAATTGACTTGGAAAAAAGTGTCAGGGCTTTGGTGTAAAATAAATATTTTAAATATTTTTGAACGGATACCTCAGATTTGCCAGCGATCTCCCTTAATTGTCCTCAGATATATTTTATATGAATAGACATTAACTTTATAGATACCAGTCAGCAATCGCAGGCAGTTTCTTTCAAAATATATATATTTTTTTCAAATAAAATAACTTGGAAAAATGTGTCAGGTATTTGGTGGAAAATTAATATTTTTCTAATTTTTGAACGGTTACCTAAGATTTGCCAGTGATCTCCTGTAATTGGCGTCAGATGCATTTTATATGAATAAACATTAACTTCTGATACCAGTCACCAATCGCAGGCAGTTTCTTTCAAATACAAACATTTTATTGTTCATATAACATAACTTGAAAAAAGTGTCTGGGCTTTGGTGTAAAATAAATATTTTAAATATTTTTGAAAGGTTGCCTCAGATTTGCCAGGGATCTCCTGTAATTGGGGTCGGATACATTTTATATTAATAAGCATTAACTTCAGATACCAGTCAGCAATCGCAGACAGTTTCTTTCAAATAGAAACATTTTTTGTTCATATAAAATAACTTGGAAAAAAGTGCCTGGACTTTGGTGTAAAATAAATATTTTTTCATATTTTTGAACGGTTACCCCAAAACTTGCCAGTGATCTTCTGTATTTGGCGTCAGATACATTTTATATTAATAAACATTAACTTCAGATACCAGTCAGCAATCGCAGGCAGTTTCTTTCAAAATATTTTTTTTTTTTTCAAATAAAATAACTTGGAAAAATGTGTCAGGTATTTGGTGGAAAATTAATATTTTTCTAATTTTTGAACAGTTACCTAAGATTTGCCAGTGATCTCCTGTAATTGGCGTCAGATACATCTTATATGAATAAACATTAACTTCAGATACCAGTCAGCAATCGGAGGCAGTTTCTTTCAAAAAGAAGCATTTTTTGTTTGTATAAAATATCTTGGAAAAAGTGTCTGGGCTTTGGTGTAAAATAAATATTTTAAATATTTTTGAAAGGTTGCCTCAGATTTGCCAGCGATCTCCTGTAATTGGGGTCGGATACATTTTATATTAATAAACATTAACTTCAGATACCAGTCAGCAATCGCAGGCAGTTTCTTTCAAAAAGAAGCATTTTTTGTTCATATAAAATGACTTGGAAAAAAAATGTCAGGGCTTTGGTGTAAAATAAATATTTTAAATATTTTTGAACGGATACCTCAGATTTGCCAGCGATCTCCCTTAATTGTCCTCAGATACATTTTATATGAATAGACATTAACTTTATAGATACCAGTCAGCAATCGCAGGCAGTTTCTTTCAAAATATATATTTTTTTTTTTTCAAATAAAATATCTTGGAAAAAGTGTCTGGACTTTGGTGTAAAATAAATATTTTAAATATTTTTGAAAGGTTGCCTCAGATTTGCCAGCGATCTCCTGTAATTGGCGTCAGATACATTTTATATGAATAAACATTAACTTCAGATACCAGTCAGCAATCGCAGGCAGTTTCTTTCAAAATATATTTTTTTTTTTTTCAAATAAAATAACTTGGAAAAATGTGTCAGGTATTTGGTGGAAAATTAATATTTTTCTAATTTTTGAACGGTTACCTAAGATTTGCCAGCGATCTCCTGTAATTGGCGTCAGATACATTTTATATTAATAAACATTAACTTCAGATACCAGTCAGCAATCAGAGGAAGTTTGTTTCAAATATAATTGTTTTTGTTCATATAAAATAACTTAAAAAAAGTGTCAGGTCTTTGGTGTAAAATTAATATTTTTCTAATTTTTGAACGGTTACCTAAGATTTGCCAGCGATCTCCTGTAATTGGGGTCGGATACATTTTATATTAATAAACATTAACTTCAGATACCAGTCAGCAATCGGAGGCAGTTTCTTTCAAATAGTAACATTTTTTGTTCATATAAAATGATTTGGAAAAAAAAGTGTCAGGGCTTTGGTGTAAAATAAATACTTTTCATATTTTTTAACAGTTACCCCAAAACTTGCCAGTGATCTCCTGTAATTGGCGTCAGATACATTTTATATTAATAAACATTAACTTCAGATACCAGTGAGCAATCGCAGGCAGTTTCTTTCAAATAGAAACATTTTTTGTTCATATATAATAACTTGAAAAAAGTGTCTGGACTTTGGTGTAAAATAAATATTTTAAATATTTTTGAACGGATATCTCAGATTTGCCTGCGATCTCCAGTGACTGGCGACAGATACATTTTATATTAATAAACATTACCTTTAGATACCAGTCACCAATCACAGGCAGTTTCTTACAAATATAAACTTTTTTTGTTCGTATAAAATATCTTGGAAAAAGTGTCTGGACTTTGATGTAAAATAAATACTTTGCATATTTTTGAAAGGTTGCCTCAGATTTGCCAGCGATCTCCTGTAATTGGCGTCAGATACATTTTATATTAATAAACATTAACTTCAGATACCAGTCAGCAATCGCAGGCAGTTTCTTTCAAATAGAAACATTTTTTTGTTCAAATAAAATAACTTGAAAAAAGTGTCTGGACTTTGGTGTAAAATAAATATTTTAAATATTTTTTAACAGTTACCCCAAAACTTGACAGTGATCTCCTGTATTTGGCGTCAGATACATTTTACATGAATAAACATTAACTTCAGATACCAGTGAGCAATCGCAGGCAGTTTCTTTCAAATAGAAACATTTTTTGTTCATATAAAATAACTTGAAAAAAGTGTCAGGTCTTTGGTGGAAAATTAATATTTTTCATATTTTTGAACGGTTACCTAAGATTTGCCAGCGATCTCCTGTAATTGGCGTCAGATACATTTTATATTAATAAACATTAACTTTAGATACCAGTCAGCAATCGCAGGAAGTTTCTTTCAAATATAATTGTTTTTGTTCATATAAAATGACTTGGGGAAAAAAAGTGTCTGGACTTTGGTGTAAAATAAATATTTTAAATATTTTTGAACGGATAACTCAGATTTGCCTGCGATCTCCAGTGATTGGCGACAGATACTTTTTATATTAATAAACATTACCTGTAGATACCAGTCACCAATCGCAGGCAGTTTCTTACAAATATAAACATTTTTTGTTCATATAAATTGACTTGGAAAAAAGTGTCTGGGCTTTGGTGATAAATAAATAATTTAAATATTTTTGAAAGGTTGCCTCAGATTTGCCAGTGATCTCCTGTAATTGGGGTCGGATACATTTTATATGAATAGACATTAACTTTATAGATACCAGTCAGCAATCGCAGGCAGTTTCTTTCAAAATATATATATTTTTTTCAAATAAAATAACTTGGAAAAATGTGTCAGGTATTTGGTGGAAAATTAATATTTTTCTAATTTTTGAACGGTTACCTAAGATTTGACAGCGATCTCCTGTAATTGGCGTCAGATACATTTTATATTAATAAACATTAACTTCAGATACCAGTCAGCAATCGGAGGCAGTTTCTTTCAAATAGAAACATTTTTTGTTCATATAAAATGACTTGGGGAAAAAAAGTGTCAGGGCTTTGGTGTAAAATAAATACTTTTCATATTTTTGAACGGTTGCCTCAGATTTGCCAGTGATCTCCTGTAATTGGCGTCAGATGCATTTTATATGAATAAACATTAACTTCAGATACCAGTCAGCAATCGCAGGCAGTTTCTTTCAAATACAAACATTTTTTTGTTCATATAACATAACTTGAAAAAAGTGTCTGGACTTTGGTGTAAAATAAATATTTTAAATATTTTTGAAAGGTTGCCTCAGATTTGCCAGTGATCTCCTGTAATTGTCGTCAGATACATTTTATATTAATAAACATTACCTTTAGATACCAGTCACCAATCACAGGCAGTTTCTTACAAATATAAACTTTTTTTGTTGGTATAAAATATCTTGGAAAAAGTGTCTGGACTTTGATGTAAAATAAATACTTTGCATATTTTTGAAAGGTTGCCTCAGATTTGCCAGCGATCTCCTGTAATTGTCGTCAGATACATTTTATATTAATAAACATTAACTTCAGATACCAGTCAGCAATCGCAGGCAGTTTCTTTCAAAATATATATATATATATATATTTTTTTTTTTCAATTAAAATAACTTGGAAAAATGTGTCAGGTATTTGGTGGAAAATTAATATTTTTCTAATTTTTGAACAGTTACCTAAGATTTGCCAGTGATCTCCTGTAATTGGCGTCAGATACATTTTATATGAATAAACATTAACTTCAGATACCAGTGAGCAATCGGAGGCAGTTTCTTTCAAAAAGAAGCATTTTTTGTTCGTATAAAATATCTTGGAAAAAGTGTCAGGGCTTTGGCGTAAAATAAATATTTTAAATATTTTTGAACGGATATCTCAGATTTGCCTGCGATCTCCAGTGATTGGCGACAGATACATTTTATATTAATATACATTACCTGTAGATACCAGTCACCAATCGCAGGCAGTTTCTTACAAATATAAACATTTTTTGTTCATATAAAATATCTTGGAAAAAGTGTCTGGGCTTTGGTGTAAAATAAATATTTTAAATATTTTTGAAAGGTTGCCTCAGATTTGCCAGCGATCTCCTGTAATTGGGGTCGGATACATTTTATATTAATAAACATTAACTTCAGATACCAGTCAGCAATCGCAGGCAGTTTCTTTCAAAAAGAAGCATTTTTTTGTTCATATAAAATGACTTGGAAAAAAAATGTCAGGGCTTTGGTGTAAAATAAATATTTTAAATATTTTTGAACGGATACCTCAGATTTGCCAGCGATCTCCCTTAATTGTCCTCAGATACATTTTATATGAATAGACATTAACTTTATAGATACCAGTCAGCAATCGCAGGCAGTTTCTTTCAAAATATATATATTTTTTTTTTCAAATAAAATGACTTGGAAAAATGTGCCAGGTATTTGGTGGAAAATTAATATTTTTCTAATTTTTGAACGGTTACCCCAAAACTTGCCAGTGATCTTCTGTATTTGGCGTCAGATACATTTTATATTAATAAACATTAACTTCAGATACCAGTCACCAATCGCAGGCAGTTTCTTTCAAAATATATATATTTTTTTTCAAATTAAATAACTTGGAAAAATGTGTCAGGTATTTGGTGGAAAATTAATATTTTTCTAATTTTTGAACGGTTACCTAAGATTTGCCAGCGATCTCCTGTAATTGGCGTCAGATACATTTTATATTAATAAACATTAACTTCAGATACCAGTCAGCAATCGGAGGCAGTTTCTTTCAAATAGTAACATTTTTTGTTCATATAAAATGACTTGGAAAAAAAAGTGTCAGGGCTTTGGTGTAAAATAAATACTTTTCATATTTTTTAACAGTTACCCAAAACTTGCCAGTGATCTCCTGTAATTGGCGTCAGATACATTTTATATTAATAAACATTAACTTCAGATACCAGTGAGCAATCGCAGGCAGTTTCTTTCAAATAGAAACATTTTTTGTTCATATATAATAACTTGAAAAAAGTGTCAGGGCTTTGGTGTAAAATAAATATTTTAAATATTTTTGAACGGATATCTCAGATTTGCCTGCGATCTCCAGTGACTGGCGACAGATACATTTTATATTAATAAACATTACCTTTAGATACCAGTCAGCAATCGCAGGCAGTTTCTTACAAATATAAACATTTTTTGTTCATATAAAATATCTTGGAAAAAGTGTCTGGGCTTTGGTGTAAAATAAATATTTTAAATATTTTTGAAAGGTTGCCTCAGATTTGCCAGCGATCTCCTGTAATTGGGGTCGGATACATTTTATATTAATAAACATTAACTTCAGATACCAGTCAGCAATCGCAGGCAGTTTCTTTCAAAAAGAAGCATTTTTTGTTCATATAAAATGACTTGGAAAAAAAATGTCAGGGCTTTGGTGTAAAATAAATATTTTAAATATTTTTGAAGGGATACCTCAGATTTGCCAGCGATCTCCCTTAATTGTCCTCAGATACATTTTATATGAATAGACATTAACTTTATAGATACCAGTCAGCAATCGCAGGCAGTTTCTTTCAAAATATATATATTTTTTTCAAATAAAATAACTTGGAAAAATGTGTCAGGTATTTGGTGGAAAATTAATATTTTTCTAATTTTTGAACGGTTACCTAAGATTTGACAGCGATCTCCTGTAATTGGCGTCAGATGCATTTTATATGAATAAACATTAACTTCAGATACCAGTCACCAATCGCAGGCAGTTTCTTTCAAATAGAAGCATTTTTTGTTCATATAAATTGACTTGGGGGAAAAAAGTGTCAGGGCTTTGGTGTAAAATAAATATTTTAAATATTTTTTTAACGGTTACCCCAAAACTTGCCAGTGATCTCCTGTAATTGGCGTCAGATACATTTTATATTAATAAACATTAACTTCTGATACCAGTCAGCAATCGCAGGAAGTTTGTTTCAAATATAATTGTTTTTGTTCATATAACATAACTTGAAAAAAGTGTCTGGGCTTTGGTGTAAAATAAATATTTTAAATATTTTTGAAAGGTTGCCTCAGATTTGCCAGTGATCTCCTGTAATTGTCGTCAGATACATTTTATATTAATAAACATTAACTTCAGATACCAGTCAGCAATCGCAGGCAGTTTCTTTCAAATAGAAACATTTTTTTGTTCAAATAAAATAACTTGAAAAAAGTGTCTGGACTTTGGTGTAAAATAAATATTTTACATATTTTTGAACGGATACCTATAGGTTTAATGATTTTTATGCTGACCTACAGTATTTAGGGCTCTATGAAATCCGCTTTATTTTTCCCTGAATTCCATTTTTTTTTTCTCCAAATTCCATTTTTTTTTTTTTTTTTTTTTTTTTTTTTGTGCGTTTTAATTTTTCTGGATTGCTTTTTTAATGGTTAAATTAAATTGTTTTAATAAAAAGGGTGTTTAACTAATTAAAATCATGAAACTTAAAAAAAAAAAAAAAAATAGCATCAGTTTATTAAAAGTTTATAAAAAATGACATGTTTAGGGCCCTATGAAACGTTTTATTTTTGCCCACCTTATGTGTCATTGTTACCAAATTCTGAGTTCTAGCATATCTAATTATTCAAATGCATAAAAATAAGTTTCATTTATTCTTACAATGGCATTGTGAAATGTTTATTTTTCTCAGAAATTCAGTTTTGTGTAATTGTGTATTTGGTTATCAAGTAAAGGCATAAAGAATTAATTTCATTTATCTTTTAATTAATGACAATTAAACATTTTATTTTTGGCAAATAAAGGGGATTTACTATTACAATTAAAACATTAAAGAAATATATAATAATTCTTTAAAAATAAGATTTTAATCATTTTATTAGTGGTATGTAGTACGTTTATTTCTGTAATGACCTACTTTTGATTAATTCATCCAAATTTCCTTGACATTCCGCGTTACCCATCAAATTGTGCAAACTGAAATTGTGTCAAGTCAAGTTTGCAAAAACTCTCACATGTCGTTAAACGTTTTTTACGCTCACATGAGGTAGTTTTTCAGCCAATTCGAACAAGGAAAATTTTGCAAAACCGCAATGGAAATGTCACCTTGCGGACATAAAATTCAGATTTATAAAATGTCAAAAGTTTTGCCCAAATTTTTAATGGAAATTCACCTACTGTCAGTGACTAATAAACTGTAATCATGATTTTATTATGATTATTACATAAATAATCACAAAATTTAATGATGAAACAAAAATTACAATACTAATATTAATGTCCTCTTTTCTCACATTAAACTGTTAAGCTTTAATTTTTGTTGATATTCTTGTTGCTATGGATGATGTCAACAAGTTTACTAACTACACCCACAGTGATTGGCTGATAATGACAAGTCTCTGTCAGTCATTTTATAATAGAAATATTGTAGAATAAGGTATCATGTTGCCATAATCAAATCAAGATTTTAAAATAAAATTTCCATATTCAAATAAAGTTTTTAAAATATAGGCTAAATGTCACTAATTAAACAAGCAAATGTTCAGCTAATTGTCAGCCTCAACATGTCTGCATCTCATAAATAATTGTTAGATTTACATATAAGCAACCTTTTAGTTAGCAGACTAGAATTATCATGGCTGATATGACCGTAAGACTTACTTCCTACTTTTTACCCAACTTGTGCATGACAAGAAGGACATAATTCAATTTAAGAAAAATTGTGTATATATAGTAGTCAATGTTTGAAATGGATCAAAAAAGTTAATCAAAGTTGTCCTAAGACAAAAACAGGTATTGTAACTTTGATAAAAGTTTTTGATCCACTTCAAATGTTGACTACTATATACTATATATATGTAGTGACATGTTTCTAAAACATTTATGTCCAGAGGTGATTGCTGGAAACATCCATTTTAAGATTTTGATTTGGTCTCAGTGACTTAGGAGTCTCTGGACGACCACTTACTTTCCACAGATTTAGGAGCTGATTTTAACATTAAAATGCTTTGTGAAATACTCTTGGAGCAAAAAATCTCAGAGTCCTAGGAGTTAAGAGCTACTTTTAGTCTTAAAATAATTAGTGAATACGGCCCCTGGTGTTTTTACCCTATGGATGTTATGTATTTTTGAAGCACTGCAAAATAAATTCATGCTTACGCCAAAATTATCTGGTTTATTTTCTACATTTAAACATTGTTTTTTTTTTTTTTAACTAAACCTCATTCTTAATATTCTAATCATTACTGAAATCATCAACCTCATTTCTGCATCATTACCGCAACATGTTCTTTTAATGTTTATTTAACAAATGGAAAAATAGTCGTTTACCTTTAGATGTATGTGCAGAGTCTATAGAATCAGAAAGAGCTTTATTGCCAAGTGTGTTCACACACAAGGAATTGGTCTTGGTGTTAGGAGCTTCCAGTACAGAAAATACAAACATAGCGCAGACATACATAAAGTTAAGGTAATAATAAACACTAATATTAAAAAAGAATATACAATAAATTATAAATAACAGTGGTAATAAAAATATACAGAAAGAGAAAAAAAAAAAAAAAAAAAAAAAAAAAAAAAAAGATGTCCATAGACAGAACTATGAATGTGCATATGTGCTATATACAAAAGTTTTGTTAAGTAAATACACATAACCAGTGCTGAGGTGTGTTAAGTGTGGTTCAGGCGGGATATGGCTTGGGGGAAAAAACTGTTCTTGTGTCTGGCTGTTTTGGTGCATAGCGCTCTGTAGCGTCGGCCAGAGGGCAACAGTTCAAAGAGAGAGTGGGCTGGGTGTGAGGGGTCCAGAGTGATTTTCTTAGCCCTTTTCCTGACTCTGGAGGTGTAAAGATCATGGAGGTTGGGTAGAGGGATACCAATAATCCTCTCAGCAGCCCTGACTGTCCGTTGTAGTCTTCTGATGTCTGTTTTGGTAGCTGAACCAAACCAAACAGTAATAGAGGAACACAGGACAGACTCAATGATGGCCGAGTAGAACTGTTTTAGCAGCTCTTGTGGCAGGTTGAACTTCCTCAGCTGGCGGAGGAAATACAGCCTCTGCTGGGCTTTTTTCACAATAGAGTCAATGTGTTTGTCCCACTTCAGGTCCTGAGAGATGTTGGTACCCAGGAATCTGAATGACTCTACTGTAGCCACAGTGCTGTCCATGATGATGAGTGGGGGGAGAGCAGGGGGGTTCCTCCTGAAGTCTATGATCATCTCCACTGTTTTAAGAGTGTTTAGCTCCAGGTTGTTAAGACTACACCAGACAGCCAGCTGATCAACCTCCTGTCTGTAAGCAGACTCGTCTCCGTCCTTGATAAGGCCGATGACTGTAGTATCGTCCGCAAACTTCAGGAGCTTGACAGAGGGGTCCTTTGAAGTGCAGTCATTTGTGTAGAGAGAGAAGAGCAGTGGGGAGAGAACGCAACCCTGTGGGGCACCAGTGCTGGTTGTGATAGTCCTGGATGTGAGTTTACCCAACCTCACTAGCTGCTGCCTGTCTGTCAAGAAGCTGGTAATCCACTGACAGATGGAGGTGGGCACAGAGAGCTGTGTCAGTTTGTCTGAGAGAAGGTCAGGCATGATGGTATTGAAGGCCGAACTGAAGTCCACAAACAAGATCCTTGCATAATTCCCAGTTCTGTCAAGGTGCTGCAGGATGTAATGCAGTGCCATGTTGACTGCATCATCCACAGACCTGTTTGCTCTGTAGGCAAACTGAAAAGAATCCAGCAAGGGTCCAGTGATGTCTTTCAGATAGGTCAGGACCAGTTTCTCGAATGCCTTCATGACCACAGACGTGAGAGCGACAGGTCTGTAGTCATTAAGTCCAGTGATTTTGGGCTTTTTGGGGACTGGAATGATGGTGGAATGTTTGAGGCAGTTGGGAACTAAGCACAGCTCCAGTGATCTGTTAAAGATCTGTGTGAAGACAGGAGCCAGTTGGTCAGCACAGGCCTTTAAACAGGCAGGTGAAACACTGTCTGGGCCAGAAGCTTTCCTAGGTTTCTGCTTCCTAAGGACTCGGTTGACGTCCTCTACACAGACCTCCAGCACAGGTTGAGTGGTGGGGGAGGGAGGGAGGGGAGTTGCAGGGGGGGTGGGTGAATGTGTGAAGTACATTGTTCTTTCAGGTTTTCCACATCATTATGAAAATGTAAATTTTCAATAAAATAATGCAAATTATTAGGTTGCAAATTGCAGAAGGTAATGAAAGAAATCATTGAAAATAAAATAAAAATGTTAATTTAAAAATATATTTTATTTCAGAGTTTTAAGTAACTGTGCTTGACTGTTAATAATTTTTAAAAAAGTGAAAATGTATTAGCTTTACCTGTGGCATTGATGTTTTCACACTGTTGTGATAACGTTTTTAAGGACTTGTTTTGGAAAATATGTTCAGAAAGGTGTTAAATTGTCAGTAAAACATTTTAAATTTATGGTCACCAACACTTCAGACCTTGCTCTTATTGCTTAAAAAAAAATCATATTTAATCTTTTTGTGATTTTGTGAGAATCACCCTATAAATAATGATAAACAGAGTTGACTTGCTGTACTTGCAGGATTGGTTCAAACCCAAGATTCAGCTTGAACTCTGAGTAACTCTTTTCAGTTTTTTATTTATTTATTTTTTTAAGTCTAGATTTAGTTCTGTACTTTCTTTAGCTTGAGCAAATATTTGACATCAGTATTTACATCCATTCATTCTGTCTTTTACAGATAATAGAAGATGCTGTGACTGAGATGTCAAGACTCTGTTTGCCAGAAGCAAGTTCAGAACAGGTATTGTGTCATTTTGGTTGAGTTTGCTTATTTTATATCTGCAAAATAGAAAGTTGACATAGAGACTTGAGGTAGAGTGAGGGCATGGCAAACTTGTATTAAGAGAGTTTATTAAAGAAACATGGATAAACGTGAATGAGTAGATGAAGACGACCTACAAAGTAATCAAGAGCAGAAAAAAAAAGTATGTTTTTTTCTTTAAGTGTTTACGTATTTACGCACGATGCCCCGTATGGGTTTTTGTCTCATAAATCTGTAGCTCTCTACTTTTTTCATATGTATTTTTGAACCCCTTCTGTCATGTAGCCTGTAACACCATTGGTCAAAAGTTTGGATTATATTATATTGGATTCAATACAGGTTACAGATTTCTTGATCGTAGGCTTCACTGATTTGAGCTTATGCAAATCATTTTTTTTTTATTTTTTGAGTGGAAATGCAAACATTTGTACATAATCAGATGATTGAATTAAAAATTTGCTGATAATTTAGCATTACAAGAGATTTAGATTCTATTTTTTGCTACAAATAAAATTTTGAAAGTATTGCAATACAAAAAAATCTGCATTTCTCAAACGTGCATGTGTGGTTCTTACACACACCAGAAAGTAATCATTGTTGTTTAATCCCACTTTCTGAAGCACTATGCTCGCTCACATTCATGGTCATTTGCATTCAGAAACACCTTCAGTGAACAATATATGGTGACAACACCTCTCTTTATAAATCATGTGAATGTGTCCTCGCCGAAATCATGGCAAAGAAAGCAATTTTTGAGAAGCCGTTCTGTGCTGCACTAAGATCAGTGTGGTCTCTGAAAACACATTCTCTGTGCAGTGCACAGTTTGCTGAATCTTCCAGCAGAGCGAGATCAGTCATGACACTACAACTACATTTCAAATGACTTCCCAGCTGTCTTTTATATCTTTTCACAGAAATGATGTAAATGTGTAGCTTTAACTATGAAATTAATTTGAATGTCAGTAAAGGGGTGGTTGATTGTGATTTCAAAGTTATGATGCTGAAAGTTCAATGCAAACGATATTGTCTTTTAAAATGATGACAGTTTAATGCCTACAGTTATGGCTGGTAGAGACTACAGCGAGCTATTTCCAGTGTTGGTGACATCACAAACCCTGAAATTTACATAAACCCTGCATAAATCTTAATATATGAATCGCAATTCACAATTTCAAAATGTTGAAGCAGCAGTTCTTCATCCTGTTCCTTTCATCTCCTTCTCTGCACATCTCTCTATCTCACTTGATTCACTGAGGAGACATTTCAGTTACACTGCTGTCTACAGATTTGATAAAAAAATATCTTAATCTGTGTTCTGAAGATGAACAAAGGTCTTACGGGTGAAACAACATGACAGAATTTTCATTTCTGGGTGAACGATCTCTTTAAGACAAGGCTGAAGATTATGGTGAATATGAAAAAATACATATGCAGAACTTAATTTGAAACTCTTGGTTTTACATCCCTTCAGTTTAACGAAACAATATCGATTCTCCTCAGATAACCTCCTGAGTCTACTCACACAAAAAACAGTCAGCATGGAGAGTGAAATGAAATCAATGAGGAGCTCAGTAGCCGCCACGTACAAACTTTATGCTCGTGTGCTGGGTGATGGGACTGGTCAGCGAGCAGAGGAGATTAGACTTGATGTGTGTGGCACCATCGATGAACTCCTCTCTCTAGAAGAGAAGCTAAAAGAAGACACATTCAGGAAGAGAGTGGTGTGTTACTGGAGATCTGTAACGCTTCATTAACAGATTTATGATAATTAACAAAAATATCAACTGATCCATTTAGATGTATTCCATCTTGCAGACACATCATTTAAGCCTGTTGGAGGTCCAAACCCTGGGGAGAACACCCGGCGGGTAATGCGGGCAGTGTCCTCCTACAACGATTGGAAGGAATTCAGCCTAAAGGGGAAAAAAGGGAAGAGGCCGCTCCAGAACATGATTGTTATGAAAGTCATAAAAAGTAAGTCCAATAAGTCAGTTAATCCAAAACAATCAGTATTACCAGTACTTTTTAAAATATTGTGTCATAATTATGGGTCTTCATTTTACAGAGGCAGTAATGAGATCCAATCCTGGACTCCAGCAAGTCAAAGTGTCAGACACACTTAAACATGCTCCAGCAAGGTGTCAGAATGTGAGCTTCTTTTCTTCTTTCTGATCTTCAGGGTCCTAAAATGTCATTTTCAAGGTTTAAAATGTGCTTAAATTTTGATTATGTTAGGACCTGGTTTTGGTGCTAAGATGCTTTGTGAAACACTTGCAGACAAAAATTATCAGACCTAAAACTGAAACTGACATGCACATTGTTTTACCAGTGCATTTTAGTGTAAACGTCTATTATGTTATTAGTAGTATTTATATTTGCATGTATGTTTTGAAGCTATTAGTTAGTTATTCTTAACATGCATTTGTTTGATTTATTAATTCATATTTTTTTTTTTAAAGAAAACAACAACTAGTACTTAAGTAATTTAATAAAATAAGAAGAAGAATCTATAACTTAATTAGCCAACTAATGTCATTTATACATTTTCCAATTGTTTAGCCATGGGGGCGACTTGGTAACATGACCTCTTTGAATAATGTAACATCAAACACCCAGAGCAATGAAAGTGTTTTTGCTAGTTTTAGCCCGACGCAGTTATCATTGGCAAATGCACTTGCGCCCATCTGTTCACCCATGGGCTGCTGGTCTGAAAACGAGGTGTGTTCAGGCGTATTGTTGGAGCGTTGCTATATTGAGGTAACTGAAAACGACTGCACATTGACCAACTAAAACCACCAAATGTGCCTGCCACTCCACCTGCCACCGCCAAATGCAACCTGAAAACGCCCGCTCCCTTATATTTTATTAATTTCTTTAAATAATGGAGTCCGTGAGAAACCGGAATGAAACACAACTCTACCAAAGATGACACTTCACCAGTCAGATCTAGAGATCTAGTCTCCACTGTCAGAGAACATGCGACAGCCAAGGTGAGTTCACTTATTATTTAAAACCTTTTTTTGTTAAATATTGTAACTTGTAACTGTACTCTGTATAATCCTATTATAATCTAATAAACTCACCAGTGTTTTATACATCTTTATATAAAAACATTTTGTTTAAACAGTTTGTGTCATTCAGCAACCTGAAACAACTTTATATATTTGTTTTATTTATTTGTATGTATGCATGCCCTTCAGTGCTAATGAATGTGAATTATTTTTCAATACAGTTGATCAGTTTATACCTAAAATATTTTACCATATTTTTAATAGTTGTGAAAATCCCATAACTTTAGAAGAATTACATTTAATGTTATCTAAAACTCCTTCAAATAAAAGTCCTGGCCCTGACAGCTTGCCATCTGAACTTTTTGGAAAGATCTAAGAGATTTGATTTTCTCTGTATTTAAAGACTGTTTAAGTTCTGATGAATTAATAGAATCTACACTGTAAAATCTAATTAGTTGGGCTTACTTAAAAAAAGCATGCAAACCGATTGCCTTAAAAAAACTAAGTAAAGTGAAATAGGAATAGTGTGTTGTACTGACAAATGCTAAGTTAGTATAGTTTACTTGCACGAGAGTTCTAGTAACTAAAAAAGAACTGTAGGGGGTACTTAATCATTTACTTTAGGCTTACACTTGACTTAGTACAGCTACTCACTGACTCCCAGAGTGCATTTCTGCATTAATAAATTATGTAATTGCTTTGTTTTACTGTTGTTGTTTTTATTTGCTAATTTTATTTACTGACTTGTGTCAGTAGTAGTACAACAAAAAGAGAAAATAAAATAATATAATGGTTATTGTCACAATTAATAAAAATAACTATAACAGAATTGTTACCATTGTTGTGATTCACGTGCTGAATGTTGAAGTCTGTCTGTGACTTGATAACATTTCCACAAATGTTAAAGGATTATCTCAACCCAATAAAATTTCTCAAGGTGTTTATGAAGAATAATTAAATTGTAAAAGATCACTCATAAATATATAAAATACATTAGCTAAAAAAATTAAAAGATTTAGCTAACCAAAACATCAGCATTAGAAGACTACCTTCTAAAAGCAACTTATTTATTACTTTTTATCCCTTGAAATTAAAAACAATGACTTCATGTTGCATTGCTGCATCAATAGGAAGAAAATCATAACAAGAAAAACAAAGTTCCAAGTGCCCAACCAAACAGAACATTAATCACTATAATGGTAAGTAAATAATAATAATAATAATAATAAAATAAATTAAATAAGACATGCCAACAATTTTATGAAAATCAACATCAATTTATGAAGTCAGCTTATGTGATGTTCTCTCAAATATATAGTTGTATTGAAACAACATTCAAGATGACTTTGGGAATGAGTGAAGGTAACTAGTGAAAAATAACTGCAGATTAACAATTTCCACATCAAAAAAAAAAAAAAAGCTTTTCTTCTTCTGTTGTTATTTTGCAAATTAGCAACATATTAGTGCACTGCTGCCTCTCACTGGTTTATTAATGTCATTGGTTCCTTTGTGGCTACTTGAATATTTTAAGTAAGCATCACTCAAAGTAGTAAGTAAATTGTTTTACTTGCTTGAAAGTAGCTGTAACTTAATAAAACCTAGTAAGTATAGCAACTAAGTAAAGATAACTAATTATATCCAAGTAAGGTAAACTATTGGATTTTACAGTGTATGAAACAAGGTCTTATTACACTTTTGACAAAACCAAATAAAGATAATTGTTATTTTGAAAATTGACAGCCTATTACTCTCCTCAATTCTGATTATAAATTGTTAACTTCTTTATTTGCAAAAAGATTAAAACCCCGTCTAGAAGATATTATTTCAATAACACAATCAGGCTTTATTAAGGGTAGACATATCTCTAATAATATAAGTATTGTATTGGATATGATGAACTATTCTGATCTTATTGAAGAAGGTGCCATTATTCTATTCCTAGACTTCTATAAGGCATTTGACTCTATTGAACATTAATTTATATATGCAGCCTTAGATAAATTTGGATTTGGATTTAAATTTTAAGAATATGATCAGAACTATATACAAAGATATGAACAGTAGTGTTTCCCTCACAGAAGGTTCATCGAAGCGTTTTATGATTAGTAGGGGTATTCGAGAGGGTTGCCCGATTTCCCCCTTTTTGTTCTTAATTGCAGCAGAATTATTGAATCTTTACACTGTAAATTGTATTAATGTTGAGGGTATAAGAATAGCTGATAAAGATGACACGTGTATTTTTCTTAAAGATGAAAACCAGGTTCTGAGTGTTTTGAAAGGTCTGGATCTTTTTTCAAAAGCTTCAGGTCTCCTGATCAACACAGACAAGGGCGAAAAACTTACTGTTCATGACTCTAACAAAACCATCATCAATGGAATTAAGATCAAGCAATCAGAGAAATATCTCAAAATAACAATAAAAAAAAAATCAGATGGCTTAAAAGGGACCAAACTATACAAGGAAGAACACTGCTCTCAAAAGGAGAAGGAATTTCAAGAATGGTTTACCCTGCTTTATCGTTATATGTGGACAAAAAGACAGCAACGTCAATTGACTCTCTTTTGATCAAATTTATTTGGAAAAACAAGCCTGAATACATCAAAAGGAAAACAATGATTAGTGATGATGCTGATGGAGGCTTTAATGCTATTGATTTCACAACTCTCAACCAGGTGTTTAAAATCAACTGGGTCAAACACTGTATGTTTGGAGGAAATGATCCCTGGTTTTTCATTCCAAACTTATTATTTAACCGTTGTGGTGGCTTAAAATGTTTGCTAGGTTGTAATTTTAACTGTAATAAGTTACCAATCAAGTTATCAGATTTTCACCAGCACTGGATTCTTGGAAACTGTCTTTTAAGCATAATTTTTCACCTCACAAATGTATTGTTTGGAATAATCAATATATTCTGTATAAAAACAGGACCATATTTAACAAAGAATGTGTAGAAGAGAATATCATCTTTATTTCAAAATGTATAGACACTGGTGGGACTCTGATTAGTTTTGAAAAATTCATTAAGTAAAACAGTATTGATATTACTCGTATAGAATTTATTAGAATAATTAATGGCATATCACCTAAGTTTCAACAGCTTATTAAATAATCTTTACAGTATTCTTCTTTGAAGGAAAACATTCCCAGTTTAATGATAGGAGGTATTGATTTGTTAGATAAAAAAATGCAATAATATTCATATCAGAAGAACATTACTCTCTATGAGCAGTATTGACCCTAAAGCACTGTCTTCATGGAAACAGATTTATCCTTCTTTATCTTTGTGTAACATGTGCTCTGTTCATAATCATTTTGTAATACCAAACAAGGTTAAAGAAATCCATCTTAAAATCCTTCACAAATTTTACTCCTGTAAGTTATTTTTATCTAAGTTTATGGATATTCACCCAGAATGCTCTTTTTGTGGAACTGAAAATGAATCTTCATTTGTGCTTCATTTGTTCTTTAGATGTCCCTTCACTGTACCATTTTGGACTGAGATTTCAATTTAGATTTTTTACATCCTTTAATAACCTCACTAATATTACAGAAGAAATGGTCCTGCTTCTGTTTTGTAACACTGGCTCTGCTCTTTTAGATGATGCTGTTAAAATCCTATGCTTTTGAGGAAAAGATCATACTCACAAGTGTAAAGTTACAGCTTCTAAAACAAATTTTATTTATTTTTTGCTCTGATTAAAGAAGTTTTTCCGATTCCCTGTGTAAATTAAAAAGAAACAAAACAGCAGTTAAAACATACCAGATTTTAAATAAGATCATTGAATCATCTGTGAACAGAAATACAATGTTTAGATGAGGTTTCCTACCCCCCCCCCCCCCCCACTTAAGTCAAAACAACAAGTAAACTTTTTTTTTTTTATCTATATGTTTTACCATTATTTTGTTTTTATTTAATAATTATTGCATTGTAATTATATTTATTTTATTTGTTATTTACTCATTTATTTTATGTTTAACTTAATACACTTAATCCCTCGCAATATTGTTTTACTCACTGTTCCAGTTGTCACTGAACCTGACACTTACACTGTTTTGTAAAGTCAGATGCTGTTTGCAAAGTATTTAAAAAAAAAAAAAAAAAAAAAAAGAGGTGAGGGTGTGTGGTCAGTCCCAGGTATGAGGGGTGATGGGAGATGGAGTCTGAATAGGACTGAGCTAATATTCAGGAGATGATTCCTCTGGTGGTGTTTTTTTCTCCTCCTCCATAACAAAAACCATAACAAAAACTATTTCAACCTTAAATGTCAGATTGTGAAAAACACATAAATCTACATCACAGCAACCTATAAAACTGAACACAAATGGCAAATTCAGAAAATAAGATGAAAATAACTGGCCATTTTCTATTTGTAGTTCATTATAATTAAGTTCTGAACTAATTCAATGAATCATATTTTTAATACATCTTAATTATTGATCATAACCTACAGGCAAACCGAAAGAAATCATAGGCTATTGCTATAATGAAAGGAATGTAATGAAATTTCTTCAAATAAAAATAAGACTGTATATAATTCTGTTATATATTAATTATGACCCTTCAGATTTATATGTTTGGCTCGGATTATTTAATATGATTTGTCTGTCATTATTCAACTAAACCTTCAAAGTTCACACATTTACAAGAACGAGGTGAATCGAGAAGATTGTTCATTATCTGCAGGAGAGGGAGAATAGGAAGAAACAGCACTACTTTAGTTTGTGATCTGCCGTTCGAAGGAAGAAGGAGAAAGCAGGTGTGTTTGTGCATCACATTCCTGTCCAGTTGGTGGCGCTGATGCACTAGATCTGTTGTTAACTGGACTTTGATTCGTATCACGTGACAAACATCAATCGTGAAGATCGCACAGGTGTTTAACAGCATCACAAATCGAAAGTGTTTTAAAGATTTCCGGATTCTGTTCCTACAGCACAAGATCGTCTGTACTATTGCAAGTAAGTTTGAATACTTTCACCATTACGTTTATTTAGGAGAATGATGGTGAACGTGAGCGTGATTTGTTAAGTTATAAGTTAATTTACAATTCTGCAAAAATGTAGCATTAAAATAATTCTAAAATGGTTATTTTTTTATTTGCCCTTGTTCCATTTTAAGACGTGAAGCCGAAAGTATTCTGTGATTAAACCTGTTCTTCCGGATCCAGAGGTCGATAAAACAGAGCAACAAATGAATATTCTTTTAAACTTAATGTTTCGAAAGTTGCTGCATATTAATGTGCATGTAAATAAAGACGTGTTGAAGAGATTATGACACCAATTACATGGCTTTTTATGTTGATTGTTTGATAGTTATTCTTCTTCATCATTTATTCTTCTGAACTATCATGATATTGATTTCAGAGACACATTGTCATGTTCAGGTCATGATGAGCATCTAATCGTCTTCAGAGACACAAAGATCTCAGTGTTGATCAGTTTATCTGCAGTATGTCAGAGGAGCGAGGAAAGGACTCTCCGTCTGAGATGAGTCTCTCACAGAAACAGAGGTAACACTGAGTCTGTTTTCAGAGAATTACTGAACAATAAAACCCCAATCTATTATGGAGTCTTTTTCTCACAATTGCCTTGAATGAAATTTAGTTTCTCCAAAATAGTCTTCAAACTACCACATTTGCATGAAGAAAAGAACACCATGTTTGTATGTTGCTAAAATGATCTGTATTTATCCTATCAGAACCTGTAGAAATGACATCAACAAATCATCTATAATTTATCATATTACTTCTATTGCATTACATGTTTGGGGTTGCATGTTTATTGGGTATTAAATGTAAATAATGGGCAAACTACATTTCATTTAAATTAAGAAAAAAAATACATCAAACTCTTACAGTGTAGATTTATGAATATTTTTAAAGGGAAATTTTAAAGATTTTTGTGTCTTTCTCAGACTCATTCACTGTACACTGTGCATTGTTCATTATGTTCATTGCTATAGATGTTGTATGTGTCAGTTGTGTTTTTAGTGAAGTAGAAATTGTGCAGGTTGAGAAAGCAGCGCTTCACTTGACTGTTAGATGATTCCTTTATAGCAGGTCTGATGAGTTAGTGAATTAGTTTGTGTTAAACTGAACTAAACAAACTCCCATTTGGCACATAAAATCTCTTCAAATGAGACTGAAGTATCTCCTGTAGTCTTTCTCTGTTTTTGGTGTCATTAGTGTAAGATCAGACTCACATGTGTCCAGCTCTGTGTCTGTGAAGAGTGACTGGTCAAGAGATAAACCACCGAACTTCAGTGAGAAAAAAACATCATCTACTAAAAGGTATGACATTATAACATTATCCCCCAGATTCACAGACTTAAGCCTAGTCCCAGACTAAACTGTAAGTCTGAGCTGTTTCAACTGAAAGAAACTTGCACTGACTGATCATAAAATATATCAATGCCTTTGTTTTGTCCTAAGATGCACACTAGTAATGTTTGTTTCTAAGGCACATTTATAAAAATTACATAAACGTTCTAATTGAACTATGGCCTAATCCTGGCTTAGTCTAAGCCCTGTCTGTGAAACCAGGCCTATGTTTGCTAATTTTGTCACTGTGGTTTTTGTGATAGATGTTGACTGATTAATAATAATAAAGAAATCACTAAACGCAACATATGGTGACTTTTATTGAACTCTGTCTGGAGCTTCTTTCCAATAATACAATTATACAGACAGGCATTACAAGGAATAAATTCACCATACAAAATACTTATAGGCATAGAAGAACAAATGCATGGCTATATCTGTATATTAACTACCACTTACAACATTAAAACTTCATAAATCAGACTGAAGTACATTGTGTAATATTGTTTGTTTTGTTTCTCTGTTCTTTGTGTCATTAGTGTAAGATCAGACTCACATGTGTCCAGCTCTGTGTCTGTGAAGAGTGACTGGTCAAAAGAAGGTTTGCTACCGAACTTCAGTGAGAAAAAAGCATCATCTGCCAAAAGGTATTTATTGTTTTTTCTTATTGTTGGTTGCACATGGACTGTGAGATTTCATTTAATTTCACTAAATATTTATCATGAATCTATATTGTGTAAATATTTATCAGCATTTTCATTGCATCAGCGAAGATAAAAATGAGACCTGATATTTACCTAAATTTATACTTAAATAGATCCTATACTTTAATAGTGCAAACTTAAACAACTATTGCTCTCTGTCTTTGCTACGGTGACCGGGAAGGGACACTTCAGTTTGTCGTGGCCACGACATATCAACTCGTGGGAACGTGATATTATGTCGTGGCCACGAGATCATTTTGTCGAGGTAACGACATCCTCATGTCGTGGCCCCGAGATGTTATGATAAGGGAACGACATCCATTTCTCGTTGCCACGTCTTATTATGTTGAGGAAAGGACACGCGCTTCTTGTGGCCACGAGTTTAATGCGTAAACAAACCTGCGTGAACATAGTAACCTGGGATTATCAGAGATAGATTTATTACCATTTTATTTTTAATTAAGAAAGTATTATATTAATTATTATAGAAATTGATACATTATTAAATGATTATATTAACAACAGGGGATGCTGTCTATGTGAATGCTGTCTGTGTGCGATGCATTCGAAAGAAGTTTATCATTAATAAATATTACCCAAAGTACATCAAATAAAATAGGCCTACAAGATATTTTTATCCAACCCTCTATTAACTGATCGTTTTTTCAGTATTATTATTATTATTATTATTATTATTATTATTAGCCTATTTTATTTTCGTTTCTGTTCGATCTCTTTACTTAACATTCTATATGTAAATACTGTAAATGCTCGACATATGTTATATGACTGGGATTTTTACTGGAATGCAGTTTAAAGGTTGAATTATATTTTATTTTGTTTCGTCTAATTATTAGACTAGTGTTTTAGTGAGGAATGAATCATTCATGTAGTTTAATTTGTAAATGAAAACACACTCATTTATCGTCACACACAGGCATAAATACAATTATATAGTCAAAACTTTATTGGCATAACTGTCAGGCGTTAACAAAATATAGCCTTAACCAGTTATTAAAATAATAATAGCCTAATAATAGGCTAATAATAAATTATAAGTGACTTAGGGCTATATTTTATATTTATTTTGTATCGCTTTGCCTAACATTCTGTAGGCCCTATATGCTAGTATTTGCTATATTTTGCAATTACTGTAAACGACAATTATGCCAATAAAGTTTTGACAGTTTTGATTGTATTTATGCCTGTGTGTGACGATAAATGATTTACAAATGAAACTACGTCAATATATAGGCTAGTCTATTAATTAGACAAAATGAAATAGAATATATGTCAAATGCAACCTTTAAACTGCATTCCAGTAAAAATCCCAGTCATATAGCATATTCAAATTTTTACTGTATCATTTACATTCAAAACTTTAAGTAAAGAGATCGAAATTAAGGTAAAAAAAAATAACGAATACAAAGGAATGATACAAATATTACAGAAAAAAAGAGGATCAGTTAATGGACTTACAAGACTGTGGGATGCATGAAGTGTTTGTAGGACTATTTGTTATACTTTATGTAACGTTTATTAATGATCAACTTCTTTTGAATGCTGTCCACATCGGGCACAGACAACATCCGCGTAGACAGCATCGCATAATATTATAATTTAATATTGTATTAATTTCTATAATAATATAATAATTCCTTAATTAAAAATAAAATGGTAATAAATCTATCTCTGATAATCCTGGGTTACTATGTTCACGCAGGTTTGTTTACGTATTAAACTCGTGGCCACGAGAAGCGCGTGTCGTTTCCTCAACATAAGACGTGGCCACGATGAATGGATGTCGTTCCCTCATCATAACATCTCGTGGCCACGACATAAGGATGTCGTTACCTCAACAAAATGATCTTGTGGCCACAACATAATATGACGTTCCCACGAGTTGATAAGTCGACACAACAAATTTAAATGAACCGAAGGTGTCCCCTCCCGGTCACCGTACTTTGCTAAAGAATATTGGCAAATTATTTCTCTCATAGTTGAATATCTGAAAATGCAGTATTTCATTTTATTCACTAATAGGGTTCAATATGAGACATTAGATTCAGATGTCCAGATTCACAGAAGAAACAAGAATTTCAAAGATCATCTCCTATGGATCTTCCAGGTAGGAAAACACATTTTCAATAATGGTTACATTTATAACATTTATAACTTGCAAGAATATTCAGTAGAAATTTGATTTCTGTTTTATCTTGATCATTTATGTTTACTTTTAGAAACACAGAAAATGTATTTTTCTTTTCTTTTAGGATCTTGAAAGCAAAATAATTGAATTTCTGAAGAATGAGATGAAAAAGTTTAAGAAAATATTACAAGAAGAAGATTTGCAATACTTTGTGAAGGATTTTAATGAGAACAGATGCAGCATCAAAGAAGCAGCTCTTGATCTCACACTCTACTTCCTGAGAGAGATGAAGCAAGATGAAGCTGCTGATACTTTAGAAGGTAAGAGACTCGTGATCATCTGTCACATTGTCATTTATAAATGTAATGGAGAAAATAGTAAAACTAAAATGCTAAAAAAAAAAAATAATAATAATCTGTGTTTCTTTTTTGTCCCTGTTTTTAGATGAGCTGTTCTTCATACATCAGCTAAAATGTAGCTTAAAGAAAAAATATCAATGTGTGTTTGAAGGAATTGCAAAGCAAGGTGACTCTACACTTCTGAATAACATCTACACAGATCTCTATATCACTCAGGGTTGTAGTGAACAGGTCAATACTGAACATGAGGTAAGACAGATTGAAGTTGCTTCCAGGCGTCATGACTCACAAGAGATACAGGTTGAATGCAAAAATTTGTTTGAAGCACCTGAACAAGACAAGCAGATCAGAACTGTACTGACAAAAGGAGTTGCTGGCATCGGAAAATCAGTCTCTGTGCAGAAGTTTGTTCTGGATTGGGCCGAAGGAAAAGAAAATCAAGATATCAGCTTCATATTTCCTCTTCCATTCAGAGAGATGAACTTAAAGGAGAAAGAAAAACTAAGTTTGATTGACCTTATAACTCAGTTTTTCCCTGAGATTAAAGGAATGAACCTTACAAGAAGGAACCAAAAAGTTCTGTTCATTCTTGATGGTTTGGATGAATTTCGTCTTCCTTTAAACTTTAAGGAAAATGAGACATTGCATGATGTGTCTTCACCATCATCTCTGGATGTTCTCCTAACGAACCTCATCAAGGGAAATCTGCTTCCTTCTGCTCTCATCTGGATCACCACCAGACCAGCAGCTGCCAGTAAGATTCCTTCTGACTGTATCGACCGGCTGACAGAGATACGAGGATTCAATGATGCACAAAAGGAGGAGTACTTCAGAAAAAGATTCACAGATGAGAATCTGGCCAAAGAAATCATTGATCATGTTAAACAATCAAAGAGTCTCTTTATCATGTGCCACATCCCAGTCTTTTGCTGGATTTCAGCCACTGTTCTCCAGAACATTTTAGAGGTGAAAAGAAATAATGTTGTGAAAAATAATCAGGCTGATGACGCCTCCAAAAAACTGCAGGAATCAAATATTGAAGACACTCCAAAGACTCTGACACAAATGTACGCGCACTTTCTCAGATTTCAGATCTTGCAGAGCAGACGAAAGTATGATGGAGAATATACACCAGATATTTCATGGGATAAAGATGCCATCCTTTCACTGGGGAAACTGGCATTTCATCAGCTGGAAAAAAACAATGTGATCTTCTATGACACAGATCTGAAAGATTGTGGTATTGACGTCTATAAGGCATCAGTGTATTCAGGCATGTGTACCCAGATCTTTATGGAGGAAACAGGGATTGTTCTTGGTACCATGTACTGCTTCGTTCACTTGAGCATTCAAGAGTTTATTGCAGCCCTTTATGCTCATCTGTTTCTAGACATAAAGAAGAGAAGTATATTTGTTCATGAGTCTACAGAACAGGAAAACAAAAGTGAAACCATGATTGATTTGCTCAAGACTGCAGCGGGCAAGGTGTTTGAGAGAGGCAGTGGTTATCTGTCACTCCAGTCCAAAAAAAACATGATTGATTTGCTCAAGACTGCAGTGGACAAGGCACTAGAGAGTGATAATGGACACCTGGATCTTTTTCTTCGATTCCTCCTTGGTTTGTCACTCCAGTCCAATCAGCGACTCTTACAGGGTCTGTTGACACAGCAGGATATAAATGATCAAATCAAAAAGGAAATAGTTCAGTACATCAAGCAGAAATTGGAAACTAATCTGTCTCCAGAGAGATCCATCAATCTGTTCTACTGTCTGAATGAACTGAACGACCAAACTCTGGTGAAAGACATTCAGACCCACCTTAGCAAAGGAAGTCTCTCATCTACTGATCTTTCTCCTGCCCAGTGGTCTGCTTTGGCCTTTGTGTTGTTGACATTAGAGGAGGAGCTGGAGGAGTTTGAGCTTCAGAAATTTCAGAAATCAGACGAGTGTCTCATTAGATTATTGGCAGTCATCAAAACATCTAAAAGAGCTCTGTAAGTTGATCATTTTTGGCTTTCATCTGAAAAATACATTTATCTAGGGTTCCCATCCTGGAAAAAATAATTAGTGTTTTTTTTTTTTTTTTTTTTTTTTTTTTTAGTTCTAGAATTTGCATAAGAAATTAGAAAAAAAATAAATAAAATTTTGTAAAATTTTTTTTGCTGTTTTGGAAAATGATTAAAAAAAAATGTAATTTCTAATTATTGTGTAATCTTATTTCCCTCGTAGGCTAAATGATTGTGGCTTGACAGACAAAAGCTGTTCAGCTCTGGCTACAGTTCTTGGATCAGATACCAGTCTGAAAGAGCTGAACATGAGCAATAATAATCTACAGGATTCAGGAGTGAAGCTACTCTGTGCTGGACTGAAAAATAAGAAGTGTCATTTGGAGATACTGAGGTAAGTTGTGTGACAACAGACAAAAATTGAGCTCAACAAAAACATAAGGTGAAAAACGGACTTAGATAATGAGCAGGTCTGTAAGTTATGCATCGAGATAATTTTATATTTACATCTGCCATGGTGTTCTTTTTCTAATTTGGTCTGTCATTGACACTGTCCTAAGCCAATTCATTGTGTTATACCATTTACAAAATGCATCTGGTTATGTTCAAAGTATGTATAACTTAACTTACTTTTGATGATATGTTTTCATCTATGATGATGTATAAAATGATCATAGAAGATCACAATATGGAAATACAGATGTCTAAAGGCTTATCGTGATTTTAGTTCAATAAATCATTAATTACAATCATGAAACTTAAACAATTTAACAAATGTAATAAAAGTTTAACAAAAATGATACGTTTAGGGCCCTATGAAATGTTTTTCAACCTTATGTTTAATTGGTACCAAATTTTGTGTTTGTTCATGTCTGCTTCTTTGAAAGCATAAAATGTATTCCTTATTTATTCTTAATTTATTATCTTAATTTATTCTTACAATAGCCTTATAAATTTTTCTCCTCAGAAATTCTGTGTTGTGTATTTACATTTTTCTGTTTACTAAATTAGGGCATGAAACATTAATTTAATTTATCTTTTAATTAATGAAAATTAAAAATATATTTATATTATATATAATATATTTTGCCAACCTATATATATATATATATATATATATATATATATATATATATATATATATATATATATATATATATATATATATATATAAATATATATATATATATATATATATATATATATATATATTGGTTGGAAAATAAAGGGGATTCAATTAAAACACTGAAGAAATATTGAATTGTAAATGCGCAACCATGTACAGACAGAAATGACATGCTGTCATGTAAATAAGATAAGTAACAGAAGTCTGTTTAGTTTGTTTAATAAAAGAACAAGGCATAGACCTGTTCTATAGGAACGGTAACGTTAAACTTCTGTTGTGATCTGGTGCTATAGAAAAAACAAAATTAAATAAAACTAATGTGACCTTTAAAGTGTGGGACACCCCCCTAATATAATAGCAGGGGAAACACTGGCTAAAGTATTTGTTGTTGTCAGTTTTATGTTAAAATTGTACATGTAAAAAGTAAGGATGTTTATGAGTACAGTAACTATAACGTAAATATAACATGCATTTGAATTAGGGATGCACTGATAACACTTTTTTCAGTACTTGCCCAATACCGATACTTTTATTTTTTATACTTCCCAATACCGAGTAACGATACCAATATATTCATTGCATTTGTAATTTTTTTTTTTAATATATTGGGTACAGAAACCAAAAGAATATGTATAATGTTAGTTGGTTAACTTCATTTATCAAATAGATTCAAACATTCAATCCAAAATTTATTCTGACACCTAAAACATCTCACATTATCACAGTTTATTTACTGTAGTTTAGAAAATTATAATAAAACAAGACAAGAACTCAACTGTGTCAAAACAAATACATCTTGAAAATGTCAGATAACTTTGATAGAAAGGTATGTAATGGATTACAATCAACCAAAAATTATTCAGACAGGTGTTAGTATGACAATATTTACACACAACTATCAATACTTTTAGCTTTTCACGGTAATATCACTTTCTCACAGACATCGCAAGTTGTAGGAGAAGTTTGTAGTTCATTCAGATTTATCAAAAAACAAGTAAAACAGTGCTTGTGCTACTAAACGGTAGGGGGAGAGAGAGAGAAAGAGAGTTGCGTGATCTTCTGTTGCATGATCTTTGTTTATGTTCGCTCAGCACGCATCATTTAGATTAAAACTAAATAGTAAATATAAAATAATTTATAGTGGCATTCACTATAAACATCAATCATTGTCAACGTAAGCATACACGACTTACGAAACATAAAGTGCGAAAGTAGAGCAGCCTGTGTGAAATTCTGCATCCTGTTTCTGCATTATATCAGTCGCTTTGGAATATAAATCGCAGCACTTTTCAATTGGAACAAAACACGACTTCTATTTCTGAAAATATCAGAATTAGTAGATTTATAACGAGTGATTCCCTGCATTATTACAGCAAACTGCGTTATTTCAGCACTAAACAATCAGACGAGCATCTGCAATAGAGCAGATCTACTGCTATAAAATTAAAGATAACGTACCATAGAGCAAAAAAAAAAAAACAAAAAAGACCAGTGAAAGTGAAACTTTGAAAATACATTTTAACGGGCATAATTAATTGTGAAAATAACTGAAGGATATAGAGTCAAACCCAAAAATTAATCAAACGCCAGATGTAATTTTTTGATATTTTTTACTAGTACGTGCAGGACACTATAGTTCATTTATAAACCTGAACTTCAGTTTTTTACAGACTTGGTCTAAATAATGTTTGGTCACAAATGTTTATCAACTTTACTGGTAGTCCACTGTATGAAAAGCTCTGTAATATGTCACAGTTTACTTTGTTTTGCTCTCCTTACTTTTATAAATGAACTATAGTGTCCTGCACCCACGGTGCATCCCTAGCTTGGATACATTAGTCTGTATAGATACAGATCAGGGACAGTGACTTCAGGTTCCTAGAGTCTGTCTTCTATACTTTATTCCCAGCAGTCTGGATATATTTTTAGAGTAGCTATTCAGATTTCCATGTGTGTAGCAGTATGGGATAAACGTACCCTCACACAAAACTTTCTGCAGTTTTCGACTTTCAAAAAGCTGTTTTGTAGGATTTATAAGCTTCTTTCCAAACAAATAAAAAAGTCTCATCAAGATCATAATTTACTGGTATTGCTGTTCTTGTGGGAATATTTGGTTCCCATGACTTAGTGAAAACCAAAAGACTCGAATAATAGCTTAAAATCAGATCAGATGAATTAAGCTCTGATAAAGAATTCCTGTTCATTTTTCTTCCATTTTCTTTTTATAGAAATGTTATGTTTATGCATAAATGAATATACAAATCCATAACCCTAATAAAATTAAGCAATTTTGTCTAAAAACATCAAGCCTCTCTTGAAGCATCTTCGAGACGTTGCCACAGTTCTTCTGGATTTAGTCTGTCTCAGTTTGTTCTGTTTCTTCATGTCATTCCAGACGAACTGAATGATGGTGAGATCAGATCTCTGTGTGGAGCACTGGCTGTTGTCAGAATCTTTGTGCAAACACAAATCTCACTAGATTATTACAATTAATGGCAAAATGAAATGTTTGGAAATGTAAAGTGATATTTCCTACTGACTATATAAATAACTGACTTTAAACCATTTTAGCTTATAAAAATAGTAGTGACCTAAGACTTTTGCACAGTACTGTATAGAACAAAAATATATTACACTGATTTTATTGAAAATAAAAAAGTTACATTTCAGGTGTTCAGTCTCATTTGTTCATTTGTATAATAAACAAAATCTAATTCCATTTAGGGATTTACATTGTTTAGGTCATTCCTAGAATAACTGATTAATCATCTGAATGGGACATTTTCATTCTGGTTCTAGACTTTCAGACTGCAGTATCACTGAAGAAGGTTATAAAGCTCTGGCTTCAGCTCTGAGATCAAACCCTTCACACCTGATAGAGCTGGATCTCACAGGAAATGATCCTGGACAATCAGGAGTGAAGGAGCTCAATGATTTACTACAGGATCCAAACTGTCAACTCAAGACACTGAGGTGAGATGTGATGAAATAATATTTATTAATTAATTAATAAGTGAATGATGTGTAATTTTTTAAATGTTTAAATACATACAGAGAACTGAAACTGCATTACTTTCAGACCCTTAGTGCACAGATAACACTAAACACTAACAGTAGAATGTAAAAATACAGATAAATACACATTCAATATAATACAAAATATAACTATACAAATATACAAATAAGGACATGCAAAAAAGATAAAGTAGCACAAGGCACATGGCAGATGGAGTGCAAACCAGTGAAATAAACAGTGCAGATATAATGAGTGTAGTGCAAAAAGAGTTTATCAGTCTGTTTAAAGTGACAAAGAGCTCAGAGAGCAGTCTTTATTTAAACTGTCAGAAGAGGTAGTTTCCTGATGGATGAATTTGTCCTTCAGTCTGCTGGTCCTGGAGACTCCGCAGGTGTTGAGCCCCAGCTGGACCAATTTGTGAATGAGCTGTTGAGTGAACGATGACTGTCAACACAGTTTAGTTGTGCTGTTATTCTGGAGTATGGTTTACTTTGATCATTAACATGCACATTTTTTATGGACACATCTAGGTATTGTTGTGATGATACAAAAATTTTGAGTCTGATACGATAACGAACTAAAATATCTAAATACTACTACTGAACTACTGAACTACAAAACCACAGAATGAGAGGTGAAGTAAATGAATAATAGATGTTCGACATGGAGGTTATAGTTATTTTATTTATTTAAAAAAAGCATTTCATCCCCCTTTAAAAAAAATAATAAAATAACAAACTAAAGGACAAATGCAATAAAACAAAGACACAAATAAAGTAAATAGGGCCCTATGAAATTTGTTTTATTCCCAAATTCTGTTTTATTTTTTTTCCAAATTCATTTGGAAATACATGGCTAATTAAATGAAATAATGAAAAATACTTTTAAGTAGAGAAATCTGTGAATCTGTTTTATTTTCGTTTTCTGCATTCCATTTGTTTCTTGTAAATATTGCTTTAATAATATTTTTATTTTTAGTAGTAGTATCATCATTACATTAAGCAATATTTCCATCAGAGCGTTTATTTTGAAGGGTTGCTGCTGTCACATTTCTGTTTGTATATGATATGAGAATGGGTGTTCTCAAAATGTTCATGAAATGACTCTCACAGCAGTTCTAGAGACTACGTTTATGTATTCATGTACTCATATATTGAGGCATCAGAGGCTGAAAACACTGTGAGTGTCACATGCGCTTCAGTATGTGTGTAGTAAACTGCACATCCATTCATTAATACAGAGACGTGCAGAATGTGCAGGATACATATTTAAATAGGCAAAATCTGTAATATTCTGTGTTACAGTAAACTCTGTTTTTAAGACTGGATCCTGGTACTAGTAAAGCAGGGTATCACGATACCACTTTAGTACCGGTATATCGTGCAACACTACTTCTAGGAAAACAGTCTAGATAGTCTTTTAGTCAAATTATTTAAACATTTCTGAACACACTGTAGTTTAATTGTCATCAAGCTCAGATTCACTCTATCACTGTATCTCTACAGCAGGTCTGTGAGTCTCCAGATGATCAAAAACATTCAGTTTCACAAGCCAGTTTTCTCTCACTCCTTCTGAAAGATCTTGAGGCTTTTAATTGTACACTCTGTATTTGTAAACTGAAAATCATGATCTAGTGAGGTTTTGCTCTTCTGTTCTGTGGGACGTTTCTGTTCTTCTGAGCTTTAGGACTGAGTGTCACTCAAGTTTCTAGACTATTAGACTTTTTTTGTTTTCAAATATTTATGTATTTATTTGTGTATTCAAATGGTCAAAGAAAAGTTTTGCAACTGATAGATCTTGTTTTTAGAATAATGAAGAGCTTTTTTTCCATCAAGCTTTAAATTAGGGACTCATGTCGGGTATCAGTTCTGATACTACTATTCCTTGCAGGTATATTGGTCAGACAGGGCTGCTCTAAATCTGATATTGTGTTACTGTATTGTGTTACTGTTAAGACACACAAAAGACATACAAGCACTAAATCCACAATGTTTTGTGCACAATATTCCAAGTCTTCTGAAGGTATTCGATAGCTTAATGTGAGGCACAGATGAATATTTAAGTCCTTACAATAAATTTTATGTAAACACTTTTCTCTGCTGCGTCTGTCGAAAATCGACAGAATCGAATCCATGTCAAACGGGGTGGGTTGGAGAGGTTACAAATTTATTCATATGTTTTCAGAAATGCAAATGAGTAACAGAAGAATCTTAACTTAAAACTGAAAAATAAAAATTAAATTTCAATAAGCATGTTCAATCCAATCATTTCACAAATAAACTGAATAACGTAAATGTAATTTAAGGTGGTCTCAGTCAGTCTAAATCAAACTAAGTTAGTCTAACTTCTGTGTTTAATCTATAAATCTATAAACCATAAGTCAAGTCAAGTCACCTTTATTTATATACAGCTTTTAACAATACAGAATTGTGACAAAGCGTCTGTACAGTATTAAATAGGAAATAGTGCATCAATAATGCAAAAGGGCAACAGTAAACACTCAATTTTCAGGTAAAGGCAGTTCATCAATGGATTCAATGATGTTATTATCTAGCTCAGTTCAGTTCAAATAGTATATAATATCATTTGAAGAAAAAGTGTCCCCAACTAAGCAAGCCAGAGGCGACAGCGGCAACGAACCAAAACTCCATTGGTAACAGAATGGAGAAAAAAACCTTGGGAGAAACCAGGCTCAGTCGGGGGGCCAGTTCTCCTCTGGCCAGATGCAGAGGACTCACCAGGTTCCCGTGGGCTTGTGCCGACGGCCATCTAGGTGACGAGGTCTTCACTGGGGATCCGTCTCTGGGGCTCATCTGTTCGATGTGGTCTCCACTGACATTCATGCAGTGACCATCTGATCTGGATACGGACTGGATCTGGTGGTTAAGGTGACCTTGGAATAAGAAAGAAAAAGACTAATATTAGCGTAGATGCCATTCTTCTGACGATGCACTGAGTACATCGGGTGTTATGGGAAGTGTTCCCGGTTCCAGTTTACATAATTAATGCAGCCTAACAATCCTTTAACGGATTTGAATTATAGAAATGTATTAATGTTTTGAGAACGCAGCGGACGTGAGGGACTATAATGTGATAGGAGCTCGCTCAGGTACTGAGGAGTTAAACCATTCAGGGCTTTATAAGTAATGAGCAAGATTTTAAAATCTATACGATGTTTAATAGGGAGCCAGTGCAGTGTTGACAGAACCGGGCTAATATGATCATACTTTTTGGTTCTAGTAAGAACTCTAGCTGCTGCATTTTGGACCAGCTGGAGTTTGTTTATTAAGTGTGCAGAACAACCACCCAATAAAGCATTACAATAATCTAACCGTGAGGTCATAAACGCATGAATTAATGTTTCATTAATGGCTCAATAAACTGTTGCACAGATATAATACACCACACATCACTATCTCTTCCCTTTGTGATTTGAACTTTTTAATGTAAAGTGTTGTGTTCTGTGACTCTGTGTTGTTTCTTCAAGCACATCATTTTACACACCAGGTGCAAATACTGTAAACATTTTGTGCTGCACTGTTTGTTTTATCTATCATATGTTGATGCCTTATTAAAAAAGTGTTTTATATTATGTAGAAATATATTGTTTTTCTGTCTTCAGTCTGTGTGGATGCAGTATTACAGAGAAACAGTGTCTCATCCTGACTTCAGCTCTGAAATCAAACCCATCACACCTGAGAGAACTGAACCTGAGCGGGAATGAACTAGGAGACTATGGAGTGAAAAACCTCAGTGATCTACTGATGAACACACAATTCAAGCTGGAGAAACTACAGTTAGTACAGTTAAAGTTGATTTATTTTAAGACAACAGGTTTTAAGTTATATTGTTTACAGCAGTGCACTGGTTTTTGCCATATTGGTCACATTTTGTACTTTTTTTTTTTTGTAAATGCAGAAATCAGCCTTTCATTAGAGAATAAAGAATGGAGGCATTAAAATAATAATAATAATAAGTAAAAGAAGTAAGTAGAAGCAGTGCCTGCCCTCATACGAAACTAATGTAACAAACTATTAGAAACTAAATGCCTCTTCAATATTATGATCATCATAGATTCTGAACCTTAGTTTGAATCAAATAAAACACAGAAGGATTCACACTGTAAACTGGAGAGATTGAGCTCAGTAACATTCACATACAAGAATCAGGAAACATGATAATAATGATAATATTTTCTTTTCTTATTTTATGCTGTTTTTGCTATTGCAGGTTGAGCTGCTGTGAAATGACAGATGAAGGTTGTTCTGCTGTGACTTCAGCTCTGAAATCAAACCCATCACACCTGAGAGAACTGAACCTGAGCAGGAATAAACTAGGAGACTCTGGAGTGAAAAACCTCAGTGATCTACTGATGAACACACAATTCAAGCTGGAGAAACTAGAGTTAGTATCATTATACTGTACAGCAGTGACAGTGAGATTAAAGTTCACTGTTTAGTTTAAGACCGCTGGGCTCTTGTCACATCATTTCCAGTGCTGCACTTTCTGGCATTTCTCCATCTGAAGAAAGATTCAGGAATACAGTGTTTTTATGTGTGTCTGTAAAAGCAGCATAAAACTTGAAATTTGACATTTTTGCTGTGAAATAAAACAAACGTGAAAACAGACAAAAAACAGTCGACAAATGACAGTAGATGATTCTGACAGTTTGATTTATACTGGACTAATAGTATATTTCACTCATTTTTTGTCAGTAAGGGAAATGTGGATTTAGTATATTTGTGTAGTTAGAAATTGAAACCACACTGTAAAATGGCTTTAAAAAAATATAAAAAAATATATATTTAATTTGATTGATTCAATTATTTTCTTTCAATTGAAATGTGAAAACAGACCATTCAATGTTGTTAATTTTACTGTTGTTTCTAAATTGATTCTACATATTAATTTACATTGGTAAAATTGACTTATTTGTTGACTGAGGGTCCAGACTTGGATTGTAACTAGTCTCCTCAAATACTCCTCTCTTGGTTTGTTCATTCATATATTAGAAGTTTCCATGATTTTGCTGGTTTATTAGTGAATGTATGACATTTGTTCATGATGCATCATAGATCTGATTCATTGTCTTTTCTCTTTCTGTTTTCAGTCTGTGTGGATGCAGAATTACAGAGAAACAGTGTCTTATCCTGACTTCAGCTCTGAAATCAAACCCATCACACCTGAGAGAACTGAACCTGAGTGGGAATCAAATAAAAAACACAGGAGTGAATCACTTATGTGACGTACTGAAGGATTCACACTGTAAACTGGAGAGATTGAGGTCAGTAACATTCACATACAAGAATCAAAATGATTAAAACAAACGGCGATTGAGTGTCGCACAATTCTGAAATTCAGTGATGTCAGTGCTGTAATGTGATTGGTTATTAAGGGACACGTGATCCAAGTTAACCGTTACACTTTCTCCAGTAGTAACTAATACAGACCCTCTCATCTCCCTATACTAAGAAAATCTCTGACAAGGGGTAATTAGGAAAAAAGGTGCAAAAGAAAGGAAATATTGGTCCATCCAATCCTGAGATTGTGTAGAGATTAAATAGAGTTGCACCTCCTTATCAAGGAGCTGGGGGATTGTCCCGAGTGAGGTGTGATCCCCAACTGTGAGGTGCAGGCCGTGCTACACGTTTACTCCACCGTGTTTGATCAGGTGACTTTGAGGAATACAAAAAGGCCAGATTCAAACTATGCAAATCAATCAGGAAGACCAAGAGACATTATAGTCTGATTCTGGGGGGAAATTACATCACTGCAGATTCCCAGTGCATGTGACAAATCCTGCAGCTCATCACAGAAAACCAGCAGAAAAACCAGGGAGCCATGAGTACCAAAGCCACACTCCCAGATGAGCTGATTGAGTCCTGTACACTCAGTTTGAGGCACCAATCATCAGCCAAAAGCATAGGATTCTGGACTCAGAGGGTATTTTGGACACAAATGCATGGCTCTGAAACCCATGGAAGGCCCAGATGACATCCCGGATAGACAGTCAGGGTTTGCTAGTCAAGTCATATGTAAAAAGGACCATTTCAGCCACTTTAGACTCATTAAAATTTGCATATCGACAAAATCTGTCCACTGATGATGCTGTCAACACTGCCATCCACACAGCACTCACACATTTGGAGGGAAACGACACACATGCATTTTTACAGCACTGTGTATTATTACCAATCACACACGATTCTGTTGAGCTTATGAATGCAATGACCAATCAGAGGCGTTCAGATGAGTCATCGCTGAAAGTGTTATAGGCTAATTAGTAACTTATAATGTTTTATTAAATTCACATTACATATAAAGTCAGTCGTATTAAACATATTTTATGGCATGACACCTATATCTGGTACTTAAGTAAAAAGACTGGTTTTTTATGCATAGTTAATAGATTTCACTATTAGGCTACTTTGCTGATCGCTCATTATACATCAACTAACATGATCTATAAAGGTGCAAAATCATTTGTCAAATAAATGAAACACGATGAAACATTCATTTGAGTTTAAATTGTTATAGCTTATTCTAGAGATTGCAGTGATGCATGACATGGTGAAAAATGAATAATACTGTATTAAAGTAGATTAAGATTCATGGTAACACTTTCTATGAAGCCCTTATTCATTATAATGCCTTAAGAATATCTTTATAATGTATTATAAATACAGGCTACATAAAAAGTGTACCAGATTCATTTTAAAATAGTGTCAATGTTTTCTGAATCACAAATCTTTTCAGTAGCAAAGACCTTTTTATGATCAAGTAACACCGTAGCATCAACAAAAGCTGCATTTTCCAAAGCATTTCTGAGGCTCAAGCTCAAATCTGAAAAATAACTGTTAAGGATCACTGATCCTGGATCAGTAAGTGACGCCACTAAACCTCGTAACTCCATTGGCTCCTCCATTGACTTTTTTTTTTTTTTTTTAATTTCTGAAAAAGTATCAGTTTAGGTCATCATAGAGCATTGACTTGAAATGAAGTTGGTTCAATATAAACAGGGTTCCCACGCGTCCTGGAAAACATGGAAAATTGCTGATTAATTTTCCAGTCTTGGAAAAATAAATAAATATGGAAAATGAAAGAAAATGTCCTGGAAAATCTTGTAGTTGTCCTGGAAAATTATTATTTTAAAAAAAATGGATTTGTGTTCTCCTTCAGCCAAGCCCAAAACAAATAATGCTAGTAGCAGAAAACATTCAAACTGACATAAATTGTAACTGGCCAGTTTCTGCTCCAAATGCACAATTATCAGTCAGTACTTTTGTTTTATTTCTGTTCTGGTGCTGCTTTGTTTCCTACAGTAACCAGGGAAATTCTGTATCACTGTTGTTCCATCAGCACCACCTGCTGTCAGAGAGTGAATTTGTGCTTTCAGTCTGTGTTTGTTTCTGGCAGATATTTTTTATGTAGCATAATTTCACAAAGATAAAGTTTTTTTTTTCTGTTTTTGCTTCAGATTTTGAAATTAGATCAGAAACTGCTCATATATATCACAATATATTTCTTAATTTCACTATGATATAATTCTGATATCGATATGAGCAACATTTTCAAAAAGCCTCAGAATTATTGCAGAGAACACCCACAACAGATGTCTATACAAACTTCTGAAAAATGAATTTGCCAAGTCTATGAAACCTCCTTCTGTAAAACCATATGATATTTTAAAAAAATGGTACAAATAAATTAAAATTCACCTTTTATTTGTATTTAGGCTTCAAATACATATTCATTATCTGCCAGTAAGAGGTGTCAGTTTCCCCTTTAAAGCAGTGCTGTGCTCATGAATGCTGCCTTATGAGAGAAAATTAAAATGCTATTGACATTTTTCTGAAGAGAGATGCTTCCCTTCAAAGATACATTAATTTAAAACGTGCAGCGCTCATGTTTATTCAAAGTCATCAATCAGTGTAAAATTTCTGTGTATTTCTATCAGGGAAAATTGTGCATAAACCTTGTGAGAAGTGTAAATTATTTTATTAAATTAACAACTTTATTTTATTTTATTTTAGTTTTGTTTTTGTTTTGATGACCAATTTGTGAAAAAATTATCCAAAGTATATCCAAAGCAGGTATTAAAGCACTCTTCCTCTGTTTTATTTTATGAACACATTTTCACTTTTGACTTAAACAGTTTTCTTCTGTCTTCTCTCTTTCTCTCAATGCAGGTTAATCTGCTGTGAAATGACAGATGAAGGTTGTTCTGCTGTGACTTCAGCTCTGAAATCAAACCCATCACACCTGAGAGAACTGAACCTGAGTGTGAATAAACTAGGAGACTCTGGAGTGAAAAACCTCAGTGATCTACTGATGAACACACAATTCAAGCTGGAGAAACTAGAGTTAGTATCATTATACTGTACAGCAGTGACAGTGTTATTAGTTTACTGTTCAGTTTATTTTAAGTGTTTTGTGTGTGTTTGTGACTTTACACTCAAATTATTTTGCCTCTTTTTCATTTTAATTAAAATGAGCTAAAGTAAGATGTTTTTGAGCATTCTGTAACAATTTCATTGTTCATTCTACACACACACCAGTTATTTTCATATTCATTATTGTGTATAATAATGAGTGAAACTGCTTGTTTAATATAATAATAATAATTAGACCTCAGTGAATAAACAAATATATAGTTGTTTGTTCCCACAAGATTTTGTTTGACAAATGTAGTTGAGCTGAACCCAAACTAGTGTAGATTCATTTAATGTAAACCAGCTAAATTGTGTTGACCCAACTAAGAAATTTTCATTTGAATTAAATAAATTAAATTGTAAAAACTTTTTTTTAGCAAAATTTAATTAAGCAAAAATAATTTATTTTTTGACTGTTTGACATTTACTTATGATGTATTTATTCACACATAAACTTTACATTGATCTGATTCATTGTCATTTTTCTTTCTGTCTTCAGTCTGTTTTATTGCAGTATTACAGAGGAACAGTGTCTCATCCTGACTTCAGCTCTGAAATCAAACCCATCACACCTGAGAGAACTGAACCTGAGTGACAATCAAATAAAAAACACAGGAGTGAATCACTTATGTGACGTACTGAAGGATTCACACTGTAAACTGGAGAGATTGAGGTCAGTAACATTCACATACAAGAATCAAAATGATTAAAATCACTTCAACAGTTTAAACCAAAACACTTTATACTCAGAATCTCATGATGAGTCTGAGTTCACATTATATTTGTGAACAAATTCTTCTCCTTAATGATTTGTTTGTAAGATGATCTTCTCTGTTTGTCTCTTTCTAGTCTTTATCACTGTGGAATTACAGATGTTTCTTCTTTAACTCAGTCTTTGACAAACACAAAAGCACTGCAGTTTCTAAAAGAGCTTAATCTGAGATATAATAAGATTGGAGACTCAAAGCAGCAGCTCATTGATGTGCTACGAGACTCAAACTGTAAACTGAGGTGAGTAAACTTCACTTTCTGATATTAAAGAGATTCATTGACCTCTAATATGTGAACAAATATATACTTTCAAATATTTGTGAAAAAAGTTTATCAAATTATCATCAAGCTTTATTTCAAAGGGTTTGTGTCAGAATGAAATGTGAAGTTGATAAAAATGTTGAACACAAAGGAGGAAAGAGAACAAAAGCACACTGTCAGAGCTTTATACAACAACACCTGCTTTATTAATGACATCAGTAATAGTGAATCATTACAGTTTGAAATAGATTTGGTCAGATTGTTGGAAAACGCTGGTAAAATCAGTGCAGATTCCAGCTTCAGTTCACAGCCGTCCAGCATCACATGATCAATGTCTCTGTCTCTTGTGTTTTTATTTTGACAAGCAACACGTCACATTACTTATGTAAGGTTTAATCAGGGTGTGATTTGTCGGGGTGAATTCCTCCCTGGTAGAACTGCAACAGCTCAACGGTGTAAACCTGGGAAACATGCTTCATTCTGACAAGGCTTGTCGTAATATGCTCATGTTTATTGGAGAAACAATGATTTTTTTTCATGAATGAAAGCATTTCAAAACATCCCCCCTCTGGTTTTTCCACAAATCACACCCTGGGTATAATGTACATCCAGCTCTCCAGGACATCCAGTTGTTATCACAGAATAAACCGACAGGTTGATCAGGACTTGTATCATCCTGAAGGGGTTTATTCTGTGATAACAACCGGCTGGATGTGCATCATCCCACTTATTATATTGTTTCTTGCCACATAAGTGAATGATTAGACACAAATTATTGATTTGAAATGAAATATTTTTAGCTCTTTAAACACAAAGCTTCCACAGAGAAAAACAGTTCCTAACAAACTACTGTGAACCTGGAAGTTCAGACAAGACGGACATTGAAGACATAATGTACAGTCACTGTATGAATGTATATAAAACTGTTTGTACACAGCAGATGTTTTCCAGATGAAGTGATCTTTAACAGAACGTACGTGTGCTATCTGGGGTTGTATCATTAATTACACATCTTTTCACCACATAAATAAAGATGAGGACATACAATATTATTTGAGAAGAAAACCTTTTAAAAAGACAAACCCTGTGTCAGAAATCACCCCCATACACTTAAATAGGGCACTTTTTGAGTTGACAGACATTTTTGACAGTAAATCCAGTCAGTAACTGAGACACAAGCTAATAGCAGTTGTGTTTGAATGAATCGAGTGAGAGTGCGGTGGTGTGATACGAGAGAAGTAAAAGAAACGCCGGACTCAAATACCCGTATGACTGTGTGTTATTCTGTGTTGCTAATGACAACGGTTGTTATCAGGGAATAACACACCTCAGAATGTCACGACTGACCAATCAGAATCGAGTATTCCAGGAGCTGTGCAATAATTTCAGTTCTTTACTGAGACCAATACAAACATGTTTAAACTAGAGGACAAACAGCTTTAACTAGTGGAACATTTCACTGAAAGGTTTTTGTTTTAAGGCAAAATCACATTTGTATTTGTTCCATGTCATTTATTATATTTGGTGTAAACTCATTAGTTTGTGTTTCACTTTATTTTGACTCAATAGAGACACGGATTGGAATTCATGTGCTAAATGTATTATATTTAAAACACAAATACTGTTTCTTAAATATGTATTCAAATCAGGTAGAGTCAGTAATTAATCTGATTACAGGATTTTAATGTAACTTATTATTTAAAAAAAAAAAAAAAAAAAAAAAAACACTGTGATTGAAATATAGTAACTAATTTGTAGTTTGTTCCACTGAACTCTGATTATCTTCTCTTCTGTTCCACCTTAGTGTGTAGATACAGATCCATCACCAAAAGTCCCTGGTAGTTCAGTTGCAAGAAATACCTGTAGTTCAATCACCAAAAGATGATAAATGCTGTATATCATAATGAAGTCGTCTTGAGAGGAGCAGTAAACATCAGGTGAGGATCCACAGAAGAGCTTCACTACTGTGTCTATGAGGAGAAAGAAATGTGTGATAAATGTGTGAATGTGATCCATACAGGTGAAGAGACTCAGACTTTACAATCAAATAATGCAGCATGTGTGTTAGAAACATGTGATATTGAATGATTAATGTTGCTTTAGTATTCAAGTGATCATTTTGTTTAATTTAAAGCTGGAACAGAGGAGGAAGAAGCTCAGATGAGTCTGTCTGGCTCTTCAGTTTAATAATATTTGTATTAAAATCATCCATAATGATTCAAATGTTTCTAATCATAAATGCAGCACTTAAAGGTATGAAAAGAAATGATAATGAGTCTATAATGTGAAATTTCCATGTTACTTGAAACATTTGAATCATATTTTATACACATTGTTATTCTGTTTTATTTTATATTAGGTTAGTTATGTGTGTGTCTGTTGTTAATGTACAGATATCCAGTATATTGTGTTTGTTCTGTGGATGGAGTCTCTCCTTCATCAGTTCAGACCAACTATTTACATGTAAATAAAATGCTACATATACAGTTAAAAACAACTACTTTCTTTGAAAAGTTCACTTGCCTGTTTTAAGTATTAAATATTTTGAGAAAAGTCTGTGTCTTTGATTGGTTTCCAACTTTCTTCAAAAATATTTCATGTTCTACAGACAAGAGAAAGAAAACAAGGAACATACAGGTTCTTATTTAGCACTTATATCTTATAAAACTATCAAACAACAGATATTTTGACTTTAAATACTTTTAATTAAATGAATTACTTACAAATACCAGAAACTGTAGATGAAATCACTGCAGAAATGTTAAAGTGTTTGTGAACAGGAAGAACAAAGGCAGTGAGGATCTCAAACTAAAGTCTTCTGTATCAGCAGTGATGTTGATGTTGATGCTGAAGGTTTCGAGGTTTCAGCACCTGATCTTTATGAGGATTCATCAGTAAAAAAACAGAAACAATCACCAAATGTACAATAAAAACTTTCAGAAAGTGTTTCAGAAATGATCCTGTAAATCAGAGAAATCTGCTGCAGATTTGTCAGTGAATTCACTTCTTGTTGAAATACTACACTGATTTTAAATAGAATAAGATTTACTGCTGTATGATCAGCTCTGCTTATATTTCTAACAGTAATTCATAAATGAAAACACTTCAAAATCAACAGCTTTTATGAATTCAGTGTGTTTATACACACGTGATAGTAAATGTAAGCAGTTTAGCATTGTTTAATAATTGTATTATCCTAAATCTTGTGTATTACAGTTTAAAATGATTTCTAATACATACAGCTGAAACAAATGAAATAATGCAGCATTAATATAAACATACATGTACACATTTCAGTCATAGTACAGATCAGCCCTTTTGAGGGTTTCGTCAGTTTGTTCTTTCAGATTCGGTGAATCTGCTGCGTTCGTTTCATCACATCTGGTTCGGAGGACCTGAAACCGGAAGTTGTTCAGCAGTTAACACGGTCAGTGACTTCAGCCTTGTTTTGTAAATTGGCTGGTATTCGCTTTCTTCTCAGTGACTTTGATTTACCCAAACTTCCTGTGAAGTTATCAGCATTACACCAATAAGTCTTATTATGTTGGAAATTGGCACACACACAATTTCACACCTCACAATACTCCTGTCTGGAATAACAAATCCCTGTTTTATGAGAACTGGGTAAATAGAAATATTTGGTCAGTGATGGATGTAATGGATGAGAGTGATGATATGTTAGATTACAATTCTTTCACTTTAAAACAAAGATTTCCCTGTCATCCAAAGCAGTTCTTTACTGTTGTTAATGCAATACACTCAGGTATAAAGATGTTAATGAGATGTTCCCTTTCTTCCCTTATTATATGTTGGTGATATTGAAATAGAGTGTAAACTCTGCACTAACAGATATATAAGACACATTATTATCCAGTTATGCCACCCCTGTCAAATATTAATAAATAAATCAGATGACACATTTAATACAAAATACTGTTAAATATTTAAGAACACCCTATCTAAGATTCACTATCCTCCAAAAGGTAAAAGAAATACACTTTAAAATATTATATGATATATATTGTTCCAACAAATTTTCACATTTAAAATTCAATATTATTGCAATAATCTGATAATTTTGGCCAATCGCTGAACTACTACGATGCTCTGAAGCAGTGAAGCTTAAAGTTGTACTGTAATTTTACAATCTGAATCATTAGTGTTTAAAAACAAAATCTGTAAAATATACTACAAAATGATTCAGCTCAAAAATTACAATTTCTGTCATGTTTCCTCATCCATATTAAACATGCAGCTCATAGTGAAACACATTTGTTTTACTGCATGTTTTCTTTAAAATATTTGCACTAAAATGCTAACTAATGCAACTGCTTAATGAAAAGATAGAAAACTGAACTGTGTGAATTGTAGAGTGGCTTGTAAATTGTACATCCTCACAACACATTTCCAGGCATACAAAACTAAATAAATACTAAACAAGCAGATAGCAGACCTCTTTTATGTTACAGAATCAGATTTTGACAGAAAAACACTTTAAGCTGTAAAACTGATGCATTTCTTCTCTTACAGGTTCAACAGAGACTGAAGATGATCTGAGGATTTTGCTGCTGGGAAAAACTGGAGTCGGGAAAAGTGCAACTGGAAACACCATCTTAGGAAGAAAGAAGTTTACAGCAGAAACATCTCAAGAGTCTGTTACTAAAGAGTGTCAGAGAGAAACTCTGAAATCAACAGCACACACATTACTGTGATCGACACAGATGTTTAGAGAGATGGAAAGAGAAATACAAGAACTACAGAAGAACATACTGATGGAGAGAGTGGAGCAACTGAACAGAGAAAAAGAAGAAGTGATGAACAAACATGAAGAAGAGAAAGAGGATTTAGATGATGATGAAGGAAGATTATGACAAAGAGAGAAATAGAAAAGAATAACAATATAAAAGAGACATCAAAGAAAGAGAGAAACAAGAGAGAAAGACACGAGAGGAGATGGAGAGAACGAGAGGAATGGGAGAAACAGAGACTAGAGGAAAATAAGAGAAAAGAAGAAGAGTTAAATGAGAAAGAAGAACAGTATAAAACACAAATACAAGAGAAAGAGAGAAAAATCCATGAGGAGATGAGAGAACAAGAGGAAAAGAGAAGACGAGAAGAAGAGGAGGAGAAAAGAAATAGAGAAAAACAGATTTCAGATGAACAGATTCAGAGACTGAAGAGTGAAATGGACGGAATAATCATAAAGAAAGAGAGAATAGAAAGAGAGAGACAAGAACAACTAGAGGATTCAGAGAAGAGACTGACAGAAGAAAGAAACGAGAGAAGATCAACAAAAGACTCTTAAAGACAAACAGAAACTCCTTGAAGAACAGCATGAAGATGAACTGAAGAGAAGATGAGTGGAGTGGAGAGAGGAATATGAACGAGAGAAAGAGGAAATGAAGAACTGCTCTGAAACTGATCATTCACTACAGGTGAGAAACATGAAGAGCAGATATTAATGTTCATTTATGCCATTTTATCCCTTTAAACACCTCAACTTCAATATCTCCAGCTCACAATTTATGTCAGTAAAAAGCTTGTTAAATAAAATAACTATTTGTGCAGACAGTAATGCAGAAATGAACTGAACTGATCTTTATGACTGAGCTCAAAAGAGAAGACATTTTCTATTTATTATATTTATGATTATAGTCATATATATGTTACACCTATGGACGTTTTGTTGTGTTTTCATTCCCCATGTGCTCAGTGTGACCCAGTTTTTCCCCGTGTTTCATTATGTTAGTCAGTTCACTTGTGTCCTCATTAGTTGATCGTCCTCACCTGTCTGTCCCTCGTTAGCAACCTACTTTAGTTCTAGTCTGTTCAGGCTGTTCATAGCATTAATAAATTTAGATAATTATTATATTCACGATTAAAATATTTTAATATGTAAGAAATGTCAGATGACGTGATTAGTCTGTTTAAATCCACATTGACACTGAATAACAGAAATTAATTGTTGGTTGTAATGATTATAATAATAATAATTGTAGTAATGTTTAACTTATTGTTTTTTACACAGGGAGAAAACAAGGATATTGAACCAGCAGGAGTCAAAGCAGAAAAAATACAAAATCTATTTCACAGACTTCATCTTGAAGACAAACACCTCAACAAACTGAGAGCTGCAGATGTTCTTCAGATAACTGAACATTCATTACAGTCTCATGAGTCTTGTGCTGAAGAACAGCTGATTCAGACTTTCATACAGGAACTACTGATGATGAACTACAGAGCGAGATACATTAAAACCAATCAGCTTATGAACACTGTTCACCCGATGGATGTCCAAATGGTCGTGTTTCATTGTGCTGATGTTTTCCTGAAGCAGCTGATGGTCACTAAACTGTCCCAGTGTCAGTTCGCTCTGCCTCTGCTTGTTCCTGATCCATTCACACAACAGATTGAGTTTCCTCTCTGGACATTCAGACAAATCAACAAGAGCTGGAAGATCAGAAACGGCAACAATGAAATCATCAGTCAAACCCAGCCGATCTACAAGACACAAACTCCAATGGTGTTTTTCTTCAGGTTTGTCTCTGTGTCTTCATCCAAGTCTCAGCTGATGAACAGTCTGATCAATGAGAAACACAACACGTTCTTCCACAGGAACTGCCCAGACAGCAGCAGAACCAGAGTCCTGATGGATGGAGTGGTGGAGATCGCCTGGTTCTGCCCCTCTGGAACAAACACAGATAAATTCACTGAGTGTGTTGTGTTCTGTAATCTACACGGTGATGCAGGAGACCATGAGAAACAGCTGCAGATCCTCACTGAAATCCTCTCTTCTGCCCAAGACTAGTGGTCACAAAGTCTATTCCTAGAGGGCCGCAGCTCTGCACAACTTTGCTCCAAACTTAATCAAGCAATTACTAGAAATTGCAGGCCGGTGTGAGTTGGAGCTTGTTGGAGCTAAACTCTGCAGATTCTGGCCTTCCAGGAACTGACCATATGCACAGAGCAGTCTTTAGAACTTCTGCATGATGATAAGCTTGTAAACATCCAGTGAAGCTAATTTTATGTGCCCTGCACATTTTGTAGGTCTCCCTAATCAGACACAAACAGACAAATCATATTTTCTCCCTCAATTTCAAAAATCATTTCAAAATCATCCTACATCGCTACAGAAGTACTGACCTAGTCTTTGCAAAGTGAACATGTAAAGAAGATCAAACACCCTTAACAAAAAAGGTAAAACAGCGATATAGGACGATTTTAAAGTTGAGGGAGAACATGAGATGGGAGTTTTTCGACATACACTAACTGTCATGAACCAGTATAAAAACCGTTTAGGCAGAGTAAGACAAGATGAGTGTTTGACATTAAAAAGTAAATAAATTGTATTGTTTTATTGAAAATAACCGATCGTTTCACTAGGTAAGACCCTTCTTCCTCGGCTGGGATCGTTTACAACCACATTTGGGATCATTTGAAGCCGCATTTAAACTGCATTTTGGAAGTTCAAAATCGGGGCACCATATCAGTCCATTATATGGAGAAAAATGCTGAAATGTTTTCCTCAAAAAACATTTTTTTTTTTATGACTGAAGAAAGACAGACATGAACATCTTGGATGACAAGGGGGTGAGTACATCATCTGTAAAAAAAATAAAATAAAAAAAAAATTCCTACTTTAAACTACAAAATGCTTCTAAAAAATGCATCATGCCTTATAAAAATCTAAACAATTAAGCCAGTTTGTTGTATAAATTTAATTGTTTATATTTAAGTTTAGGATTTTATAAAATAGTTTAATGTTACAATACACACCGCCCTACCCCACCCCAATTTGTCTGTAAATTAATAATTCATTTGAAGCAAGAGAAACTGGAAGAGTGACTTTACTGTGTCAGACACGTGACACTTCACTCACAGCTAACTGGTCCAATTTCAGTTTTAGATCTGACAAATCGGACACATCTCTGACACAATAAAGCCACTCCCTCAGTTTTTCTTGCCTCAAATGAACAGTCACTTCATGTCAGGATTTTTACAGACAAATTGGTGTGGGGTAGGGCAATGTGTATTATAACATTAAACTGTTTTAGAAAATTCACATTTCACATTTCATCCTTTAAACCCTTTATAAGGGATGATTAAAACATAAATATAACTGGCTTTATTGTTTATATTTTTAGAAGGCATATTAACTAGAGACAAAATCATAAGGCTTTTAGTAATGTTTCTTATCATTTTAGATTTTTTATGTATTAAATTATTATACTCTCTATCCATTGCACATACGTTTCAGTTTAAACAACTATTTAGGGCTGTGCAAGAAATAGGATGCGAATATCAGCAGCATTTACTACACAGAGCCGTAGTTCACTGACAAGTCCGATGATGAACGTGATGTTGTGTAGCCTGACGATGAACTATGGCTCTGTGTAGTAAATACCCTACAACTATTATTAAGCAATTAGTTCAGATACATTTTTAATACATATAAAGATAATGTCATATAAAATAGTTTTAAAATCAGTAACAAAAGCTTTAAAATGACTACAGGAGGTTACAAGTCTCTGTACACCTATAATATACTATTATGTAAACTAACTTAACTTTTACTTGCACTAATATAGCAATATGTTCTCTTTCAGTTGTCCTCGTTCATGCATATCTTGTTCTGTGTAATTGCATAAAAACATTTTAATAACTTAAATTATTGTCAGAAGAAAACAATGGATCACGATGGTTCTCTAATAAAAAATGAACGTCAGTTTCTCTCTATTTGTAGGCATGTGATGGTCAATACTGATGCTTTCATCTGTACACGACCTCAGAATCAAAAGGTGCGTTCGTCTTGAAGCGGCACTGCACATACAGACCGGTGTATGACATCAAAGTACCACGACAGCAATTAGCAAATGGCTCCGTATGCGTTTGAAATGCTTTTGCTGTGCTTCGATGTCATACAGCGATCTGTACGTGCAGCACCCCTTCTAGTGGAACACACTTAAAGTCTTCATAAAGACCCACATATGCAGGGCCAGATTAACACTTTGTTGTACCCTGGGCAACAATATTCAAGGGCCCCATCATCACGACCCCAGGATCACCATAATATGGTCATATATAGAATATATTACTGTAATATACAGTAAATATACTCAATACTTCAAATCCTAACTGTCATCATATTTTGATTTACAAATATTTAAATGCTCATAGAACTACAAATGCACTACTATGTCCCCTATCAAAGACATTCACTCACATATGATGCTATGAAAACAAAACACATCAGCATCTGTGTATAATCTGGTAAAATTGACCCACTACATTGAGAGGGAGGGAAGTATCCTCCATTTTCACAAAAAATGAATAGATAAGCAACCACTTTCAAACCATCGTTTATTTAACAACACTTATTCCCAATAGAAATGTATGGAATTGATAGAGCTATCACAGAAGACAAGGCAATCGAGTTATTAGTCCAACACAAACAATTTGAAATCTGCCAGTTATCCCTCCACAACAATTTACAGCATTTTCATAAAGCTGGCACCTCAAGGAAAAAATAAAAAATAAAATGCAGTATCACTATTTGATCATAAACATTTTGATCCTAAGCTCATTTAACTCGTTTTAAAATAGAACAACAACATGTTATAGCACAATTAACCAGTTAAACATTTTAGTGCTACATAAATACACTACACAATACTAAATACACAAAACAATTTCTCTGAAGAAGACAAGATAAAATAAATGCTATATAATCTGGCAAAACACACAACTTTAGTCCTAAATAATGAGGAAGTGCATGTTTGAATTTGAAATGCCTTCATTTGGCAAACACATCTTACAATGGCTTTTTTCTGGACTTTGATCGTTGGTGAGGGAGCGTGTCCTACTTCCAAGTCCGGACTCCCTTACCGATGCAGGATACTTGGAGGCCCGGTTCTGGAAAGCTGCAGGCCCTCGGTAAACCGCTTCTTCCCGGAGCCGCTCCGTAACGGCTCCCCACAGTGCAGGATCCCCCGGGAGTAGAGGCGTTGAGATGCAGGGGCTGCTCCCAGACTCGACAAGCGGCTCAGGTGGCGCCAGCAGTGAGACTGGAGACCCGCCACCGCCATCACCGCTTCCCTCAACGATCAGACTCGCGGGCTCTGGGTTGTTGCTTGAAGTTGGTGCTGGCTCTTCGCTCTCCGGGCTGTAAACGTAAGCTGCCGCAGGCGGTGTAGAAAAGTCCTGGCTAGCTGAGTTATCCTCGTCCTTGACGGAAGCTGACTTAACAGAACTGTCGGCAACATTAACAGGAGTGAAGAAATTACCTATTTTAGGTATATACTTTAAATTTTCAGCATTTCTGATGTCCTTTTCCTTTTTTAATTTTCGCTTCGCGCTCCCACTTAGCTTCTCCATTGTGTCTGATTTTTTTTTTTTTTTTTCTGTTGTAGCAACGCCTGACGTCACGTAACGCGCTCGGGCTCGGCGTAAGCTTTGACCCACCTCATGCGGACTGACCAATAAGGAGAGGGTCTTAACTTGAGGCCCTCTCTTCATACGTCAGTCCGCATGAGACTGACTCTCAACCGCTCTCAACTCACGTTCAAAGTCATAGGCAGCGCAGCATATCTCTGTGCAGCGCAAAAGCCCGGGTGGACAGTTTGTTAAATATAAAGCGGGAGATTACAGATACAGTATTTTGCTCGTGCCCTTGCTGTCCTGGGCCCTTTAGATGTCGTGGGCCCCTGGGCAATTGCCCAGTTGCCCGTATGGTTAATCCGGGCTTGGTCATTGTCTGGCATCATTCAGAATACATACTTAAAAAGTTTAGCACTTAACCGTTACACTTACCTCTATACTATCAATCTCCATCGTCGATTCTCCTTCATGACTCTCCACTGCTGGTTCAATCAGGTCCTGTAAACATTCACTGTGATTAGTCATGTGTCAAGATAGCAGCGATATTCAACTTACCTATCTGTGCACTGTTACCCCCAGAAAACAAACAAACAAAAACAAAAAACACTCTTCTTTCTAGTGTATCTTATCTGTTGCTACAAAACTGTATTAGTTTTGTTCTTCTGTTGAATGCAAAAGATGATATTTTGAAGAATGGTGGTAAACAGAAATGTTGCTGGTCCCAACTGACTTCCATAATACAAGGGAAAATACTATGCAAGTCAACAAGGATCAGCAAATGGTTGGTGCACATTCTTCAAAATATATATATTTTTTAGCAAAGCAAAGAAATTCATAGGTTTGGAACAACTTGAGTATGAGTAAATAAAATCATTTTCTTTTCAGGGTGAACCATTTCTTTAACAATGCATCATCTTTCATTTTAATTGTGCAAAATGATCTAAAGGAGGTGATTATCTGCACTGCCAGTGTGGACACATTCATAAGATCTAAATGAAAAACTGCATGCTGCTCAAGTTACTGGCAGAGGAATAATCAAAATACACTATGAATTTTAATAATGTTTCTGTTTCAGTACGTTTATTATAAATCTCCAAATTCTACTGAATTTATTCATTGCACACTATAATCATTGGATTTAAACCTAGATGATGACTCATTTAACATGAACAGTTATTTCTGAATAATCAACTCTTGAAATATTTCTTAATACTAAACTAAAATTAAACAACTTCTTTTAATTTGTAAAGATACTCACCCTTTTTTAATTCTAATGCTTCTTAAAGTGATGGATTTTGCATTTCTTTAATAAAAAAGGTATTCCAGATATTAAACATTTGATATGCTTTTCCACACTCTCCTTACAATCGTGAAACGCATCAGAATAATATAACATTTTTCTTTCTGATCATACCAGATTAATGTTGGGAAACTTAAATTTGGTATGTTTAGATTATGTAGCCAGGCTGTGATCAATCAATAAATCACAACAATCCCACACTGCCAATGTGATACAGACACAGACACAGTGATTGAATGTTAATGCCAAGTCTAAATGCAGCCTAACAACAACAAAAGTACTGACTTTTAGTTCTGTTCATCTTTGTTAGATTCATGGTTACTGTTAAGATACACTGAAAAATGAAAAATGTCATTATTTACTCACCCTCATGTGAAATAGATTTAACAGAATCAAAACCGTGCCTGCTTGATTTGAAGGAACCAATGAGATTTACAAGCACACACATTTAAACTTACCATCTTTTACCATATTTGATGCATTCATTCTGAATAATCGGCTATCAGTATCAGTGGAGAAATTTAATATCTGTAGCTCTCTACTTTTTTCATATGTATTTTTGAACCCCTTTTGTCATGTAGCCTGTAACACCATTGGTCAAAAGTGAAATTGCTTGCAAATTCCTTGTTTTGCTAAATTATGACCAAATATTGGATTCAATACAGGTTACAGATTTCTTGATCGTAGGCCTCACTGATTTAAGCTTATGCAAATCATTTTTTGAGTGGAAAAACAAACATTTGTACATAATCAGATGATTGAATTAAAGATTTGCTGATAATTTAGCATTACAAGAGATTTATAGGCTATTGTTTTTTTTTCTACAAATACAATTTAGAAAGTATTGCAGTACAAAAAAAAAAAAAAAAAATCTGCATTTCTCAAACATGCGTGTGGTTCTTACACACACCAGAAAGTAATCGTTGTTTAATCCCACTTTCTTAAGCACTATGCTCGCTCACATTCATGGTCATTTGCATTCAGAAACAACCTTCAATGAACAATATATGGTGACAACACCTCTCTTTATAAATCGCGTGAATGTATATGTCCTCGCCGAAATCATGGCAAAGAAAGCAACACCACTTGAGAAGCCATTCTGTGCTGCACTAAGATCAGTGTGGTCTCTGAAAACACATTCTCTGTGCAGTGCACAGTTTGCTGAATCTTCCAGCAGAGCGAGATCAGCCATGGCACTATAACTACATTTCAAATGACTTCCCAGCTGTCTTTTATATCTTTTCACAGAAATTATGTAAATGTGTAGCTTTAACTATGAAATTAGTTCGAATGTCAGTGAAGGGGTGGTTGATTGTGATTTCAAAGTTACGATGCTGAAAGTTCAATGCAAACGATATTGTCTTTTAAAATTATGACAGTTTAATGCCTACAGTTATGGCTGGTAGGGGCTACAGTGAGCTATTTCCAGGGTTGGTGACATCACAAACCCTGAAATTTACATAAACCCTGCATCGGGAACCTGCAACAAACATGGCAAGGCCATGTTGCGCTGCTTTAGAGAAGAGGAAGAATTGTTGCCATACTGTCAAAACTAGGAGTGTATGAAAATAATCTTAATATATGAATCACAATTCTGCCTTCTAACGATTCTAATGGATTCACAAGTTTCAAAATGTTCTGAAGCAGCAGTTCTTAATCCTGTTCCTTTCATCTCCTGCTCTGCACATCTCTCCATCTCACTTGATTCACTGAGGGGACATTTCAGTTACACTGCTGTCTACGGAGGGCCAGAAAGATCTCGGATTTAATCAAAAATATCTTGCAGAACTTAATTTGAAAGTCTTGGTTTTACATGCCTTCATTTTAACGAAACAATATTGATTCTCCTCAGATAACCTCCTGAGCCTACTCACAAAAAATAGTAAGCATGGAGAGTGAGATGAAAGCAATGAGGAGCTCAGTAGCCGCCACGTACGAACTTTATTCTCGTGCGCTGGGTGATGGGACTGGTCAGCGAGCAGAGGAGATTAGACTTGATGTGTGTGGCACCATCGATGAACTCCTCTCTCTAGAAGAGAAGCTAAAAGAAGACACATTCAGGAAGAGAGTGGTGTGTTACTGGTGATCTGTAACGCTTAATTAACAGATTTATGTTAATTAACAAAAATATCAACTGATCCATGCAGATGTATTTCATCTTGCAGACACATCATTTAAGCCTGTTGGAGGTCCAAACCCTGGGGAGAACACCCGGCGGGTAATGCGGGCAGTGTCCTCCTACAACGATTGGAAGGAATTCAGCCTAAAGCGGAAAAAAGGGAAGAGGCCGCTCCAAATCATGATTGTTATAAAAGTCATAAAAAGTAAGTCCAATAAGTCAGTTAATCCAAAGCAATCAGTATTAACAGTACTTTTTAAATATTGTGTCATAATTATGGGTCTATATTTTACAGAGGCAGTAATGAGATCCAATCCTGGACTCCAGCAAGCAAAAGTGGAGGACATAGTGGCAGACACACTTAAACATACTCCAGCAAGGTGTCAGAATGTGAGCTTCTTTTCTAGTTCAATCTTCAGGGTCCTAAATTCTCATTTTCAAGGTTTAAAATGTGCTTAAATTGTGATTATGTTAGGACCTGGTTTGGGTGCTAAAATGCTTTATGAAACACTTGCAGAGTAAAAATTAGGAGTCCTGAAATTGAAACTGACATGCCCATTGTTTTTACCAGTGCATTTTAGTGTAAACGTTTATTATGTTATTAGTAGTATTTATATTTGCATGTATGTTTTGAAGCTACTTGTTAGGTATTCTTAACATGTATTTGCTTTTTATTTATTAATTCGTATTTTTTTTAAGACAACAACAACTAGTACTTAAGTAATTTAATAAAATAATAAGAAGAATCTATAACTTAATTATCCAACTAATCTGTCATTTATAGATTTTCCAATCATTTAGCCATGGGGGCGTCTTGGTAACATGGCCTCTTTGAATAATTTTACATTTTGTTACATAGCAAAAAATTAGCAACTGTTTCTATTTATTCCCTATAATAACACATGTAATATTATGTAACAATATAAATGTAACATTAACGGCCCCATCATACACCCGGAGCAATGAAAGTGTTTTTGCTAGTTTCAGCCCGATGCAGTTATCATCGTCACGTTCAGCGCCGCGTCGTTTAAATAGCAAATGCACTTGCGCCCATCTGTTCACCCATGGGCGGGCTGGTCTGAAAACTAGGTGTGTTCAGGCGTATTGTTGGAGCGTTGCTATATTGAGGTAAGTGAAAACGACTGCACATTGACCAACTAAAAGCCTGCCACTCGACCCGTCAGCTCTATTTGCGCCTGGCACTCCACCTGCCACCACCAAATGCGACCTGAAAACGCCCGCTCCGCTCTGCTTGCTACACGCCAGTGGAAACGCTACAGTGTAGCGAGCAGGGTGAAGCGAGCGTTTTCTATTCATTCCTATGGAAGGTGAGCGTAAACGCTCTTGAGGTGCATTATGGGATTGAAAGCAGCACGGAGAAAGCGTTGAGAGCGGCTTTTTACCATGAATGTCACACACCCCAAAGCAGTGGCGTTGTAGCGTTGCCAGCGGCACTGAGCGCAGATTTGACGCTGTAGTGGAAACGCACCGTAAAAGATGCTGAGGCGCGCGACGCTTCGGTGCTGTGGCAGGCACCTTTCCGACTGTTTACACTCCGATGGGCGCACACGAGCAAACAGACAGTGCAACTGTACATGTATTTAGTCTTCTGTCACTGTGCAACCCAGTCTCACGGCATTTCGTGATATAGTCACGAAATTTAATCTATTGATTCGTGTTCATGGACACGAATTTCCCTCTTTTTTCGTGTCACTCTGCACGAATTTCGATCCAATGTATTTCAATAGGAAATATCTTTCGTGCCTCCACCACGTTTTTCTTTCTGACACTGGGGTCCACGCTGTATTGTTTTCCTCCTCATTTTGTATTTATTGATTTTAAGCGCTACTTTACTCAACATTTAAGTAGGAGACTTTTATCGTTGTTTTTATTGCATTATATTCTGTAGGCTACTCACTATTGTAAACGATCGTCAGTGCTTCCAGATAAAAATATAAATATATTCTCCCGGTAAAATAACGAGACTGCACGTGCTACGGCCATCGCATGTAAATGCTGTCTTTTTTTTTACTAAGAAATACAGTTTTTCCATCGGTTTGGTGTGTCAAATCTAGCAGTAAATACTAGCCTACAGTACACATGAGCCTTATCGACCGTTTATGGTAAATATGCCAGCTAAAACTGATATCATCCCGATATCCTCGTCTTTTCTCAACACATAACAGAAAAGTGTGCTTGATAATTCAACAATGCGATGTTTACTATCAAATTCTTCATAATTACCATCCCTGCAATAGTTTACTTTTTAAATTTAAGGTGGACATCTGTTCATCAATATATATATATATATATATATATATATATATATATATATATATATATATATATATATATATATATATATATATATATACATACACACACACATGTTGGGTTTACATGTTTTATGGGGACATTCCATAGGCGTAATGGTTTTTATACTGTACAAACCGTTATTGTGATATAGTCACGAAATTTAATCTATTGATTCGTGTTCCCGGACACGAATTTCCCTCTTTTTTCGTGTCACTCAGCACGAATGTCTAGCTAATGTATTTCAATAGGAATTTTTTTTCGCGTCACGGAGCACGAATTTATATGTAATTTATTCCAATAGGATTGTTTTTCGCGTCACTCAGCACGAATTTCCTTCTAATGTATTTCAATAGGAAATTTCTTTCGTGTCCTCCACCACGGTTTTCCTTTTGCCACTGGGTACCACAAACGCTGTATATATTTTTTTCTCATTTCTTATTATTTTTTTTTATAGCCTATATATTCAAGCACTATACTCAACATGTAATCAGAAGATTTTATCCTTCTTTTTATTGCTTTATATTCTGTAATCTACTCGCTATTATAAACCATTGTCAGTGGTTCCTCGCGGTCACATGTCACAATTATAAAAATATACGAGACATGTTATTTAGAGACACGCACATTTACTACAGTATAGAAATGATAATATATACTTTCTGCCATATTCTCTGATAAAAATGAGGGAAAATATATTTATTATTTCTGTCAGCATCTCCCATGATCCTCCTCCTCCGGAGTCAGGCCGCGGTCGCGGATGAATACTCCTCATCATTGCGCTCAAACCACCGTTCAGGTAAGATCCGAGGTAATTACTGTCATCACGTTTTGTTTAATTGTTGAATTGATGGCTTTCTTTGCCAATAACTCACATGGTTCAAATGTTAGAGCAAAATTAAAACCAGACCAATGGTTTGCTCCTTGTCAGAGAATAATAACAGTAATGTTAATAACAATAATAATAAATTCCTTCGGAAACTACGTTAGGCTTGCTAAACGGGGTTAGCTAACTTCAATATTAGTTATATTAATAGAAAGAAATCCAATTAAGGCACTTCTTCCGGTCCAAAAAACAAAACAAAAACAAAACAAATATTTTATTGAATTCTTGGCCACTATTAATGAACATAACTAAACTGCACACTGGTGGATTATGGGCCTTCAGTCTTCCTCAGAGTGATCCTAAAATGAACAGGTGTAGATATAATTACTCAGTAAAGTTGTGAGGAATCAAAAGAACCGTTACAGGGGGACCTACAAAAATAGAAAACATAAAATAAACATCTAAATAGAAATAAACTAATAAAAGCTGTAGTTTAAGTTATATCGGCTGAAGGGTAATTCAGCAGAGCATTGCATTATTTTGTGAGCTCTAGATGATGTCCATTTTCTCTCCATCATTGTGGTCCAGCTACAACTTTAATAATGTCAGTACTAACAATACACACACTTTATAATGTGTCAGTAATAACAATATAACTTAGTAATGGATGAAAGGGAGCATTGCCTAAAGTTACTGCAAATAAAGTTTCCTTTAAATCTGGGATGAGGAACCCCAGGCGCATGTTACATGCCTTTTAACTGTCATACAGGAAATTGAAATTAACATTTTCTGTTCTCCCTTGCAGATCCAGTCAAACGAGTCACCTGCACATTATAGTAATACCTGATTTAACGAACCCAAAGGCACTTTTAAGAGCCAACCTCTATCTGTCTAACTAACTATCTATCTATCTATCTGTCTGTCTGTTTGTCTGTCTATCTGTCTATCAATCTCTACCTCTCGCAATGCCAGGGGGGTCTACAAAAAAGATTTGTCCCTTTTGTCAGGGTATTTTATTTTGTGCACAAAAGATCTGTTCGAATTGTAAAAAGGAGCAGCCTCTGAAGCAGCGTCTCAAGAAGAAGCTTCAGAGGTTTGATGAGAAGAAAGAGGAATGGGTGGTTGGTCGTAAGAAGAACCACAATAGTGCATCGATCAAGGATGAAGCAATTTTCATGGTATGTTCAATTTCCTTAAACTGATAAATTTACATTTACATTCAGTCAGTCAGGAGACACTTTTATCCAAAGCAACTTACAAATGAGGACGATAGAAGATATCAATCAAAACCAACAAAAGAGCAACATGCAAGCACTGTGACAAGTCTCGGTTAGCCTAATGCAGTACACGAAGCAAGGTTGGATAAGAAAACGAGTGAATAATATAGGAAAAAAGAATCCTTGTGTTTTTTGCTATTGTTGTTTTATTAGGTGGTACCATTTGTGATTTTAAGTGGTAATACCCTTAAATAATTGCATCTTAGCCTTAACACATCACAGTCCTAAAATATTTACCACAGCAATATTGGAACACACCGCAAATAAAAGTGATTGTTGGGAATTCTGAATTCATCAAAAAACAGACATATGTCATGATAGAATCACAGGTGCAATATAATAATCAAAAGTTCTCATTAAGAGAATAAGAAATGACAAATGGACTGCATTCATTTTACTTTCATCATGTACTATTTAAAGCTCTTTACAAAGTGCACATGTCAGCAGTAAATGTGGAGCATTCACCCATCTGTCTGTGTAACCACAAAGGTTCTTATTATGAATAAATCTGTAGATTGTCAATGTCCAGTTACACAGTGGTTACCCAATCTTGTCAGTGTAGGTGCTTAATTGGAAACCCTCATGGTTTCAGTTTAATCTTTTTGCCTTTTTTTACTTCTGTATATAGAAGAGTTGTTTTTTGCTTCTAATGTATACATCTTTCTTGGCTAGAATTCATTAATGATGTTATACTGTATGTTCTCAATAACTTATACGCTTAGCTTTGTTTTGTTTTTTGCTTTTTCTGTTACTTTAAACTTTAAATACAAATTGTTGTCATTGCAGCTTGAGAAACTCCATGCCATTGGGTACAAGCCAGTTCTGCTTCTTGGCGAAGAGACAAAAAAAAAAAGAAAGCAAGTGTGAAATATTAATCCCTCGCTGCACACTCTCCTCCTATGCCAAGGAATACCTTCAGAAGATAGGTTCATTTTATGAATACCTTTGTGAAGGTAAGATGCATGCACTATATTTTTAAAGTCACAGTTCACAACTTGTGTTGAGTATGCAAAAGATGTTTTTATCAATGTTTAGACCTAAATCTTAAAATGATGTCCCCTCTCTACAACATAAATTCAGTCATCAACTCCTGACCTCCTTGACAGTAGAAACTTGGGAGAGGTTTCCATTTTTATATAACCAACAATGAGTTTGTTAGCACAATATTGGCTCTTTTCATACAATTAAAGTTTTTAGAGATTATTTTTTCCTGAATCACAGCCAAACAGCTGTCCCTCAAACCATTTTGTAAGATTTGGCAAACTAGCCTACAACTAGTAAGACAACTGCCTCCAAAACCTTTTCTACCTGTTCACTGCCAAACCCACAAAATTGAATAGTATGATTCAAACAGATTAACACTTCAGACATAGAGGCTAACCATGAGTTTGAACTGCCCCTTTTTTTAGAAACCAAAACATAACACTTGTTTAACTTCCACAGGTTGGAACCAGAATTCATGTGGAAATGATGAGATTACACTGAACCTTACACCCTGTGACCCAATGGAGATAAGTGCTACAGTGGAGCAGATGAGCCCTGTGGTGGAGCTGATAAGCCCTGTGGTGGAGCAGGTGGAGCAGATGAGTCCTGTGGTGGAGCAAGTGAACCCTGTGGTGGAGCAGATGGAGCAGATGAGCCCTGTGGTGGAGCAGATGAGTCCTGTGGTGGAGCAGGTGGAGCAGATGAGCCCTGTGGTGGAGCAAGATGAGCACTAAAGAGGGACAAGGTAATTAGGACAGATTTAAAGAGCTACAGTTTAAATTTGTAAAGGCTTGAAGTGTTTGAACCATGGGTTACATTAGATTAATCGACTTCTAGTGTTTTTCTCCCTATATAGCTTTAGCATATAGTAAAGGCTAATCTACAAGTCCATCTAAAAATTAAATAATTAGGTGATCTCTATCTGTACTAGAGGTGTTGGAATGAATTTTGTAAGTCTACTGTATCATAAATCTAAAAAATGTAGGTATTACTAATCAAATTCTGAAAGTACTATTCCTATTTTTATTCTTTTTTTCTCCGTACATTTATGTCAGGGGCATTGTTGTTGCACTGTTAAAGCTTGGATAGGCAATGTTAGAGAAACCAGTCAGAGTAGCTAGATTTTAAAATATTCAACTGAAAAAATCCTATCTGTTCTATCAGGGCTCACACCAAAGTAACTCCCCCAAAACACATTTACTAATAATGTTCATTGTTTTCAGACATGTGAATGAGACATGAAGTAGGAGTTTGATTTGTTTAGTGCACCAGCAGTAGTCAGACACAGCCAACTACTGTCTGTCTGACTACTGCTGGTACCTCATGTCTCATTCACATGTATGAAAACAACAAACATTATTAGAAAATTCCCTCTTGAAACTAAATAAATAAAAATACAGCAATAAAATATGGTGGAAAAGGCCACTGTTTTTACAGACCTTTTGACAAGGCTACATTTCAGAAATATCAATATTTGTATAATTTTACCCAAATTGCAATAAAAATTAATACACCTATTGTACAGGACCCATGTACTGCTACGCTTGTTTGATGTTATGGTTTGATGTATTTTACATAATATGTTTAATCTTTTTTTGGTATGAGTAATTTTCTTTCTCCAAACCCCCTGCTGTCTTCACAGGGTCAGTCATGGACACAGTTGGTCTGAGTTCCAAAAAGAAAAAGTCAGGTATGTAAATGCTGTTTGTAGGATAATTATTGTTGGTTCTGGTAACAATATATTACAATAACTCATTAGTCAAGCAGGTTCTCTTGAATAGAATTGAATTAATTAAACTTAAACTAAAGGAGACCTATATTTTTATTCTGATACGCCACACATCCACAGTATCAAAAAATCTTTGTTCATCTTGAACTGGCCTTTACACAGGCACTCAGTTCAGAGTTTACTATTCTAATGAGACAAATATAAAAGCGTGTTTGCACACATATTTACTAAAAGAGAGAGATTGGCCTCTTCTCAAATTTTGGTGGTCTCTAAATGCACTTGGGACACATCCTATCATAGACAAAAATATTGGCACCCCTGTATTTCTGTCAGATAATAAATGCACTACTTCTCCCAGAAACGTGTTTGCATTGGAACAACACAAAAATGAGACATTTTACACAAATCTCCAGAAAATAAGTTCTGGACAAAATTATTGCCTTCAACTTAATATTTGGTTCCAAATGCCTTTGGAAACAGTAACTGAAATCAGTTGCTTTTTGTAACCATCAGGGAGTTTCTTAAAGCTATCTCTTTACTTACTACTTTATGTTAAGGTTTTCTTTTGGAGAACTATAGACAGATGCTCTGTGGGATTTTGATCTGGAATCATTTCTGGCCACTTAATCCTCCCAGTGCTTTATATTAAACCATATTTTGGTGTTTTTTGAAACATGCTTTGAGTCATTGTCCTGCTTTTAAGACCCATGACTTTTGATGGACACTCAGCTTTCTGACACTGGACCCTATATTGCACCCTACAAATCTTTGATAGTTTTCAGATTTCATAATGCCATGCATTACATCCAGTGTCTGAGGCAGCAAAGCAACCCCAAAATATCTGTGTTACTTTCACCATGTTTGACTGAGGAGACTGTTCCTTTTTTGTTTTGTTTTGTTTTTGAAGACCTCATTTAATTTTCTGAAGACAGTAAAATTATTTTTCTTTCTGTGTCAGCTGCTCAGCTCTGATCTACCATCATTTTTTTTTATTTTTCCACATCCAAGGGATATTAGCTAGAGTGCCATGGGCTGTAAATGTTTTGATAGTGTTGTGCACAGTGGAAACAGGAACATTAAGATGTCTGGAGTTGTACTTGTATCCTTGAGACTGTTAATGTAATAACTGTTAACACCATGCTATTGCACTCTCAGGATATTAGAAATATCAGGGATATTTCACTTCTTTCTTTTCTCCATACTTAGTGTGGTACACATAGACACACAACAAAAATGTCACTTTTTTTCAAATTTTAACTGGTTTCTATATCGCCAGTTCCAATGCATGAAATGCAATTATTTCTGAAGAGCTGCCAATAATTTTGTCCAGTCCATTTTTGGAGATCTGTGTAAAATGTCTCAGATTTGCCTTTTTTCTCTGCTTTTTTCTGTTGTTACAATGCAAACAATTTGTAATTGCAGTCCATTTATTATCTGATAGAAATCCAGGGATGCCAATATTGTAATTTTTGTCTGTGACTGTATTTCCACTATGTTAAAAATACATTACAAAGTGCATTTTTTCCCTGTGTATATATGACTCAGCTGTAATCTTTTATTCCACAGAGGGACCAAGGCATATGCCTTCAAGGAAAAAGCCACAAAAGAGTAAGTGCATGTAAATGCAAGGATTGATGCTTCTATCAATGTGTTAAAATTGCTATGGTTACCCCTGCTTATTTCCTGTAGTTCCATTGTTTATGTTTTGTAACTACAAATAATACAGATAATTACCCCCAACAGACAACGTATAAAATACAGCTGGTTTAATATCAAATTTTACAAAAATGCATTGCCAAGCAGAAGAGAAAGCAGCAGTGTAGTATTTTCAGTCAGAGGTGGACCGTAGTGAAGTATTTTTATTTCACTCAAGTATATTTAAAAAGTATCTGTAGTTTATCAGTGTTTATCTTTGCTAAACTTTACTTCACTACATGCCAAAGCATACTGCACTACATTTCATACATTTTTTTTTTTATATATTTTTACTTGAGGACATTAAAAATGTAGTATTTTCTTGTACTCAAGTACATATTTAAATTATTTTTACTTGTGTAATTCTTGTGTAAAAAGCACACTATTATGCTTTGGAATGTTTCTAAAGGTTTTCTGAAGGAAAACACAAATAAAGTACTGACACTTGAAAAGTACTTTTACAGCTGAGCAAAAATACTTCACTACTGTCTGTGTCTGATTTTAAGTTCAGTTCCGTGGTACAAGTTAAACCTGGTTCAGCTTGTAATTAGTGATAAACATCACTTGTCATCCTCGCAGGTCTGCTCACTGCTGAAGTCTTCAGAGTTGTGTGTATTTTATTCCTACTCAAAGAAGTGAAACATGTTTTTGATGTTCACAGATTGCTCCTACCACGCTTGTCTAGAGGTTTTCCCCATCAGGAGTGTAGTAAGAGAAAGAGTGAGAAAGGTTAGGCAGTCATAAAAGAAATGCCTGTGTAGACAGTGTGCAAAGTGTAACATATGATTTGGAAACTTACTTGTGTGTTGGCAAAACATACAATACATAGTAGAACTGTTTGTTAGATACTTTGTATGTGTTTAGTCTTTTTGAATTACAGATTAGGAAGGAGTTTGTATTGAAGAAATCATGATCACATACCTTATGCTGAGACTAGAATAATGTTTTAATCTATTCTTCATTTTTGTTTTTTGTTTTTTCTTGATAGGGCCAAGCAGAAATATTGGTTGACTGGGAACCCTGTCCAGTATGGTATGTATTCTTCTGTTTTTTCTGCTTTATCAACTAATGTAGGCATTATTAAATAACTTTATCTTTGTTCATCTTTTTTATTTGTTCTTGTTTTTCCTACATTCATTTAATATTAATCTGTTTTGTTTCACAAACGTGCTCCATCGCACGTCCTGATTTTGCTGAGTTTGATGTGCTCCTGGGTCAACATATTTTGTTATTATTTTAATCCAAAACTTTTGTCTTGACCCTATCTCTACACCTAGACCTACCCTTACCCATGAGTAATGCCTAAAATCAGAGGAGCTGATAGATGACTGACACTGATGTACAAGCACCAAACACTGATTGTAAGCCTAAACTTCACAAAAACTATAAACAGTTGTTTCAAATCTCATTGGTTAATCACTGTGTTGTCTCAGGGTCAACAAAGATGTTGACCTAGAAACACTTCAAACTCAGTAATATCAGGTTCTGCGTGGAGGCACATAGATGGAAAATTACACTGTTATGCTTATAAAAGACATGTTCTGTAATGATGTGTGCTTCACACTTGTTAAAATGTTTGTTTATTGGAAACACCCAGTAAATAAAAAATAAATAAATCCCTTCTGTTTTTAGTGGCAAGGAGTGGGCCCATTCCTGGCAGCCAAAGGATTCTGTTCAGATGAATGTGAAGAAATAAAATGTAGAATTTGAACAACATTTTTGTTTATGCCTGTTTATTACTTTGCTTTTGCACTATTTTTAAAGTCATGTGTCATATTTCTGTAGTGGTGAAAATCCCCAGTAAATTTGAAACAAGGAGTTTAGTTTCAAGTAGGATTGATAGAAATAGAAATGTACTTAATCCAACCAGTTTTCCTTTTTAGATGTTATTCAATAGCATATTTTATGTATCATGATTATACAGTACATTGCACTATATGTTATTTCATTTCAGTTGAAATATAACTTGATTTCATGTTCTGTTGTGCTTTTCAAATTAACTTAACCTCACAGAGCACTGGTAAGACTTGCAAAACATATAAGACAAAACACTTCAGATCTTCCAGCTTCTTCACCTCGAGTCCTCATCATTTTCATCAGGAGTCGAGGTCCACATTCATCCAGATCTCAGCGCTGCCAGTGTCTAGACTCCAGGGATATTCCTTTTCATAAGATTCTCTACTTTTCAGATAATGACATCTCCATGTGTTCAAATTGCCAAAGACTAAATAGTTTCAGCCTATGTACCTTGTCAAATTTTTGGATCACTTCCTAAAGGCTGCAGTCAATAATTAAGCAATAAATGAGCATTTGGTGTTCTATGTTTTTGAGAAAGACCACAAATACTGTACATCATAATAAACACTTGCAAAAAATAATAATTTTACCTTACATATTACATAACATATACTTTAAAAATAAGCAAAAAAAACTTTCACTGAGCATGTTTATGCAAGGAATTTGTTTAACTTTACATGACACTGATTTACTAGTTGTTTTAAATGGATTATTTTGAAATGACAATTTGGGTTAGTATATAAATTTATTATGCTTATCTGGATGACCATGGTATATAATTGATTATGACTATAATTGTTTGACTGATTTGTCACTCCTAATATTTGCATATTTATGAGCACAGAGGCAGTTTATTACATTCGTGGGGGCTAAACAAACATATTAAGGCCATAATTAAAAAACAAAATTTTTACAAAAATATTTGGTAAATATCTTTTTACAACCCAATTCCTACTGTGGAAACCGGAAGAACTACAAATATGATGGCTCATTTGTACGCTTCGTAATAGGCTCTATCGCGCGCCTCTACTGGGAATTGTAGTTTATAAGTACATTGGAAACGGCCATGAATTAGTTGGTGTACAATAACGGTTAAATGTCACCGATGAACTGACATACTCACGATTTTTTTCATCTTGATCATCTAAATGCATGTTTCTTCTGTAGGAGATAACCGACACATATAATAAAAGATACATTTTATAACCCTAAACCTAACCCTACTCTGGAACCTGAAAGAACTTCAAATATGGACTCTGATTTGTACGTTTAGTAAGAAGTTCAAAGGCGCGTCTCTACTGGGAATTGTAGTTTTTAAATACATTGGTATATTTCCCATTATTAGAAAATGGCAGTATTAAACTGCATGTACTTCTGAGGGTTTCAGGGGATGGGAAAGACATTGGTCTTATCAGATTATAAAAGTACAATTGTTAAATGGGAGAAAATTGATTTTGGGCTATTTTTGACAGTGCCCCCAGTTGGTGCCCAATTGTGACTATGCTCACATTATTGCTGGGGTCCAGAGGTATCTACAAAAGTTGGCCCCATGTTTGTAGATCTTCTTGTTGCTGAATTATAAACCTTCAAACATGGTCCATGTTTGAGGTTCAAAGGTCAGTATTTAGCAAGCAGGGGCCGTGTAACATATTCATATTGACATATGTTACTCTCCGGGTCGAGACCTTTCCAATTCTGTATTTGGTTTAGCTCTACGACAAAGTATTAATTTTCTCATTTCATTAACACGAGCTGTTCCAGGCCTTGTTTCAGAGAGCACTTTGAAGGCACAGTATACAGTTAACCCTTTTGTTTGTTTGTTTGATTGTTTACTGATTGTCTTTTTTACTTTTTCATTTTCATGTGGAAATAAGCACCAAAATGAGTAACCCTCAGAGTTTTCACAAAGACAGAATACATTTTATTAGCCATTGTATTTGGTTTAGTCCTATGACAATGTTTTAATGGACATGACTTTGCTCAGGCATACCTTCACAGAACCCCTTTGTAAAAAATGACTCAAGATGAACTTGACATGGCCAAATCTTGAACATTATTTTCATGATGGCATACAATAAGTTTTCAGCCTCAACCCAAGTACTTCAGGTCTTCCCCACACACCTGTAGTAATGCACTTGTATTTTATTTCAAAAAGGTGATTCATTTTGTTCACTATTTCTGCTCGTTCATTAAAAGGACAAACCATTAAAGGTGAACCAGTTAGTTTTCATCCTGGTTCTTTACAAATCTGCAGAAACCACTGTACATAAAGCAACAGACAAAATATTACATACACAGACAAAAACTTTCCCATTTCTAGCCTCTCCCCAACACGTCAACTTGTTCCCCTAAAATATCATAAAACATGCAGTAAATGTACAAATATTAATAAAAAGCTTTGCATGCATTAACATGCATATACACATTACTTCTGTATCTCAAGCTTACTTACAAGCAAGGCTGTTTAAAGACAAGTAAAAATGCATGCCATAAAGGTATAAATTAATAATGCTGTGGGATATCAAATGAAACAATATTATGCATATACATGATTTATCTTTATCTATTTTCTTTTTCCTCCAGCTATTATCTTGTATCAACTATGAAATCACATTTTATTTTTGAACAATAATGAAAAAGTCAAGTCACCTTTATTTACCTTTAGGGTGTTTTTAAAAACTCAGATTGTCAAGGCAGCTTAACAGTAATAAATAGGAGAATTGTGTGTCAGTAATGCAAAAGGACAATAGTAAACACTCAATGTTCAGTTAGTGATCAGTGTTCATCAGTGATGTCATCATGTTAATATAGTATCTGTGGAATCAAGTAGAAGATATCGTTGGAAATTAATTGAAAACACAAAATGCTTGTCTTTGGAAATACTTTATTCTTGCCATTCACAACATTTACCAGTGAAGATACACCACATTGTGAGTATGCATATTGGTAAAACAAGTGTAACAGTATTTATTAACAATGGACCATGTGCTTAAGTTTTACTTGGAAAGCACCAGCACAACAGGGAACAAAGTTATTTGTCAACTTTAATAACATGCAACAGAAGAATGATCTAATCTATTATGCAAGTACTTAGTGTAAGGATGTACACTGTGCTCATGAAGTATCTGTAGGATTTTTAAAATCACATGTAAGACCGAGTCAATTTTTCAAAAAGGATGGTTTACAGTGAAAAACATGAGATACAGTTCAGACCAGATTTTTACAACAAAACATTATAAAATACTAATCATTTCTACAACTTTAAGAAAAGAGACGAGTCAAAAGTATCATAATAACAAAAAAAAAATGTTATTAATATAATACCTTTTTTATTTGTTTTTATTATTATTATCATCAATTGATTTTTTAGAATTGTATAAAGCATTAACATGAGTTTATTGTTGATCTAGCAGCACACAAAGTAGCACAGCATCTGACTAAACAATGCAGGGGTCATTTATTCAATGAAATCACACTTGAAGTTAAATCATAAAAAAAACAACAGTTAGGACTGTCTTATACCATTTAAGACTTCTGCTTTTTCCTTTAAATTGATAGAACTGCTTTAACTTTTTAAGAATTTGCTACAATGTTTAACTTCTATGGTGCAGTAATATTTCACGAGTTCGCGCTTCCTCATAATACAATAGTAAGCGAGTTTGGCGTGCTGTCCGGGGGGCGAGCCGGGAGGTTCGTACACGCTCCTCCCGAAACTAGTTTGCAACATCACACAATAACACCCAACAGTTATAAATCACCATACCCCCGTATCCTATAACACCCCTCTGGACAAGAAAAGCACAGGCCCTCTGCTGCTGCTGCAGAATAAACTAATGTGGGGGAAAAGCAAGTAATGAAGAATGAACTTTTACATTCTGGCCCAAATGTGGAAATACAGGAAACATAATGAGGTCACCAAAGTCATCTTCATGAATTTGTTTACCAGATTGCACAGAAAATCTGCCCAATGGACAATATCGAACTTTACTTACTGGTCTGGAATGCCATGGGACTCATGGGATTCAATCATTTTATGCTGAGATTGGTACACCTACTGTATGCTAAGAGGTTTGTGTATCTTCAAGGAGCATTCATGTGCTTACTGAATTGCTTGCCAATCTACAAACAGGTTTCATTTTCAACAACATAGAATGCATACAGATTTTGATGTGGTAAATCAATCAGCATACTAAAAACTGCACAGTTACTGGGCAAGTCCACTTCCTTCAGCACAGTCCTTTGTGCAGCTTTCATCTGGAGAAATACAGAAAAACACAAATGCAAAAGGTAGGATAAGAAGGTGAACTCCCCCGGCCTATTTTTGAGAACAAACATACATATAAATAAATAAATTACCTAAATAGTGTTTTCTTCTTCATCCTCACTGGTGTCTGGACTACTGAGGCCACTTTGATCTTCTGCTTCAACATGTAGAAGAGCAGAGGCCTCGGGGCCTAAAGCAGTCTTGTACTGTTGGAGGACCACTTGCAACCTTTCTGACACCTCTGACAGTCTTCTTCTTAAGACACAGCAAAGTCCCTCATTGTCTACATCTCAAAATACAAAAGAGATAACACTGAAGACAAACTACATATTAAAGACTTTTTGATGCCCAAAAATTTCACCCATTTAAATTTAAATACCAGGATGCCTGGCATTTTTAGGTGTATCGTTGTCATATCCTCTGTCTACCTTCTGTGTAAACTCTGACGGCTCACTGAGACGACTTTATGTGCTAAAGTAGCATCTTGTGTAGCATTCAAGAAGTTACACCAAGAAAAAGGTGTCTGATGATGCTGAGCAGTTAGATTTTCTATGTTGACTGGAGGAGACAATAATAAGCTTAATCTTGATGTTATGCTTTGTGTAACACACCAGGAACAAATTGTAGTGTTCCCAATTATTTTGTTAATTTCAGGTTTTATGTAACAGCCACAGTACAACAACTCTCTCCAGCAAATGTGACACTTTAAAGCCTTAATGACTTGTTACCATAGAAAACAACTACAGTCCCCTTTTTATTATTATGTACAGGCCAAATGACCACGACAAACAGAGCAATAACTGCTCTACTCCATCCAAGTTCTGTGACTGAGACTGATTGATAGGTTTTTTTTTAGTAGTATTTGAAATCCATACTTTCAATGGACAAGGTTTTAATTCAACTTACCCTCCTCAGATATCTTGTTCTTCAGAAGCACTGCCAGGCTCTGCAACCATGTGCAGTGTTGTGCCATCTCCAACACCAAAATGCCTTTTTCCTCTTGAAGTCGCATTGTTGACATCACTTGGTCATGCAGTTGTTTCTTGATTGAAATGTTTGCTAGGATCAACAACAAATATTAATACATAAGAGAATCTATACAGTACATGAGCATGATAGCATTACAATGTTACAAATTACAAACATGTACTTTTTTTGATCATCACATTGAAACATAAGAAACCTAGAACTGAGCCCATACCTAAATGTACATTACAACACTTAATATGTTACATGCATGTGTTAGTTCGATGTACTTCATATAGAAAACATGAAATAAATTACTGTGAAGCATCTGAAAACTGACATACCACTGCCATGAACCTCCCACGGCCATATCGGGGACACTGTGCTCTCTCCAGTCAGCGAATGCTCCACCACAGCTACATCAATGTTAGTTGCAGTGTTTAGTACAAGACCGTTATATTTGTCTATCTCCTGAAGAAGGAGCTTTTTGTCCTCTGCCAGCTTCCTTCGAAGGCGGTGGCGAAGCTTGCTGCTGTCTAGAAAGTAAAGAGATAGAGGTTTGTAACAGCACTGTTCAATAAGGAAATATATATTGCACCCAAAAAGATTAATTTAGCTTTACAATCAGATAACCAAAAGGTATAAGGTGTAACTTTAATGGCAGCCCTGCTCTGCATATTTTGTATGTATCTGTTATTTAACACACCAGATTAAAATCATTAGCTTGTTAGGAGAGAGATCCATAAACTGAACTAATGATCTAATAATGTCATTTAGGTGTGTTAAATAAGAGAGACATGCAAAATGTCTCCTGGAATGAAATTGAGAAGCACATTCTTAAAAATAAGAATTACTGTGCTTTAATTACTTTAGAAAGCGACCTTGTACAAGTAACAAGCATGTTTTGGTGGAGTAGGATGCATACAGTGGCTTGAATATCAACCTATTATATTCTGTAGTTATACCATTCTGACGGTAAAGGGTTTGCTTCCGCTGCCTCACACTGAGGTAAAGCCCCTCGATCGACTGCTGAAGTCCTCGGTGTGCGGGGTCTTGACTGGCGTGAGATGGATCTGGTGTCTCTGTAGAAGTAATAGTGAAAGCAAATTCACTGTTAAAACAACACAGAACCATCTCAGTGTTTGCATTTGATTATAAAACCCTTCATTAATCTATAATTGATATTTCTTTTAATACTTCATTGAACTTGATGTGTGCACATCCTGCAGGGAAACTGAAATACCCAACCTAAATGTGGCAAATTATCGGACGTGACATGTAGTTTTCAGTAACCCATAGACCACCCTGTTACCTTTAGCTGCTCTTTAATATCAAACTCAGATAGTAGTAGAAAAGGATATTTGCTGTTTCTTTTATCTGCTCATGCTTACCGCCAGCTGCCCATTCCTTCACATCAGAGAGCCACTGTGACACCAGTTCATCTGAGCAAAGTAACTCAGTTTTCAGTTCAGCTAGCCTTGCTGTTTCATCCCGGAGTCTCTGACAGTCTGATAAACAGTGTTATACAAGAATCAGGACTTGACACAATTAAAAACAGGCCAAATGCACACAACAAAAGGATACGCAAAAAAATTATTGGAGACTTACCTTCACATATCTTGTTGAAAGTGACTGATGTAGAGAGAGATGTTTTTTGTGGTTCCACCCCATGGCATGCAATGTAAGCATGTCCACGCGTGCTGTTTAAAGCAAAAAATGAGGTTGTGATGCTTAATAAAAAAAATAAATAAAAAAGAAAAAATTATTAATAAATAAAAAAATTAATATTGCAAACAATCTGATGACCTGCTTTGGACATATATTTGGTAGTTAGGGCACAACGTGAGAGGTAGCTGTTCACTTGCTCAACCTCTTCACCGGCGGTTGTCCCCGCTCCTTCCTGGTTCCTACCGCTCCATTTAATCTATTAGTAAATAGTGAAAGAAATTCAATGCAATTAAATTGGACCAATTTACCTTAAAGGCTTTTGCAATCTGTAAAAAAAAAAAACAATTAAGGAAAAAGGCTACATAGTACAGTGTAGCCTATCACTTTAATTTCACAATATTAATTAACATTTCACATGTACATATGAGGCAAAAATATTACACATACTTCACACTTAGTAGCATGGGCTCGAGCATGCATCACACTGAGGAAAGGCTTCATTCTGGTCAGCTCCTTAAGGGCAGGAAGGACACTAGCAGCTTTCTCCAAGTACGGCCAATATTTGCATGCTACATCCATTGCAAAGAATTGTGCCTTGGCTGGCATGAGCTCCTTCTGAAGATACAGAGGGTAGGCAAATATCTCTCCTCTGTACATATTTAGAGCTTTCAGAAGGAATCCATGACGACACACTGCAACCTCCATCCCCTCTTCATCCAATTTGGAAGCCCTCCTCGATGTCTCCCTTGCTGCTGTCCACTGGGAGTCCCCACATGAGCCTTTTCCCTGTGTCTATGACACACATACAGTAACAAACACAACAATCAAATAAAACCAATGTGTTATACAATATATAGCATTTATTCTCTCAGTTTGATTTTAGAGTAGTAGGTTGGTAGAAGTAGTTGAAGTGGGGAGGAAATCAAGGTTGGACATATATGGTTCTTTTTGTGACAACTTTCAGTGAAGTTATGAGTGAAACTTGCATTTCTCACTGCTTTCTGTATGGTTTCCACAAATCTAGACACCGCAGCGTCTTCAGCCACAAAGAGCCCCTCAAAAAAAGCAGGATCATCAGAGCTGAGGAAGAAAAAAATAAATAAGTACATCCAATAAATGGATAGTAAATTAATGAATAAAAATAACGAAACAAAAGACCACCTTGTGTCTCTGCGAAAGCGATACAGCTTTCTGTTTCCATCGACTGAAACAGCCAACATTTCTGGGGTACAGGCTGGGCAGGTGAAAGGAGCACCACAGCAGAGCTGCTCTTCCTCAAATGAGGCATAGGAATACTCTAAGAAGCTGCGCTGTAGTGTATCGCCGTTGATTTGTCCAGACTGGAAGATAAATAAAATTAAATAGAATATGTAACAACGTCTGATAATGTAAAGAAATGTTATAATATGGTAATAACAATGACACTTACTCTTCCACCAATCTTAGTGCGATGCTCCAGCAGCTTAGCGAAGGCTTGTCTGGAGAATCCTGGAGAGATGACCTTGAGTTCCTGAAAAGAGCTCAGGAGGTCCAGTGTATAAAGTGTTGAACTGGTGACAGAGGCAGGCCAATATCCACTCCTCATGAGCTCCTTCACGTCAGGGCTCCACTGATGCTGGCATGATGGACATACATACAGTGGCTGATGCAAGTCAAAACGCCCTTTGAAAAAAAAGGTACATTTCAAGTTTTAAAACAGTTAGGTAATTCTGCACATTGTGAATGGTTGAGAGACACTGCACAAGTTCCTGTAATCTCAGTACTCAAACCAGACTTCTTCAGTAATGTCACACATTGATTACATTTGTCTAAGTCATCAAATTACAAACAGCTGTGTTTGATTACAATACTGTGTGCTATACCAGAGATTCTGACAACTCCAATTGTAAGCACAATGCCACACACACTAGTGTGAAAAACATCAAATCTACAATAGAAATTTAAATAGTGAATTGTTCTTACCATTGATGGTAATTAAAATCACTGGTTTGCCCGGTAATATGGTGAAGTTTGTGCCATCACAGGAGCAGTCTGGTACCTTCACTGTTGGCAAAATGCAAGCTGGCAAAAAGAAAGAAAACCACTAATTTAGGTTAGATTAATTGCCTACGGACACACATGAACAGCAAAATGAGGGTTTTTGTGAGAACACACCTTGCTCATGGATGCAATACCCATCTTGCCCTTTAATGATGTGTGAGGTTGGAGGAATGGCCTGAAAAAACCCATGAATGATGCATTCCCTGTTGTGGAGTGGCTGCTTTTTGTGATGAAGTACATCACAGTCCCCACAGAACCACTCCTCAGGAAGACACTCTCTGCATCTAGTAAGAAAAAAAGGGTATCTGGGTATCCCCCAAAAACACATGTACCTCAGCCTGTAAAGCAGGGCACTAAACATTAAAACCAACCTAATAACAGCAGGCTCATGACAAAGACAACACAATGGATGACCAACAGCCTCTTTTGCAATAAGGCATTTTAGGTGGTATGGTCTTGCTTCTTTCCAGCGCTCTGAGGCTTTTTGCTGCCGAAAAGACCAGGATGATGCAGAGCTTTTCTGAGGCTCAGCAGAAGGATAAGACATCAAAATATTGGAGAGCCTCTCCATATTCTGTTCTGTAAAGAAAATATAAAATAAAGCTGTAAGAGACAATTTAGATGAAGACCATTTTATGATTCAGTGTCAAACTAGCCTTAATCTTTACTAAATTGTTAAATTCACCACTGATTTACCAAACTGCTCCTGAGGATTTAGTTCTGCTGAGGATACAGGAAGAGGAAGCTCCACACTGGATGAAAGAAAGCATTCAACCGTGGTGTGTGTGACTATAAAACAGTACACAAGAGTAAAAACATTTTAGGCTATCACTGCATGTTTCTTTTTACCCAAAACTGAGCAATTTATGAAATCAGACATATTTATGTTAAGTACTTGGTAAGGTTTCTGTACTTCTTAAATGTCTTTTTAGAGACTGGAATATTTTTAACTCTCAACAATCAATAACAGTCTTCTAATTTGATTTGGTTCAGCATTTAGTAAACATAGCATATTTCCACAAACATAAGATAATTGAGATATAACCTGTAGCTGAAGCTTGGCGTCTCCCTCCTTGCCTCCCCCTCGGCTTGCCACGTCCTGAAAACTCCCTTTTAGACTTCTGTGGAGGGTCTCCTACAGAGTGAGCACGTTTTCTCTCCACAGCTGCTGTCTGTGTGTTGGAGTAAATATTTCTTGTAAGACTGATGTTGTTGAAGGTACTAGATGCAAACGACTGGTGATTAGTGGAAGGAAAACACAACATAGTGTGTTATTAAGGTGTTGAATGGCTTAAATGAACCTTCTTGTAGATTTTCCAAGTCTCTGTAACTCCAAAATATTAGATTTGGATATATATCTTTTTTTAAATATTAGATTTCCAAAATATATTCCCTCAGTTACACATGCCAAAGAGCAGGATGTTAATGCATCATTCAATGCACCTTAATGTAATCTTCTGCACTCATCCTTTTTCTACATTCATCACATTTTTAATTTAATTTGTCCACATAACCCATCCACATATTCAAGTATAAAACGAACTCTTACCCTGGCTTCAGCTAGAACACGGTCTAGTTTTAGTTCAAGAGCCATGCGTCTCCCCTCTTGGTAGTGAGGGTCCTGTGAGTCAAGTTTATGTTTGGAGTCCATTGCAACACAAACAGACAAATGAACACACAGATAGACAGACAAGATGCAAACAGACAGATGTACTGTGTACAGAGAGAGAGATAGACAGATAGACAGACAAACAGACAGACAGATAGATAGATAGATAGTTAGTTAGACAGATAGAGGTTGGCTCTTAAAAGTGCCTTTGGGTTCGTTAAATCAGGTATTACTATAATGTGCAGGTGACTCGTTTGACTGGATCTGCAAGGGAGAACAGAAAATGTTAATTTCAATTTCCTGTATGACAGTTAAAAGGCATGTAACATGCGCCTGGGGTTCCTCATCCCAGATTTAAAGGAAACTTTATTTGCAGTAACTTTAGGCAATGCTCCCTTTCATCCATTACTAAGTTATATTGTTATTACTGACACATTATAAAGTGTGTGTATTGTTAGTACTGACATTATTAAAGTTGTAGCTGGACCACAATGATGGAGAGAAAATGGACATCATCTAGAGCTCACAAAATAATGCAATGCTCTGCTGAATTACCCTTCAGCCGATATAACTTAAACTACAGCTTTTATTAGTTTATTTCTATTTAGATGTTTATTTTATGTTTTCTATTTTTGTAGGTCCCCCTGTAACGGTTCTTTTGATTCCTCACAACTTTACTGAGTAATTATATCTACACCTGTTCATTTTAGGATCACTCTGAGGAAGACTGAAGGCCCATAATCCACCAGTGTGCAGTTTAGTTATGTTCATTAATAGTGGCCAAGAATTCAATAAAATATTTGTTTTGTTTTTGTTTTGTTTTTTGGACCGGAAGAAGTGCCTTAATTGGATTTCTTTCTATTAATATAACTAATATTGAAGTTAGCTAACCCCGTTTAGCAAGCCTAACGTAGTTTCCGAAGGAATTTATTATTATTGTTATTAACATTACTGTTATTATTCTCTGACAAGGAGCAAACCATTGGTCTGGTTTTAATTTTGCTCTAACATTTGAACCATGTGAGTTATTGGCAAAGAAAGCCATCAATTCAACAATTAAACAAAACGTGATGACAGTAATTACCTCGGATCTTACCTGAACGGTGGTTTGAGCGCAATGATGAGGAGTATTCATCCGCGACCGCGGCCTGACTCCGGAGGAGGAGGATCATGGGAGATGCTGACAGAAATAATAAATATATTTTCCCTCATTTTTATCAGAGAATATGGCAGAAAGTATATATTATCATTTCTATACTGTAGTAAATGTGCGTGTCTCTAAATAACATGTCTCGTATATTTTTATAATTGTGACATGTGACCGCGAGGAACCACTGACAATGGTTTATAATAGCGAGTAGATTACAGAATATAAAGCAATAAAAAGAAGGATAAAATCTTCTGATTACATGTTGAGTATAGTGCTTGAATATATAGGCTATAAAAAAAATAATAACAAATGAGAAAAAAATATATACAGCGTTTGTGGTACCCAGTGGCAAAAGGAAAACCGTGGTGGAGGACACGAAAGAAATTTCCTATTGAAATACATTAGAAGGAAATTCGTGCTGAGTGACGCGAAAAACAATCCTATTGGAATAAATTACATATAAATTCGTGCTCCGTGACGCGAAAAAAAATTCCTATTGAAATACATTAGCTAGACATTCGTGCTGAGTGACACGAAAAAAGAGGGAAATTCGTGTCCGGGAACACGAATCAATAGATTAAATTTCGTGACTATATCACAATAACGGTTTGTACAGTATAAAAACCATTACGCCTATGGAATGTCCCCATAAAACATGTAAACCCAACATGTGTGTGTGTATGTATATATATATATATATATATATATATATATATATATATATATATATATATATATATATATATATATATATATATATTGATGAACAGATGTCCACCTTAAATTTAAAAAGTAAACTATTGCAGGGATGGTAATTATGAAGAATTTGATAGTAAACATCGCATTGTTGAATTATCAAGCACACTTTTCTGTTATGTGTTGAGAAAAGACGAGGATATCGGGATGATATCAGTTTTAGCTGGCATATTTACCATAAACGGTCGATGAGGCTCATGTGTACTGTAGGCTAGTATTTACTGCTAGATTTGACACACCAAACCGATGGAAAAACTGTATTTCTTAGTAAAAAAAAAGACAGCATTTACATGCGATGGCCGTAGCACGTGCAGTCTCGTTATTTTACCGGGAGAATATATTTATATTTTTATCTGGAAGCACTGACGATCGTTTACAATAGTGAGTAGCCTACAGAATATAATGCAATAAAAACAACGATAAAAGTCTCCTACTTAAATGTTGAGTAAAGTAGCGCTTAAAATCAATAAATACAAAATGAGGAGGAAAACAATACAGCGTGGACCCCAGTGTCAGAAAGAAAAACGTGGTGGAGGCACGAAAGATATTTCCTATTGAAATACATTGGATCGAAATTCGTGCAGAATGACACGAAAAAAGAGGGAAATTCGTGTCCATGAACACGAATCAATAGATTAAATTTCGTGACTATATCACGAAATGCCGTGAGACTGGGTTGAAAAGTAATGATGTCGTACACATTTGTGTCTCTCATTTTCTTTGTGAATGTCATTCTACACGTTTATAATTAATAATCTGCAATTTTGACTTTAAAACACAGGTGATTCAATCATTGTGTGAGCAAATCGAAAGATGTCTCTTTTCATGTTGGAGCTGTGAGTATAAATTTCAACTTACACGTACAAATATCGACAAGTTCTCACATTTGAATCAACAAGCTCTGGAGTTTTGCAACTGTTTTACCTTCATAGACAGCAGACATTGAAAGCACGATTGCTATGCGAAATTGATTTACGTAGACATTCATTCACACAGATGCACAGAACATGCAGATAAATGCATTTAATGAGTTCATGTAATTTAATAACAAAAAAAAGCTCAAGCAAGGGCTAGGGTGATAAATTTCAGAGAAAACGTTTACACCAACCCACCAACTCTCCAGGAAGTAGAGAGACGTTATGGGTTGGAGGACACAGCAAGAGTAATTAGCAAAAACAGTCTACAGTGTTGGGAAGCTTACACAAATGTGCACACTTGCACACACATGTTGGCACATCTATCATTATGAGGACTTTCTATAGGTTTAATGATTTTTATGCTGAGCTACAGTATTTAGGGCTCTATGAAATCAGTTTTATTTTTTTCTGAATTCCATTTTTTTTTCTCCAAATTCCATTTTTTTGTGCGTTTTAATTTTTCTAAATTAAATTGTATTAATCAAAAGGATGTTTAATTAATTAAAATCATGAAACTTAAAAAAAATTAACATCAGTTTATTAAAAGTTTATCAAAAATGACATGTTTAGGGCCCTATGAAATGTTTTATTTTTGCCCACCTTATGTTTCATTGTTTCTGTGTTCTAGCATGTCTAATTATTTAAATGCATAAAAATAAATTTCATTTATTCTTACAATAGCGTTGTGCAATGTTTATTTTTCTCAGAAATTCAGTTTTGTGTAATTGTGTATTTGGTTATCAAATAAAGGCATAAAGAATTAATTTAATTTATCTTTTAATTAATGACAATTAAACAAATTTTATTTTTTGTCAAATAAAGATTTACTATTACAATTAAAAGATTGAAATAAGATTTGAATCATTTTATTAGTAGTATGTAGTACATTTATTTCTGTAATGACCTACTTTTGATTAATTCATCCAAATTTCCTTGACATTCCGCGTTACCCATCAAATTGTGCAAATTGAAATTGTAAATTGAAAATAAGCCTAATAGAAGCATGTCGAGTTTGCAAAAATTCGTTTTTTACGCTCACATGAGGTAGTTTTTCAGCCAATTCGAAAAAGGAAAATTCTGCAAAACCGCAATGGAAATGTCACCTTGCGGACATAAAATTCAGATTTATAAAATATATCAAAAGTTTTGCCCAAATTTTTAATGGAAATTCACCTACTGTCCTTGACTAATAAATGGTAATTATGATTTTATCACAATTTAATGATGAAACAGAAATTACAATACTAATATTAGTGTCCTCTTTTCTCACATTAAACTGTTAAGCTTTAATTTTTGTTGATATTCTTGTTGCTATGGATGATGTCAACAAGTTTACTAACTACACCCACAGTGATTGGCTGATAGACTGACAAATCTCTGTCAGTCATTTTATAATAGAAATATTGTAGAATAAGGTATCATGTTGCCATATTCAAATAAAGTTTTTAAAATATAGGCTAAATGTCACTAATTAAACAAGCAAATGTTCAGCTAATTGTCCGCCTCAACATGTCTGCATCTCATAAATAATTGTTAGATTTACATATAAGCAACCGTAAAAAAACGGAAAAAGTGCTGGCAGCTCATTACCTGGACTTTGTACCGTAAATTTACGGTCTGTTAAAGGAACCGTATGTAAGAAATTTATTTCAGTTAATCATAAAATGGCCCTGACGTCACTAGACATTAAGAAATCATGTTCATTTCAAATACTTATATCACTGACAACAGTGGTCCGGCCAGGATATTGTCATTTAAAAGTGAAAGTTGCAGCCCTCAACTGATGTTGATGTTGTCATGTTGTGTTTTGGTCTGAGGCGCCACCCTCCAGCTATCTACCAATCACGAAGTCAGTAGAGTTTCGTCATCCGGGTTGCCAGCTCTGCTCTAGTTCCAGCTGCAGCTACGAACGTGTCGGATAAAACATGTATAAAGTTACGAAACCTAAAAGGCCTCGTTATAAATCCGAATCTTCCGTACACAGTGGATTTTCCACGGTCGCCCATGCTAAATGCCTTCATAAAAAGCCTTATATCGCACCACTAGCACGGTATGAAAACAATGTTCCGACTGAAATGTGGTATTACAGTACATCTTTACGAAATATTTGGCTAATCACCTTTAGTACATTTTTGCGATAATACTTCGCACATAATTACTTCGCAAAACATCTCTCGTGAAGCATAAACATAAGTAACAGAAGAAAAAAAAACTTATTGTGTAGGACTCGTCACTTGCCATTGGAAGCTCCTTGTAGCAGCCTACGTTCCTGCGGAATCCTGCAGCTTAGCTGGCAACCTCGAGTCAGGGGGGAGGGGGAGGGGATACGCCATTCTACAGTATTTTGAAAGTGATTGCAGTACCAGTTTTGGCCACAATCCTACATACGGTTCCTTTAATTTACAGTCTGCCACCGGTAAAAAAAAAAAAAAAAAAAACAGCACTTTTTCTGTTTTAATGGTGTATTTATATATTTATATATATATATATATAAAGCAAATAAATCCAGCACAATATACAAATTGAACATGGTTTATTTTTACTTCATGTAAACATTCTTAAAAGTGCATTCAATGGCTTTTGTTTGCCTTAAGTGGGTTAGGACTAAACAATATCAAATACTCAATTCATTTAACAATGTGTCGAGGCAAAATGGCTGTATTGTAAAAGACAGTTTAGCTTTAAACAGTAACGGACAGATTAAAAAAAAAAAAAGAAAACATGAGCCTCTGTACAATACAGGTGTTGTACTAAAAAGTGGTCACAAAATTTAAACTTCAAACTGTAAAACAGTCAAGACTCAAAACTTTTTTTTTTTCTTCTAAGAGAAAACAATATTGTTTAGAGGGATAGTTCACACAAAAATGTTAATTCAGTCAATTACTCAGCCTCATACCATTCCAAACCCATAAGACTTTCATTCATTTTTAGAACACAAATTAAGAGTATTTTTAGTTAAATCTATGCAACTACCATTTTCAAGGTCCAGAAAGGTATAAAGTATGTGACTCCAGTGGCTTGACAAGAGAATTTTCAAGTTCATTATAACAGAAATATCATCGAAGTGATGCAGTTCATTATAGGGGATGTATTATTTCCCATTTAACTGCATGTTTAATGCAAGTGCCATTTTTTTTCAATTGAAAAACTCAAATATTACATGGATTTTTGAAATTGTTCATGCAAGAGTCTTGGAGGAATGCATAGCCACTTGGTTGCCTCCATCTCAAACCACGTTCAGGATTTCTTCACAGGAAAATTCTAAAAGAAATGGATATGACAAAAAAATGAAATGAATTAAACTGAACTACAGAGTAATAAGCAGGTTGGAGTGGAAAAGTAGTCATACTGTATTTTAAGTTCATTAAATCAACTGCAATCCATAATACTTTCCAATTGTTTACACATTGCTTAACTTACATTTCCAATAATCTCCATTTGCATCGGTCATATGAGCTTGTCAAATCAACTATGTCCTAAAATATACTTCATTATTTTCAACTAAATAAACAGCAACACGACCAAATGCTTCATTCACTTTTTATAACATACGTGTTGCTTACTTCTGTATGAATTCCAATGTAAGTGCCGCCTTTTCTGGGTATTTGTAGCTCACAACCACAACAGTGGTCATTAACTTCTTGAAGGACAGCAATCTTGAACTGCCCATCACCTTAAACAAAAAAAGACATTACAAAATGACCATACACATAATGACAGGCAGTTTGAACACACCTTATACACACAAGGATGATAACATGCAAAAGTAATCAATCCAATCATTTTGGTAACGTTAGCACGTTGTCTGTGACGTGGCTTCCGACGCATCAGACAGCAAACAACTTCACATTGTTGTGAAAGTCCACAGAATAAATTACTCAATAACTATTTTCTTTCTGATACTTAACACTAATGTTAAATAAAACTGTTAATAAAACAGAATACAGACCCATGATAAGAATGCAGGTGTGCTTGAGATTCACAGTACAGCAGCAATCACGTCCTGTCATTAGAAAAGAAAACGAAAGAAACAACGGTCATTTTGACATAATGTCGTGTGCATTTGTCCATTAGAGTGCGACAGATAACTCGAGGAGCTAACGTTACCGGACCGCCGACCTGAAGCGGCATTCTGGCACGGCTACCGCGCGTCGGACGCCTCTGTTTACACAGTCACTTCACAGACAGCTTGCTAGTAATGTTACCGAATTAGTTTGTGTTTTGCATTTTATCTTCCGTGTGTGCGTAAAACAGACAATAAAAGGTCTAAACTTACCTCATTTGGCAGAAAACTCCACGAGGAAGATGTGTGACGATATGAAGAGAAATGTTGAGTGCGACGGCTCCGACGTTCATTTGCCAAACAAGCCAGACAGCAACTAAGTTAACCTTACGTAAACAATTTATGTGATATTTAACTCTTTACCACGAAGTGTATATGAAAAACATGTTTCCCAAATTCGAAAGCCGACATTAAAATGAAACTTTGACCGAGAAACTCTCCGCGTCTTCTCTTCACTGTTTTCGCACCTATCTAAGCCACCAACGTTCTTGCTCCCACAATGCAAAGCGTAGTTCAAAAGTACGGAAAAACACCTGTAAAAACCAAAAACGGAAAATTTCCTGTAATTATTAGGGTATATTGTACTGTATTTTTACGGATTTTTTTACAGTGTACAGCGAGCTATTTCCAGTGTTGGTGACATCACAAACCCTGAAATTTACATAAACCCTGCATCGGGAACCTGCAACAAACATGGCAAGGCCATGTTGCGCTGCTTTAGAGAAGAGGAAGAATTGTTACCATGCTGTCAAAACTAGGGGTGTACGAAAAAAATATTAATATATAAAACGCAATTCTGTCTTCTAACGATTCTAATGGATTCACAAGTTTCAAAATGTTCTGAAGCAGCAGTTCTTAATCCTGTTCCTTTCATCTCCTGCTCTGCACATCTCTCTATCTCACTTGATTCACTGAGGGGACATTTCAGTTACACTGCTGTCTACGGAGGGCCAGAAAGCTCTCGGATTTAATCAGAAATATCTTAATCTGTGTTCTGAAGATGAACAAAGGTCTTACGGGTGAAACAACATGACAGAATTTTCATTTCTGGGTGAACAAACACTTGTAGACAAGGCTGAGGATTATGATGAATATGAAAATAATACATATGCAGAACTTCATTTGAAAGTCTTGGTTTTACATCCCTTCATTTTAACAAAACAATTTCGTTTCTCCTCAGATAACCTCCTGAGCCTACTCACAAAAAATAGTAAGCATGGAGAGTGAGATGAAAGCAGTGACAGTGAGGAGCTCAGTAGCCGCCATGTACGAACTTTATTCTCGTGCGCTGGGTGATGGGACTGGTCAGCGAGCAGAGGAGAAAGTGAAAGTGACTCGGCAGTCCACTAGCTTCTTGCTGTCACTGTGGCAAATATCAGCTGCTTTGTTTAAAAAAATGTACATTAAATTAAAAATACACAGCCTGAATGATGACAACTTTTTAAATACATTTGTACTCCTTTCTGTTTATTTCTTAAGAATTGTTGTACTTCTGTTAACTATTAAACCATAAGTTGTTTATTATTGAAAGAATTTTTGTGTGTTTTGTACGTACTGTAATCTTTGTTAATATTGCAATAAAAAAAGAAATGATGACAACACAGAATAACGCACACTAGACTATTGATTATCAAAAACAGTCTTTGTCTTTCATTTATTTTTCACAAGTCTTTGCTCTCTAGAAACCATGTCAATTTCGGCTGAAATTCCTATTTTAAGTGCAAGTATTAGCATAATAAATGCTGAATTAGTACCAACATATAAAATTACATTAAGGACATGCATCAGAAAATTTGGAATGTTAGACAATAAATATATATAACAACGTCACAGTAAACTGTTTTTGCAGTATTGTCTTATATTAATGTCCATTAAAACATGACTGTAAACAAAAAAAATGTTAATGTAAATAAATAAAAACAGCCAGTGTCTCCAAAATTATTTAATGATTCAGTTATGACAGACACAGCAATGCATCATGTTCTGTAAGATCATCATGTTTGTAGTGTGTCGCAGGGAATTAAAACGTAGTCTGCAATATAATGTAGAAATACAATATATATGTCAGACCTATAATAGTAACTAATAATAACAATAGTAATGTGTAACGTTGCATAAAATAAAAATACTCAATAAAACAGGCTAAAACGGCCTCAAATGTATAATTAATGATTGGATTCCACAACTGATAACATAAAACATATAATAATACAATACAACATTTACTGTATTAGTCATAAAATTTACTGATCTGAGAAATTTTTGAGTGAAAATGCCAACTGAAACAATAATTTCAAAAACATACTCCAATGCTAGATAGGTAAACTGTAAATGAAGATCATATGGAATAAAAATAATATTTTTTTTTATATTGAAAATAATTTGTCATTTTTATTTTTGTAAATAGCTAGTGAGTTAATACTTGTTCAATCACTTAATTATTATGTGTTCCATATTCTGCTTATCTTGATAAAATAGTTCACAAAAAATGCACTTAAATTTATTCATTTGAACAATATACAGAAGAATGCAGCCTAAACAAAGATTGTGAAAGCTTCATACACTGCATGAAGGAGATCCTATAATAATTTATCATGAATTTATTGTGAACTATACTTTATTATTATATACAATTAATATAATATTCTAAATATGATAGTTTTATTATAAAATGTCTTCCAAATGCCAGACACCCATCTTAAATTATACTGATTATCTGATTCTTACATTTCTTGTCAAAAAATTACAAATTCACTCAGTTATTTATCATATTCATTATTGTGCTTTTAGCCCAACTAATAATGAAACTTTTTACCCCAAATATTAGGTTTTTATTTATTCTTCAGTCATAAACAAACACAATAAAAGGCTCTGTCCTGCTCTCATGCTCTGGTTTTGAACTACTGGTTTAATCTGTCTGGTATCAATTGCCAACAGATGGTTTGTTTGTTTGTTTTAAATGTGAAATTCATTGTATGAAAACTAAAACATGATTTTTATTTTCAGCAGCAGGACCAGAGAAAGGCTGTGCAGCTGCGAGATGATGATGATGATGATGATGATGATGAAACACTCCTCCTTTTTGAAGACCAGTAAGGCTTTTATCATTTGTTAAATAGAATCGAAACTGAATGAGCTGATCAAAATTATTTGAAAAAAAAAAAAGAAAATTAATTGATATGCTAATTTTTCAATTCTCCACAACTTTGTTGTTAATATTTTTGAAAATAATTAATGTTAATTATTTATTAGCTTAATATGGGAAATGTCATTGACTAAATGCTAAATAAATGCTGTAAATGTGTTTCTGATGTTTCCAGAGGCAGAACAGATACTTCATGATAGAATTTAAAAGCTGAGACTTTTTTCTTATCAGAAGTAACAAAGGCCAAAGCTTGCTGTGATTATTGGACGTCAGCCCTGATACAAATAATGTTTAGTGACATTTTATTCCTGAAAACAGCATTGACCAAAAGATCGATTTTAGGATTTAACAATCAATTCAATATTCAGTTTATTAAAATAAAGATCTATTAAAACTGAGAAATCAATATTGTCAACCCAGTCCTGCCAGTCATACGAGCAGCCTTTTTTGAACACACGGGGCAAAAGGCTCATGAGGTAATCTACAGGACTGTATTTCACAATTCAGTTACTCATAGAGACTAGTATAGTGGTTCTCAAAGTGTGGAGCCTCGTTTTTGAACTGTGCAGAGCTGTAGCTGAAGAGTTAGGCCTACTACATTACTGTATTTTAATGTCATTGAGGGTCATCATGGTGGTACATGGTGGCCAACTATTTTCTGAGGTGGTACTTGGTATAACAAGTTTGAGAACCACTGGACTACTAGATAGTAATTAATAATCGAACCAAGCATAATTTATGATTTTAAAAATGACTTCATATCAGAATTATGAAAATGTGTGTCATAAAAACAAATGATGTTGAAACTTGATGTACAACATACACTTTATAATATTTTTATTTCATTGTGAAAACTGAAAAGGTCACAGACGATACCTCAGGAAGGCTGGGGAGATTCACAGTCTGAAAGAGGCAGCAAAGAGGGAAATAAGTTATTATCAAAGTTCTTTCAGAATGTGTTTAAAGATTAAATTTGAGATTAAAGTTTAATATTCATCCAAAAAACTAAATGTAACGTACATAGTTCAACAATAGTAGACTTTGTAATACTTTTGTGGTACCTGTGTCATGTTAAAAAACAAAAAAACAAAAACATAATGTGTTGAGAAGTTATAGCCAATTAGCGCTCTCTTTACTGGGTGACGTCATCCTGCGATCGCTTGCTGAAGAGGGGAGGCCATAATGTGTTCTGAGTCTGGACACCAGTGATCATTTTTCATAAAGTGGACATTTATTATCGTGAGTCAATGACACGATGTAAGTGTGCTTTTCTGTATTTACCTAGGAGACTCTTCATTTATGTTTGGCATGTGATTGCATAACTTTACTAGTATATTACAGCCAGCGTGTTTATCCACTCGAGCAGCGTCTGCCGTATTGCCGCATTAATGTGTTTCAATACTTCATTTCATAGTTTAAGTGATGTTTGTAAGCACTAAACTTGCAGTATTTCATATTGTACGTTGTGTAGATTGACGGTTACATGTTGTTCTTCGCATTTACCGTTCGAATCAACGACGCAGCAAAATATAATGACCTTTCACCTACTTTTTCTCTGTGAGCTTGACTAGAGGCGCTACATGATACTACAACGTTTATTTCAGTTAAATACTTAAAGAATATTACTTTACGTAATTGTTTATTGCTGATTACGACGAGTTATTATTATTACTGTCTACTTAGTGTTATCTTTGTTATTTTCAGACCACATCTAGACAAATGTCCATTGTTTAGAGACTTCTGAGCAAGCAATGCCCAGTGGTCTGACTGTGCTGTCAATTACTAAGTTCTTATTAAAAGCTGGAACTGAAACATGCTTCAGGTGTCCTTACCGACACACCAGTGCGAACACAACGCCACCTGAATTAGTGCACATACAGTTATAATTAACCCTATCCTACATAATGTGTGTGTGTGTGTATATATATATATATATATATATATATAGCAAAAAACCTTCACAAATATGACAGACTTTCTATTTCATCTTTCAGTTTCCAAGACATCCAGTGTCTGAATCTGACTCTGCACTAGAACTCATCACAGAGGCAGACAGAGAGCTGAGGAGAACCTCATTTCACAGCAAAACACTGCACCAATCTTCAATGTAAAGATCAAGAGTGAAGTGTCAGTCTACAGAGGCCTCAGAAGACCCTGCCCTCTCATAGTGGGGTAAGAAAGACACACTCACAGCTTTCACCATCTACTATCTGCTTTTAGGCCTCCTAAACACTGTCTGAGAAAGTGTGTGAAATCCTAGATTCTCCTTAAGAAAGTCAACAAACTCATTTTCGTGTACAAAAACTCTTGATTAACATTTTGGGTGGGCCAAATAATAAAGAAGAGACAGAAATATCGATATTGTTCCATTTACATAACGTCCTTTTTGAATGTTGTTGTTTTCTTTAATTCCGTATGCTGCTTTGTTAATTATAATATTGTTTAAATGTATCTTCTTGTAGTGAAGCAGTATTAAAGCACATCAACACCAGATATTTCTCTCACTCCCTCACAAAACTAATTTCTTTCTGCAAATAAATAAATATACACACATTCATAACCTACTGAATGAATAAATAATTAATGAAGTCTGTGTGTATTATTGTTCCATTTATAAATTATTATAAATAATAATGAATCAATCTGTAGTGTTTTAAATGTAGTGGCTTATTTACATTTACACAGATGAACAAATTAACACTGAATAAATGAATAAACTGTATTGTTAGGTATTTTTTTTATTGTAATTTATGTGTTGGTTTCCTTAACAGAAATGTAACTGTAAACTGTCTGTAAATGTATCTACAACAACAACCAAAAAAAAAATGAATTCCCTATAACCATTAAAAGCAGTAGGAATTATGCAGAGGCTTTCTTTTTTACAGCAGTGAATGAAATTGTATAACTTTATCTGGTACGTCTATGAGGAATATGGACCGTGAGATTGTCTTCACAACGTGCCAGTTTGGTCATTGGGACGTGCTCACTACGTTCCAGCAACGTACCACTGTAACGTCACCACAACGAATATGGGAATCACAAAGTTACGTCGCTGGTATGTTATTTGGTACGTCACTGTGACGAATATGGTCTGGTCCAGTAACGTTGTCATGACATAACCGTGTTAGCTGGCATGTAACCGTACAAAAACATTAAATGTATTTATTTGACACCAAAACCCTGACACTTTTTTCACCTGAAATCATGTTATTTATATATATATATATATATATATATGTATGTATGTATGTATATGTTTTTTTTTTTTGATTGTTTGTTTTTTTCTGGACAGTTTGTTGCATAATGATCAGATGCTGCAGGTTTTGTTGTACTGACGATCAAAGTCAAAGTCTGCTTTGTCAATTCTGCCACATGTACAGCACATACATACAGAGAACTGAAATTGCATGTTTTAGAATGTAAAAATACAAATAAATACAGATTCAATATAATACAAAATACAACTATACAAATATACAAATAAGGACATGCAAAAAAAGATAGATAAAGTAACACAAGGCACATGACAGATGGAGTGCAAACCAGTGAAATAAACAGTGCAGATATGATGAGTGTAGTTCAAAAAGAGTTTCTCAGTCTGTTTAAAGTGACAAAGAGCTCAGAGAGCAGTCTTTACTGTCAGAAGAGGTAGTTTCCTGATGGATGAATTTGTCCTTCAGTCTGCTGGTCCTGGAGACTCCGCAGGTGTTGAGCCCCAGCTGGACCAGTTTGTGAATGAGCTGTTGAGTGAACGATGACTGTCAACACAGTTTAGTTGTGCTGCTTTTCTGGAGTATGGTTTACTTTGATAATTAACATGCACAATGTTTATGAACACTTCTATAGGAAAACAGTGTAGATAGCCTTTTAGTCAAATTATTTAAACGTTTCTGAACACATTGATGAAATGTTCTCATTATATGTATTTTTAAAGGGACAATTCACCTAAAAGTGTAAATTGTCGTCATTTACTCTCCCTCACGTCATTTCAAACATCTATGATGATATTTTGAGAAAAGTCTCAGTGTCTTTGATTGGTTGCCAACATTGTTCAACATTGTTTTATGTTCTACAGACAAGTGAAGGAAACAAGAATTATCTTTATGAGGATGCATCAGTAAAAATACAGAAACAATCACCAAATGTACAGTAGAAAGATAAAAATTTTGAGAAAGTATTTTTAAAAATGTGAGAAATAATCCAGTAAATCAGAGAAATCTGCTGCAGATTTGTCAGTGAATTCTCTTCTTGTGGAAATACTACACTGATTTTAAATAGAATAAGATTTACTGCTGTATGATCAGCTCTGCTTATATTTCTAACAGTAATTCATAAATGAAAACACTTAAAAACCAACAGCTTTTATGAATTCAGTGTGTTTATACACATGTGATAGTAAATGTAAGCAGCTTCAAACAGCATTGTTTTAACAAATGTTAAAAAGTTTTTAAACAAATGAAATAATGCAGCATTAATATAAACATACATGAACACATGGGCGATATATCAAATAACATTTCAGCCATAGTACTGTCAGGCATTCACCACAGCCACCTTCACCTGCCACGTCACCCGGAGCACCGCCCACCCGTTCATCCTCACCTGAGTTCTAATCACCTGCACCTGACACCAGGGCTGGACTGGGACAAAAAAAGGGCCCTGGCATCTTTGCTCAGACTGGCCCACCAGAATCGGTCGGACACAACCAACAAGTACACCATCCTTGCGGTCCCTGTAGATATGCATATCTACTGTTCCATTCCCAATAAAACCCTTCAAAGCTGAGAACTAAGTGCCATGGACCAGTGTACTCACTCTCTCTTTACTCCCTGGTGGTGATCAAAGGTGGCAGAGGAGTAGGGCCTACACAAAGTGAGGGCATCCTGAGAGAGAGAGAGAGAGATAGAGGGACAAGAATGATAACTAAATGAGTAAAATGATCACCATATAAATATCTTTAATATATAACAATGTAGAGAGATGGTTGCACATATTTTATACTTACTTAGTGGAAATGGCTCCATGGTGCTCTGAACATCCTCAAAAACAATGAACTACAAAAGTGAGGGCATCCTAAAAGAGAGAGAGGGAGATAATGAGTCAACATTTTCAGTCTACAATATTATGAATATTTTTTTTAATAATATCAATAATCTTATCTCACCTTACAATAGCAGCAGTTTCCTCAGTTTCCTTCTCTGCAACTCTGTCTATTACAGTGTCGGTGTCCAAAGCCACAAGGATGTCCTTTTCAGTGGCCATCAACATGAAGGCTTCCAATTTGCTGGCAGACAGGCTGCTCCTCAGTCTGCTTTTGATATATTTTAGGGTTGAAAATGATCGTTCGCAGGCCACCTGGGTTATTGAAAGTGTCAACAAAAACTTGTACGCAAGTCCAAGCAGGGGATATGCATCAGTGAGCATGTTGAATCTCTGGAGAATCTGATAGCAGCACAGTGGGCAGTCTTTGCAGGAGGCACAGCTTTTGTTGATGATTTCCATGTCCTCTTCCTTTCCATCAGGTCCATCCTCCACTGTCCTGGTCACATATTCATCCAGTGGTGACTCTTTCAGCTTGTCCCACTGTCCCGCTAAGCTTTTCAGCTCATACTGCAGGTTATCAACTGTTGCCCTTTCATCAAATTTAACCAGGCACTTGCTGAGGTCTTCAAGTGCAGATTTAGGAAGAGCATGGTTTCGGATCAGGGAGAAGTTTTTGGGATCCAGAAATGACAAATCTGCATAAAGAGTGCCATGTGTCAGAAATCTTTGGTGGATGGCCTCAATAGCTGTATCAACAATTTGGTTATGAACCTTTACCTCGTAGGCTCTCTCAGCATCAATTATGGTGTCATCCTGAGACATCGCACCCGGCATGACTTTCTTCTTCTTTCTTCTTTTCTGTGGCAGTGCAGCCTCCACTTCCATGTCGGTCTCCTCATCTTGCTGCTCAAGTTTTTCATTTGCCCTTTTCACAAAGTCATCAGCAGCAGCCTTGACAGCCTGGAAATCTCTCGCCATCTTTTTTAGGGCATCTTGTGTTGACATGACCATCCTATGGGCAGAGAGGCTGTCCATCCCTTCTGTCTGCTGGTACTTTGACAATGGTGATGTATGCTCAAATATCCTAAGGAATAATTGAGCTGTCAGTATTGTCTTATACCTGAGTAGGCCCTCTTTGTATCCTCTGGCTTTGGTGCATACATTTCCTTTCACAGTCTTCAGTTCCTGTATGGCTGTGAGCGTGGACAACACATCAATGTACAAACTGTCTTGAGGCTTTCCAAATGATCCAAATATTTTGTTCAGAGCATCGTGCTTAGCCCACCAACGTGTCTCTCCAATTGGAGCAATGCGTCTGTGTCTCTTGTCATGGCTCTCCTTCTCCCAAATGTTCACTCTCTGATATGACTCCCTGATGAACACTGCTGTGTCATTGAGGAGATCAAACAGTGATCCACTCTCTATCACTATTTGAGTGGTATCAGACAGTACGAGATTGAGGACATGTGAATAGCACCATACGTGTACATGGTTGGGGGACTGTGATGCCAGCAGTGCAGAGAAGCCTCTGTAATGCCCCTGCATATTTGAAGCTCCATCTGTTGCATTTCCAGTGCACAGACTTGAGTCCAGTTTCAGATGCTCAAGGACCTCTTTTAGCAAGTCGACAAAGGACTGTCCAGTGGACGCGCTGCACCGGACCACTGCGACAAGCCTCTCATTGACAACATCAGTCACGTACCTCAAAATGACTGAGCATTGGTCTTGCGCTGTTATGTCTTGCGTTGTATCCAGCTGGACAGAAAACATTCCAGCTTTCCGGATCTCAGTGGAGATGCTTTGCTGAATTAAGTTCCGGATGGTATCAATCACAGAGTTGACGGTCGTTTTAGACAGTAGAGAGATGAGGGAACATCTGCCTCTTGATCCTGGTGACACATGCAACTTTTTGCTCTTCTCAATCACATTACTTAGATGCTCTTTTAAACACACATCATATTTTCCCAATAAAATGATCAGCTCCAAAAAATTTCCATGGTCGAGGCCATCATTGTCCAGGGTATACGCAGCCTCATTCTCCACCTGTCTGTAGCTTAGGCCCCTCTTTCCTATCACTTTTACGACCTCCACTACCCGTTCCAAAACCTGACGCCTCTTCTTGACCTGATTTCCGTGCTCTGTCAGCTGTCTGCCCCCCAGTAGGTTTTTGATGTCAGCTTTTGAGCAGTTTAAAAAATAAGCTTCAGCACAATTTCTGTGTGCCATGCTTTTTTCATGCTCTTCCGATCTCTGGTGCACATGTCTCCAGTCTGACATTCCATTTATGAAAATGTTGGAGTCAGTTGGCTTGCTGAAGGCCAGACATAAAAAACAAAATAAAGCATGACGTTCATGACAATATGTCAGCCACTTTCTGCTTTTGCCATCTTTACTGGTGAACACCTTCTTCACCACAGGGTTTTTAGCATCCTGTTTTGGGTGATGATTTAAAAACACCTGCATCATGGCAGGCTCAGGATGGGCAAAGTAGTCTACAGCCTGTTCCTCCCTGTCTCTCTCCTCCACTGCTAACTCAACCTGACTTGACTATACATAAGGACAGAGAGAGAGATGATTTAATAATTAAAATAATCAAATGGCATCATCTAAGTTTTTCTAGAGAAGGGCCGTCGACGGCCGTTATGGGTTTTAAAGGGTTAACATTAGAATAGTCAGCCGAAGTTACAATTGAATAAGTTAACTCTGCTAACCTAGCTACAAAAACAATGCAAAATAGCTTATGCTGTGTTATTTGACTTTAGCTGGCTAGTGCAGTAGGTGACAATCTGACAGACTTTATAATAGCGACAACGATTATGTTGTCTTATTATAATATTCATTAATTTAGGTAAATCATCATCATCTTCGTCGTGGCCCAGCCAAGCCCACACGCTATCCTCCTGCATCCGCCCTGATTAACACTCCCTCCCTGTTAAATCATGTAGCTACCATGCTTACCGTTTCAATTACACTCTCCTGCTCACTCTGTCCCTCCTTGACTTCACTGTCAGACACCTGCTCCTCTGCCTGGGTGCCGCCATGGCTAGTCACCTCTCCTCCATGTGCTATGTTCACCTGTTTTTGCAAAGTGTCGTCAGGTACTGTTGGCTTGGAAACTGAAGCTACAGCACTAAACATGTCGGTTATTTTTGCACATGTTGAGGCATCAACCTCTAGAACTTTTATTTTTTTGGCCCGCAACTTCTCCGCACCCTCCTTGCCCTTGCGCTTTTGCTTCTCCATCCTAAATCCACTGATTTCTGGCTCTGAGCCACTGACTGCATCTGACACAAGAAACAGAGGGGGAGGGGTGGAGCCTGTTAAGAGATGATTAGGCCAGCCCAGTGTCAGTATGGAAAATGAGCCAATGGGCCGCTGTCCCTGCTTTATGGGCCGGTCGTTGGCCAATTAAAAAAAAAAAAAAAAAATCATATTATATCGACCAGCCCCCAAGTGCGTTCGCCCACCGGGCATTTGCTCGGTATGCCAGATTACCAGTCCAGCCCTGCCTGACACCTCTGTGAAGTTGGCACCCCATAAAAAGAAATAATGACCAAAACTATGCCATTTGTTTGTGCTACGTTTGTGCTGATTTGTGCCGCAAAAACGAACGTTTGTGCTGGTTTGGTGTTTAAGATATTAAACATTATTTTTTGACCGTGTGACGTCACTTTCCACCCCATGTTGCCCAAATCGCTCCAAACCGGCGCAGTTCGTTTGTGCTCGATTTGTGCTCGTTTGTTTGTCAACTTTAAATGAAGTTAGTGAAAACTAACTTGAAAAAACTAAGTGAAAAGACTACATTTTAAATTTTAATGCAGCACCAACACTAACTTTTTTTTTTTTTTTTTTTAACTCTGCAGTGGCACTAAATGGAGTGGACAGTGAAATTTTCGTTATATTTAAAAAGAGCTCATGGTTACATGATTTCTTTTAACGGCACAAACCGGCACAAATCGAGCACAAACGAACGGCACCGGTTTAGAGAGATTGGGAAGGCATGGGGTGGAGAGTGACGTCACTGGCCCATATTGTATTTGTTTTATTCTAAGGAAGGGAATTAGATACAATGTTTATTTTAGCGGCACAAATCGAGCACAAACGAACGGCACCGGTTTGGAGAGATTTGGACGGCATGGGGTGGAGAGTGACGTCACTGCCTCAAATTGTTTTTGTTAATTTCTAAGAAGGGGAAATATATTTGACGTTCATTTCAACGGCACAAACCGGCACAAATCGAGCACAAACGAATGACACCAGTTTTGTGTGATTTAGACGAACTGGGGTGGAGAGTGACGTCACAGCCCCGAAAATATTTTGGTTATATCTAAGGAAGGAAAACAGATACAGTGTTTATTTTAACGGCACAAACGGGCACAAATCGAGCACAAACGAACTGCGCCGGTTTGGAGCGATTTGGGCAACATGGGGTGGAAAGTGACGTCACACGGTCAACAAAATAATGTTTAATATCTTAAACACCAAAAAGTCACGTGACGAGAATGATGCGAAATGACTGGTGGCGGATCCAAAAGCGCATGATAGCTATAGTTAATAAACGTTTAATTTCTTCATTTAAAATAACTGACTTTCATTAAAAAATAAGGATGAACCACAAATTAAGCATTTGTTTTAAATAAGGGAAACCTTATATATTTGGGTTGCAATGCAAGTATAGGCTAGGCTTCGTCTTCATTTTGTTAATATGTTAATAAGAGTTAGATGTTTAATAAATGCTAATTTTCCATTGTACTACTTTATGACTGATCTGTAATAATGATGAACCACAAACTACGATCTTTTCTGAAGGGGAAATCCATTATTTGCTTTACAAATTTTAATAACAAAATTGTCATTTTGTTATTAAAACTACAGTTTCATGTGAATATCTTAGTGGTACTATTTTACTGTGGGCCTATACAGTGGCACATAAAATTGGTAAATAAAAAGTACCATGGCTGTGTTCAATAATTAAACACAGTCATCATATGGCTTTACCAGACTGCGCTTAAAATCAAGCTCAAATTGAGTTAACTGTTTTTTGACCAGTGAATGACGATCTGTGTTTGTCTGTCATAAGAACAGCTGAATCTGAGGCAGCAAGTGCATCGCATTATGTGCTTTCATCAACGTACAGGTTGTAAATCTTATTGTAGTTATAAGGGCGCTTATATCTTGTCGTTTAATACGCTTGGCCAAAACCTCATGGTATAGCGATGAATTTCTCTATATTCACAGGAAATTTAAAACGTAGCCTACAAAAGTATATAGGCTACAACTAGACGGCAAAAGTTAAGACTCTTCTCCGCTCTTCAAACACACACACACACACACACAAAAAAAAAACATTAGCCTTTACAGGCATAGTGCTTGAGTAAAGAAAACGCTGTATTTAATCAAACATCAGTTATTTATTTACCCTTGCATTGCGAACAAGTGCAGAACTGTCCCCAGTCTGTGAGCGCTGCGCGGCGCTTCGTTCAGTGAAAAAATCAGAAATGCGTTTTTGCGACAGGTTGACTGGCGTATTTTTAATCTTCAATGACGGATGCGGACGTGGTGACGTCACGCGAGAATTGTTGCTTATAGACCAATTATCTGTTTGTAAACATTAGGGATATTTCATGCTGTAACTGTAGGGCTAATACAGTACATCCCCTATGAACAGCATATGTGAATATTATGTAGACCTTTTGTTTAAATCAAATTTATGCTTTAAAAGTAGAGTAATCATAGCAGTTTTCATCCATAGTATGTCCGTTTAAGGTCTGCGTTTAGCTTCAAATGGCGTCTTTTACGACAGTATTGTATAAAAATTATTTTATATTAGTTTACCTGTTTACCTCCACTTCCTACCAGTGTTTCTGCAACCACTATGGCGCAGCTGCAACTGACCTCATTGTGACGTCTACTCGAAATTGGTCTATTGTCATTGTGTTTTTTCCGATTAATTTTAATGAATATTCAAATGAATAAAATTAGTTTTATTTCTTTTTTGTTACAAAATTTACATTCATTTATTTTTAACACCGCACCCCCCAGCACCCTCATTTTTTCTTTGGCTCCGAACCAGGGGGTGCTGCAGCACCCTCAGCACCCCTACTTCCCGCGGTAATGGATACAACTTTAGCACAGACGCTAATCATTTTAACACTCGCGGACATTGTTTTTGCATATTTAATCCGATCCGTCTGTACTATTGAGAGATTTGAGAAGAAATTGCTGACAAGCTACAGGACTAAAGGACAGAAAAATGAGCGTTTCAAATAAATTCTCTTCTTAGTGGACAAGACTGTAGGTAAGTTTAGGGGTTATTGAAAACAACTGCAGGTGTTTCTGCAGGTTTTCCCGTATTTTTGTTTCTGTTTTATGCTGTTGTTTTTGTGATGTGAAATCGAAAGTATTTTTAAACCAGACATTTCTCAATAAGACCATTTGTTTATTCTACATGGCAGTGCATTTGTTTGTAATTCACTTTATTTTATATAGTGTTTTTTGTTGCTGTTGATGCTAATTCAACATATTTATTCATGTCATTAACGATCATCATCTTCAGGTCAAACTGAACAGCAGATTGTTTTCACAACCCAATGCTGATCACTGGAGTTTATCTGCAGTATGTCAGAAGAGCAAGGAAAGGACTCTCAGTCTGAGATGAGTCTCTCACAGAAACAGAGGTAAGACTGAGTCTGTTTTCAGAGAATCATTTTAAACACTGCTGGAGTTTCAGATGTTTGCTGTAAAAAACAAAACCGTAACAAACTTTGTTTTATATTTACAAATGCTTTGCAGAACTTCAGAGCTTCATAACTTCCTAATTAAAAAATAACAAAAAAATATTTAAAAAGTAGCCAATAGATGATAAATATCTGAGAACTGAAATCAAAATCATCATTTACAGTCTTAACCCAATTTACAGCCGCTCTTCAGCACTGGGTATGTAGATATTAAAGTAAATTATTCCACATCAGTGATTTTGGTTTTTAGATTATAAATGTGTATTCAGACATTAAAAATGCTTGCACACTTAATTTAAAGGGGTCATATGATGCTTTTTAATGTTTTCATTTTTGTTAGTGTGTAATGTATCTATGTAACATCTTTGAAGTTACAAAGGTCATAGTCTCCTGCAAAGTGATTTATTGTGTCTAACAGAGAACATTGATCCAGAAATGACTAAAATGCCTTGATTAAGGTCCAGATATTAATTTCACAAATGTCTGCATCACAATGTGAAATATTAGCGTATTGCTGTTCAAAGGTACAGTCATGTGAAAAAGTTTGGACACCCTATTGAATTCCATGGTTTTCCGTATCAGGACATCATTTAAAAAAAAAAAAAAAAAAAAAAAAAAAACTGGTCCTTGGCTGGTCTTAAAATTTTGAAAATAAAACCTTAGTTGAACAAAAACACATGGGAAATTGCACCGTGTCATTATTTACTGAACAAAAATAAAGCCAAAATGGAAAAGCCATGTGTGACAAAGTTAGGACACCCTTACTGTTAACATTGGAATTAAGAGGGTAAATCACAGTCGAGCACTGCTAATCAAATACCTTTGATTAACTGGTCCATTTAATTGAAGTATGCTAACAGAACTGTGTAGCGCTGACATTTCTGCTCTCCATTTTAGTCAAAAATGTTCTCTTCAGTTAGATCAGAAATACTTTACAAAAGTTGTTACACAAATGTGAGTCTGTAAACAAGAATGACTGCTATCTTTAAAACTCTGGACTAGCGAGAATGTGTGCTGATATAAAACCCAGATGAACCTCCTGTAGTAATAGTGTTGTCACGATACTGGAATTTCTAACTTCGATACGATACCTTGAAAAATATAGATATTCGATACCATTTTCGATACCACGAGAACTGCCACAATATTAAGGGGGTACTTTTTTTTAAAAAATGTAAAGATAAATATAACAAATCTAGAACATGACAATGAGGTATATTTTACATGAACAAAAATGTTTTGAGGTACTGCACTGCTACAGCCCTGTTCAGCTTCAGATATTTATCGAAATATCGATATTTTTGACAACACTATGTAGTAAAGTTTCTTTTCTCTCTGTGTCATTAGTGTAAGATCAGACTCGCATGTGTCCAGCTCTGTGTCTGTGAAGAGTGACCGGTCAAAGGATGAAGCACCAAACTTCAGTGAAGAAACAACATCACAACCCAAATGGTATTTGATGTGTCTCTTATTTTTGTTTACACACAAACTATACCAGAAAATGTATCCGTGAATAATTATCATAAAACTTTATAGTTCATAGATTGATTAAAATATTGTTTTTCTCTTTGCTAAAAATGTGATGTTGTGGAGATGCTGTGTGTTTGGATGCGAAAGCAAACCCACTTTGTTTGGAATCAGTGGTTAAGATTTATTTATCACACTGTTTCTGAGCCGTACAACCCAAAGGTTAGCTTGTGTACAGCACGCTTTATGGAGCTGCAGTACATACACACATGAGCTATACACACCTAAATAAATTGTAAACAAAATACAATAAACTACACTTAAATAACTGTATTTTATCTTGGCACCTCAAGACATAAAGTTGTTAGATCGAAGAAGAAAAATTATAACTTTATGATATTGTATCTGAAAGTTAAGAGAGTTGCAAAATAAAAGCTTACCACTGTGAAATGTTCAGCTCAGACTTGGACTCGGGGTCAAATGGATACGGTAATTATTATGATGATATTGTTAACCCAGATGAACCTCCTGTAGTAAAGTTTCTTTTCTCTCTGTGTCATTAGTGTAAGATCAGGCTCACATGTGTCCAGCTCTGTGTCTGTGAAGAGTGACCGGTCAAAGGATGAAGCACCAAACTTCAGTGAAGAAACAACATCACAAACCAAACGGTATTTGATGTTTCTTATTTTTGTTTACACATAAACTGTATCAGAAAGTGTATCAGTGAATAATTGTCATAAAGCTTTATAGTTCATAAATTTATTAAAGTATTGTTTTTCTCTTTGCTAAAAATGTTTATTTCCTAATTAAAAAATAACAAAAAATATTTAAAAAGTAGCCAATAGATGATAAATATCTGAGCACTGAAATCAAAATCATCATTTACAATCTTGACCCAATTTACAGCCGCTCTTCAGCACTGGGTATGTAGATGTTAAAGTAAATTATTCCACATCAGTGATTTTGGTTTGTGAAATATTAGCGTAATGCTGTTTAAAGGTATACACAAAGAGAAGACGAGGCTTCAGTGAGTTGTAGTGTTGTCGTCATGTTGTGGAGACGCTGTGTGTTTGGATGTGAAAGTAAACCCACTTGTTTGGAATCAGTGGTTAAGATTTATTTATCACGCTGTTCCTGATCTGTACAACCCAAAGGTTAGCTTGTGTGCAGCACACTTTATGGAGCTGCAGTGCATACGCACCTAAATAAATTGTAAACAAAATACAATAAACCACACCTAAATAACTGTATTTTATGTTGGCACTTCAGGACATAAAGTTGTTACAGTGAAGAAGAAAAATTATAACTTTATGATATTGTATCTGAAAGTTAAGAAAGTTGCAAAATAAAAGCTTACCACTGTGAAACGTAATTATTACGGCGGCATTGTTACTGTTAGTGTTACACCCAATAAACAAAGTGAGGAAGTTTTAAAGTAGGATCATATGGTCTTTTTAATTGAAGTATGCTAACAGAACTGTGCAGCGCTGACATTTCTGCTCTCCATTTTAGTCAAAAATGAAAATGTTCTCTTCAGTTAGATCAGAAATACTTTACAAAAGTTGTTACACAAATGTGAGTCTGTAAGCAAGAATGACTGCTATCTTTAAAACTCTGCAAGTGTTTCTGTGAAGGACTAGCAGGAATGTGTGCTGATATAAAACACAGATGAACCTCCTGTAGTGAAGTTTCTTTTCTCTCTGTGTCATTAGTGTAAGATCAGACTCACATGTGTCCAGCTCTGTGTCTGTGAAGAGTGACCGGTCAAAGGATGAAGCACCAAACTTCAGTGAAGAAACAACATCACAAACCAAACGGTATTTGATGTGTTTCTTATTTTTGTTTATACATAAACTGTATCAGAAAGTGTATCAGTGAATAATTGTCATAAAGCTTTATAGTTCATAAATTTATTAAAGTATTGTTTTTCTCTTTGCTAAAAATGTTTACTTCCTAATTAAAAAATAACAAAAAATATTTAAAAACTAGCCAATAGATGATAAATATCTGAGCACTGAAATCAAAATCATAATTTACAATCTTAACCCAATTTACAGCCGCTCTTCAGCACTGGGTAGGTAGATTTTGGTTTTTAGGTTATAAATGTGTATTCAGACATTAAAAATGATTGCACACATAATTTAAAGGGGTCATATGATACTTTTTAATGTTTTCATTTTCCTTTCGTGTGTAATGTATTGGTTTGTGTAACATCTTTGAAGTTACAAAGGTCATAGTCTCCTGCAAAGTGATTTATTCTGTCTAACAGAGAACACTGATCCAGAAATGCCTAAAATGCCTTGATTAAGGTCCAGATATTAATTTCACAAATCTCTGCATCACAATGTGAAATATTAGCGTAATACTGTTCAAAGGTATACACAAAGAGAAGACGAGGCTTCAGTGAGTTGTAGTGTTGTCGTCATGTTGTGGAGATGCTGTGTGTTTGGATGTGAAAGTAAACCTGCTTTGTTTGGAATCAGTGGTTAAGATTTATTTATCACGCTGTTCCTGATCCGTACAACCCAAAGGTTAGCTTGAGTACAGCACACTTTATGGAGCTGCAGTACATACACACCTAAATAAATTGTAAACAAAATACAATAAACTACACCTAAATAACTGTATTTTATGTTGGCACTTCAGGACATAAAGTTGTTACAGTGAAGAAAAAATAAATAAATTAACTTATGATATTGTATCTGAAAGTTAAGAGAGTTGCAAAATAAAAGCTTACCACTGTGAAACGTTCAGCTCAGACTTGGACTCGGGGTCAAGTGGATATGGTAATTATTATGACGACATTGTTACTGTTATTGTTACAACCAATAAAAAAATGATGGACTACCAGGAATGTGTGCTGATATAAAACACAGATGAACCTCCTGTAGTAAAGTTTCTTTTCTCTCTGTGTCATTAGTGTAAGATCAGACTCGCATGTGTCCAGATCTGTGTCTGTGAAGAGTGACCGGTCAAAGGATGAAGCACCAAACTTCAGTGAAGAAACAACATCACAACCCAAATGGTATTTGATGTGTCTCTTATTTTTGTTTATACATAAACTGTATCAGAAAGTGTATCAGTGAATAATTGTCATAAAACCTTATAGTTCATAAATTTGTTAAAGTATTGTTTTTCTCTTTGCTAAAAATGTTTATTTCCTAATTAAAAAATAACAAAAAATATTTAAAAAGTAGCCAATAGATGATAAATATCTGAGCACTGAAATCAAAATCATCATTTACAATCTTGACCCAATTTACAGCCGCTCTTCAGCACTGGGTATGTAGATGTTAAAGTAAATTATTCCACATCAGTGATTTTGGTTTGTGAAATATTAGCGTAATGCTGTTTAAAGGTATACACAAAGAGAAGACGAGGCTTCAGTGAGTTGTAGTGTTGTCGTCATGTTGTGGAGATGCTGTGTGTTTGGATGTGAAAGTAAACCCACTTGTTTGGAATCAGTGGTTAAGATTTATTTATCACGCTGTTCCTGATCTGTACAACCCAAAGGTTAGCTTGTGTGCAGCACACTTTATGGAGCTGCAGTGCATACGCACCTAAATAAATTGTAAACAAAATACAATAAACCACACCTAAATAACTGTATTTTATGTTGGCACTTCAGGACATAAAGTTGTTACAGTGAAGAAGAAAAATTATAACTTTATGATATTGTATCTGAAAGTTAAGAAAGTTGCAAAATAAAAGCTTACCACTGTGAAACGTAATTATTACGGCGGCATTGTTACTGTTAGTGTTACACCCAATAAACAAAGTGAGGAAGTTTTAAAGTAGGATCATATGGTCTTTTTAATTGAAGTATGCTAACAGAACTGTGCAGCGCTGACATTTCTGCTCTCCATTTTAGTCAAAAATGAAAATGTTCTCTTCAGTTAGATCAGAAATACTTTACAAAAGTTGTTACACAAATGTGAGTCTGTAAGCAAGAATGACTGCTATCTTTAAAACTCTGCAAGTGTTTCTGTGAAGGACTAGCAGGAATGTGTGCCAATATAAAACACAGATGAACCTCCTGTAGTGAAGTTTCTTTTCTCTCTGTGTCATTAGTGTAAGATCAGACTCACATGTGTCCAGCTCTGTGTCTGTGAAGAGTGACCGGTCAAAGGATGAAGCACCAAACTTCAGTGAAGAAACAACATCACAAACCAAACGGTATTTGATGTGTTTCTTATTTTTGTTTATACATAAACTGTATCAGAAAGTGTATCAGTGAATAATTGTCATAAAGCTTTATAGTTCATAAATTTATTAAAGTATTGTTTTTCTCTTTGCTAAAAATGTTTACTTCCTAATTAAAAAATAACAAAAAATATTTAAAAACTAGCCAATAGATGATAAATATCTGAGCACTGAAATCAAAATCATCATTTACAATCTTAACCCAATTTACAGCCGCTCTTCAGCACTGGGTAGGTAGATTTTGGTTTTTAGGTTATAAATGTGTATTCAGACATTAAAAATGATTGCACACATAATTTAAAGGGGTCATATGATACTTTTTAATGTTTTCATTTTCCTTTCGTGTGTAATGTATTGGTTTGTGTAACATCTTTGAAGTTACAAAGGTCATAGTCTCCTGCAAAGTGATTTATTCTGTCTAACAGAGAACACTGATCCAGAAATGCCTAAAATGCCTTGATTAAGGTCCAGATATTAATTTCACAAATCTCTGCATCACAATGTGAAATATTAGCGTAATACTGTTCAAAGGTATACACAAAGAGAAGACGAGGCTTCAGTGAGTTGTAGTGTTGTCGTCATGTTGTGGAGATGCTGTGTGTTTGGATGTGAAAGTAAACCTGCTTTGTTTGGAATCAGTGGTTAAGATTTATTTATCACGCTGTTCCTGATCCGTAAAACCCAAAGGTTAGCTTGAGTACAGCACACTTTATGGAGCTGCAGTACATACGCACCTAAATAAATTGTAAACAAAATACAATAAACCACACCTAAATAACTGTATTTTATGTTGGCACTTCAGGACATAAAGTTGTTACAGTGAAGAAGAAAAATTATAACTTTATGATATTGTATCTGAAAGTTAAGAGAGTTGCAAAATAAAAGCTTACCACTGTGAAACGTAATTATTACGGCGACATTGTTACTGTTAGTGTTACACCCAATAAACAAAGTGAGGAAGTTTTAAAGTAGGATCATATGGTCTTTTTAATTGAAGTATGCTAACAGAGCTGTGTAGCGCTGACATTTCTGCTCTCCATTTTAGTCAAAAATGAAAATGTTCTCTTCAGTTAGATCAGAAATACTTTACAAAAGTTGTTACACAAATGTGAGTCTGTAAACAAGAATGACTGCTATCTTTAAAACTCTGCAAGTGTTTCTGTGAAGGACTAGTGAGAATGTGTGCTGATATAAAACACAGATGAACCTCCTGTAGTGAAGTTTCTTTTCTCTTTGTGTCATTAGTGTAAGATCAGGCTCACATGTGTCCAGCTCTGTGTTTGTGAAGAGTGACCGGTCAAAGGATGAAGCACCAAACTTCAGTGAAGAAACAACATCACAACCCAAATGGTATTTGATGTGTTTCTTATTTTTGTTTACACATAAACTGTATCAGAAAGTGTATCAGTGAATAATTGTCATAAAGCTTTATAGTTCATAAATTTCTTAAAGTATTGTTTTTCTCTTTGCTAAAAATGTTTACAAGAGATTTTAGTCATATTTTCCCAAAAAAAAAGCAGTATTTTGATTTATTTTATTCAGCAGCAGACTTCAAAATGAAACCTTAGTTCCAGATTTCCAGACTAACAGAAACCAAAAGGACTTTACAAACAGTTTCCTGCAGATCTTCCAGGTAATAAAACACATTTTCTTAAATAATTAATAATTCTGACAATTTATTGAAAAAGAGTGTAACAGGGTTTCCGCAAGTCTTAAAAAAGTCTTAAGTCTTAAATCGCTTTTCAGTGAATTAAGGCCTTGAAAGGTCTTAAATTAGAGCAGAAAGTCTTTATTTATATGATCGTGGCATTAATTTTCATGAGTCATTTATTAATTGGATTAAAATTTTATATACATCACCTTTAGCATCTGTCATCACCAGTGGACTAACATCACGTAGCTTCACACTGCACCGGGGGACTAGACAAGGATGCCCACTCTCCCCCTCATTATTCACCATTTTTATTGAACCGTTAGCAGCAGCCATCCGCCAAAACAGTTACATTAAAGGAGTTCAAACATTAAACATGCAGCACAAAATCAGTCTTTACGCAGATGACATACTACTGTGTTTACAAGATCCTCAATCATCATTACAGGAAACAATTAAACTTATTGATTCATTCTCTCATATTTCTGAATACTCCGTCAACTGGAGTAAATCATCTATTCTTTCATCACATCATAATAGCTTCGATGTGACACCCCAGACATCACCTATTACTTTATACACCAATCACGTCACATATTTAGGCGTTAATGTTTCCCCCAGGCTGTCAGAGCTAGTTAGTCTTAATTTCACTCCATTACTCAAAAAAATAAGTGACGATCTTCAATGTTGGATGAACTTATGCCACTATCCATTATGGGCAGAATATCAGTAATCAACATGACTATACTCCCTAAACTAAACTACTTATTCTCAATGATCCCAATACAACCCACCCTCACTTGGTTTAAATCTGTAAACTCAATCATCACCAAATTTTACTGGAAAAATAAGACCCCAAGGATAAAATTGACTACCCTACGGAAACAAAAAACACAAGGAGGATTGGAAGCACCACACTTTTACCACTACTTTCTGGCTAATAAACTTCAATATATATACAATTGGATTCACCCAAACCCATCAGTAAACATATGGCTAGACATTGAACAAACAATTTGTAAGGACATTCGAACTTAAGATCTACTGTTTTGTAGTCAGACAGTCAAAAAACACTCCTGATTTAAAAGAACCAACTATAGCAGCAGCTCTGACAGCCTGGTGGAAATTTCACCAAATTACAAACACTCCTCTTGCACCGTCTAAATACACCCCCATTCGGAATGACCCAGATTTAACAATTAATAAGAAACCACTTAACTTACACACATGGGCTGAAAAGGGCATTACACAACTTCAACACATCTTTCATAGTAATAATCTGTGCCCGGTTGCATAAAGAACCTTAAGTTTTTCCCTTAAGTATGAAACTTAAGGCATGATTTCCCCTTACCTAAGGGGATGATTTAAGGGTGTTGCATATAATCCCTTAAACACTTCCCTTACTAAAGGGAAACCATTAAGTGTTTTACGACAGCGATTCAAAGTTTGCCGTTAAAAAAAATCTGCTGTTGCTATGGACACGTTATTTTGTAATGCAGATAGCGGTGTAAGTTTTCACAGAAAACTATATGACACAGATAAGGAGAACAAAATATAGACCAAATATAAACGAGAAGGACCAAGCGAGATGGAAACTCAAACTGATAATTCACTCAAAACGAAAAATTCTGAAAAATAATTTTATAGAGTTTCTGAGGCGATGTGAACATTATGAAGCGCTGAACACTCTCATGCTGTGCATGTTTCATTCATACTCGAAGCCAGAGGGCGCTCTTGCGCTGAAAGTCCAATCCGGACGCATAAAAGTGTTATGATGGAATACAGCAGTAATCGCCGCAGCTAAGATGAAACGTAAACACAATAAACACACGATTGCCACAATATACGGTTCATGTGTGTTTTTTTAAGTCATCTCCAGGTAATACGTAGGAAAATACAGAAATAAAATGTAGAATATAAATTTGTTCTCGTGTGTGACGGACTCATGTTTGAGGTATTATGTGTGAATGTAATTTAATCAGTGGTTATATGTGAATAAATGCCTAAATTAAAATCTGTTTAACATATAAAGAGGACGATCGTGGATTGAATCAGCGCGCTGTGTAACACTTAAGGTGGCATTTTCCATACCTTATGTTATACTTAGGGAAATGACAGCTAAGGGGCTTTATGCAACACTTAAAGGGTTTTAAGGGATACTTAAGAGAAATGCTAAGGGTCTATGACGTTTCAACTAAAGAAACCCTTAAGTAACATTTAAGGGATATTTTATGCAACACCCTTAAGTGTAAGGGAAACATAAGGGCGATCTTAAGGGAAAATTACACTTAAGGGGCTTTATGCAACCGGGCACTGGCCTCATTTTCATACTTGGTCCAGAAATACGTCATCAGGAGTAATAGGTTTCTGGAATATCTACAACTCAAATCATCTATCCAATCAAAATCTTGACCTTTCACCATCGATTTCATGACAAAAAATGCCAACCTACAACTTGTACAGTAAAAGGTACTTCACAGATTTCACCTAACCGGACAGAAATAGTTTAAAATTGGATTCACTTCAGAAACATGTTCACATTGCACCCAAAATAACCCAGACACATATGCTCACGCTCTTAGGTATTGCACTCCAATTAAACATTTTGGGGAAAATGTCATTGAATCACTATCTGTCACTATGGGATGTCACATCCCAATTTCTCCATCACTTTGTTTGCTAGAAGATATATCCATAATCAACTTAGACAACATAAACAGTCAGTTACTCCTAGTGGCGCTGGCTATCGCTAAGAAAACTATCCTCATGAACTGGAAATCAAGAAATTCTATACATATTACATCCTGGAAGAATCTACTAATTGATTATATCACAATGGAAAGACTATCCAGTTCATTTAATAGTAATACAGTAGAATCACACCCCTTCTGCTTATCTCTAATTACCCTCCAGCAGTCATAGTCTATTGACCTTTTTTGTCTGAGACCAACCACAACAACGCATATGCACCTAAACTACTATTTGTATTCATTTGAATAATATTTGAGAAGTTTTTGGGAAGGTGGAGGATAACACTGATAAGAAAACACTCAAGATAAGGATTTAAGTACAGGAGGGTAAAACAAAATGTTAACTTATTTATATGCTTGTGTGTTTAATTAATTAATTAATTAATTATTTTTATTATTATTTTTTTTAACATGTATAGGTAGGTGGATCTGAGGTGGGGTTGGGGGCTGGTGTCTCCCCACCAGTTCGCTCTTCCGGGATCTCTTGCCCTGGCTGGTTCTGGCCTGCATGCCTCGCTGTTTTAATGCACCACATATTAGCTGAAATGCATACACGCCTGCCTGAGCTGCCTGAGCTGCCTACACGTCTCACTTTTTTAATGCATCACAAACTAGTCGAAACATCTAAACATCTACATATTTAAAAAACACAAATAAATAAATAACAGACATATAAGGTGTGCAAGGCATCTAGGTAGAGGCCAGGGATGGCTGGTGTTTTTGGGGCTGGTGTTTTTGGGGATGGTTGGGGAGCTTTGGGCCCCGTTGCCCTGTTGCCCCACAGCATCTTTTCCTGGCACTCCTGATGAAATGTGTCAGGTGCTAAGTATGTGGTAGCCACGGAGAGATCAGAGGCAACCCTAATAATTATTGATTTATGTATTTTATTAATTTATATATATATATATATATATATATATATATATATATATATATATATATAATTTATTATTATTATTATTATTATTATTATTACATTATTTAATATTAGTAATATTATTTAATATTATTATTAAAATTACTATTATTACTTGCGCTCTTCATTGTCCTCCACCCTTTCCAAATCTAAATGAAATCAATATTATTATTATTATTGTTGTTGTTGTTGTTGTTGCTTTTGTTGTCATAGTTATTATTGTTATTATTATTTCTGATAATATTTGTTGTCTACAATGGTTTCTTGTTAATCTGTTAGATACTATTTGATTTGTATGCCCAACCCCCTACCCCCCATACACACACAGGATCACAGATGCATGAATATATACACAGGAGTTATCTGAATGGACGTATAATGTTGGTTGTTAGTATATGTTTGTTTGTCTAATTGATCATATATATCTGGCACATTTAAATATTGTCACATTCTTTACTTTTTATTATTAATATTATTAATTTCTTTTTCTTTTTTTTTGTTGTATGTGTTATATGTCTAAAGGGTTCTGTATTTGTTACATGGAAAAAAAATATAATAATTTTTGTGAGGCATTGTTTCCTCATGCGTTTCATTTTAAAGTGAAGTGAAAGCGTAATTTCTGTGCTACAGAAGTAGTAATAAATCTGTGTAATAAAGAAATAGTAATACAAATAATTTAGTTTAGTTTGAGAACAGACAATACAATTAAAACTGAACGCGACTACTCAATGCAGTGCACCGAACGACAGTCGCATCACAGATCAGATTTCATTTATCACGTAGAGTGAGTGGAGCTGACTGACAAGAAGAGAGAGGTTAGAAAGACAAGACTATGGTGGAAGAGTTTCAAAATGAAATGCAAAAGTGCCTGTTTTAAAAATGTTTTGGATTTTGAAAAGTCTGTTGACTTCTGCCATTTATCTAAGGTGATAGTGGAAGTTTCATATTTATTTGGTTCCACCGTGTTTGTTAAATTTTATTTATTTAAACTGTATATTTAAATTTATATTAAGCGTGCAAGGTGTATGCTGTGCTTCCAAGCTTTCTTATTCATTTTGCTAATAAACATTCTAAACTTCTTATTTATTTGGTTACACAGTGTTTTTCAGTTTTCTATACCTATTTAAACTTTGTCTAAAGTTTTTATTTTATACTAGGCTAACATTATTATATGTATTATTATACGTATATATGTATTATTATTCGTTTTGTTAATAAGAGTTTGTTACGTTACGTTAATGCAGCTAATTTAAAGTGAAAGTAAATTGTGTGAAGTAAATAGAGTGCTTTTTCAAGCAGTACCACCGCAGAATATGCGCAAACAGGTGCGTTCATAATCCTGAGAAACTTTTCCGGCTGTTGGCGTTAATAACGTTTTAATGTCTGTAATAATTTTACCACCACCAATGCACCTGCCTTACTAGCTTCCATGGCTTAAAATGCATTATCCAATATAAAAACAATGAGGGAATAATGATTGGTTAATTAAAAATAATCTTATGGTTTCATGAAATAACACTGTTAAAATACATAATGTGGGCTAATACGAAATAATTTATGTACATTACATATTATTACAAATGCCTGCAAAGGGCGCCAAAGGCTTAATAATTGTTTTTACACTTTCAGTTGTCTAATCAATTAGACAACTGTATTAGGCCTAATATAATCATAGTCATAGGTAACTGCAACTTTAATTTATAAATAATACAATTTAATTGCAATTGATTCATTTACTTTTATATTTTATTAAAGTTATTAAGCTATTTTGACCGTGTATAATGGGGTTTTTTTGTTTTGTTTTGTTTTTTTGAAAAAAAAAAAAAATGAGGGAGGGGGCACAACAATACAATAATGCTTAGGGCACCCATTTGGCTAGCAGTGGCCCTGTTTACAAGCTGCTTAAAACTGAAGGAAAGCAAGGAAAAGAGAACAAACAATTGCTAGGTGCTGAATTGCTGCTAATTTGAAAGTGAAAGTAAAACTCAAACAATACTTGGGGAACATATTGCTGTATTGTTTTCCCTTCGATTTTTTTTTCCCTTAAATTTTATTTAGTTTACCTTAAAAAGGTCCTTAACTCTTAAATTTACCATCACAGAACCTGCAGAAACCCTGTGTAAGAGAAATGTTATTTAAAATTCTTCTTGACTATGTTTTTTTTTCTTTTTAAGAACCCATGAAATAAAAAAAGAATGTATTATACTGACAGCTATTTAACATTTGTTTCAAATAGATTTTTTTTACAAATATTTTTTAATTATTGAATAAATAGTTTTGACCAATTGTGGGGTCATTCATTCATTTTTGCCTTGCTTTGTAGGATCTAGAGAGCAAAATATTCACATTTCTGAAGGAAGAACTAGACAAGTTTAAGAAAATATTGCAAAAAGAGGACATGCAATACTTTGTGAAGGATTTTAATGAAAAAAAATGCAGTATCAAAGAAGCAGCTCTAGATCTCACACTTTACTTCCTGAGAGAGATGAAGCAAGATGAAGCTGCTGATAATTTAGAAGGTAATAGACTCATGACAATCTATCAGACTGTCATTTATAAATGACTTAGAAAATAAGATTAAAATATGTCTATTTTTGTTTCTGTTTAGATGTGCTGATCTTCATTCATCAGCTAAAGTGTAGTCTAAAGAAGAAGTGTCAATGTGTGTTTGAAGGAATTGCAAAACAAGGAGATGCTTCACTTCTGAATAACATCTACACAGATCTCTATATCACTCAGGGTTGTAGTGAACAGGTCAATACTGAACATGAGGTAAGACAGATTGAAGTTGCTTCGAGGCATCATGAATCACAAGAAATACAGGTTGGTTGCAAACATTTGTTTGAAGTACCTGAACAAGACAAGCAGATCAAAACTGTACTGACAAAAGGAGTTGCTGGCATCGGAAAATCAGTCTCTGTGCAAAAGTTTGTTCTGGATTGGGCTGAAGGAAAAGAAAATCAAGATATCAGCTTCATATTTCCTCTTCCATTCAGAGAGATGAACTTAAAGGAGCAAGAAAAACTAAGTTTGATGGACCTTATAAATCAGTTTTTCCCAGAGACAAAAGGACTAAACCTTGAAAGGAGGAGTAATTTTAAAATTCTGTTCATACTTGATGGTTTGGATGAATGTCGTCTTCCTTTGAAATTTTATGGTAATGAGACGTGGTCTGATGTTTCATCACCAGTCTCTCTGGATGTTCTCCTGACAAACCTCATCAAGGGAAATCTGCTTCCTTCTGCTCTCATCTGGATCACCACCAGACCAGCAGCTGCCAGTAAGATTCCTCCTGACTGTATCGACCGGCTGACAGAGATACGAGGATTCAATGATGCACAAAAGGAGGAGTACTTCAGAAAAAGAGTCACAGATGAGAATCTGGCCATAGAAATCATTGATCATGTTAAACAATCAAAGAGTCTCTTTATCATGTGCCACATCCCAGTCTTCTGCTGGATTTCATCCACTGTTCTCCAGAACATTTTAGAGGCAAAAAGAAATAATGTTGTAAAAAATAATCAGGCTGATGACACCTCCAAAACACTGCAGGAGTCAAATACTGAAGATACTCCTAAGACTCTGACACAGATGTACACACACTTTCTTTGCTTTCAGATCATGCAGAGCAGACGAAAGTATGATGGAGAATACAGACCAGATGTTTCCTGGGATAAAGATGCCATGCTTTCACTGGGGAAACTGGCATTTCATCAACTGGAAAGAAACAATGTGATCTTCTATGAATCAGACCTGGAAGCCTGTGGTATTGATGTCAGTAAGGCATCAGTGTATTCAGGCATGTGTACCCAGATCTTTAAGGAGGAAACAGGGATCGTTCTTGGTACCATGTACTGCTTTGTTCACTTGAGCATTCAAGAGTTTATTGCAGCCCTTTATGCACATCTGGTTCTAGACATAAATAAGAGAAGCATATTTGTTCATGAGTCTACAGAACAGGAAAACAAAAGTGAAACCATGATTGATTTGCTCAAGACTGCAGTGGACAAAGCATTAGAGAGTGATAATGGACACCTGGACCTTTTTCTTCGATTCCTCCTTGGTTTGTCACTCCAGTCCAATCAGCGCCTCTTACCGGGTCTGTTGACACAGCAGAATGGAAATGACCAGAGCAAAAAGGAAATAGTTCAGTACATCAAGCAGAAATTTGAAACTAATCTGTCTCCAGAGAGATCCATCAATCTCTTCTACTGTCTGAATGAACTGAATGATCAAACTTTGGTGAAAGACATTCAGACCCACCTTAGCAAAGGAAGTCTCTCATCTGCTGATCTTTCACCTGCCCAGTGGTCTGCTTTGGCCTTTGTGTTGTTGACATCAGAGGAGGAACTGGAGGAGTTTGAGCTTCAAAAATTTCAGAAATCAGACGAGTGTCTCATTAGATTATTAGCAGTCATCAAAACCTCCAAAAGAGCTCTGTAAGTTAATCATTTTTGGCTTTCATCTGAAAAATACATGTATCTAGGGTTCCAGTGCATCCTGGAAAACCTGGAAAATTAATTAGTGTTTTTTTTTTAGTTCTAGAAATTGCATAAGAAAAATAGAAAAAATATAAAATTTTGTGAAAACTGTTGCTGTTTTGGAAAATGAAAAGAAAAAAGTAATTTCTAATTTTTGTGTAATCTTATTTCCCTCATAGGCTAAATGATTGTGGCTTAACAGACAAAAGCTGTTCAGCTCTGGCTACAGTTCTTGGATCAGATACCAGTCTGAAAGAGCTGAACATGAGCAATAATAATCTACAGGATTCAGGGGTGAAGCTACTCTGCGCTGGACTGGAAAATATGAAGTGTCATTTGGAGATACTGAGGTAAGTTGTGTGACAATAGACAAAAATTGAGCTCAACAAAAACATAAGGTGAAAACCAGACTTACAGTCATGTGAAAAAATTAGGACACCCCATTGCGTTCCATGGTTTTCCGTATCAGGACATCATTAAATAAAACTGGTCCTTGGCTGGTCTTAAAATTTCGAAAAATAAAACCTCAGATGAACAACAACACATGACAAATTAAACTGTGTCATTATTTACTGAACAAAAATAAAGCCAAAATGGAAAAGCCATGTGTGACAAAGTTAGGACACCCTTACTGTTAACATTGGAATTAAGAGGGTAAATAACAGTCAAGCACTGCTAATCAAATACCTTTGATTAACTGATCATCAGCAAGTCTGAGTGCCTCTATAAAAGCATAAGCTTTGGCAGTTCGCTGGTCTGGAGCCTTCAGGTGTGTGTTAACACCAAGGAAGTAAGACATCAGCAATCATCTTAGAGAAGCAGTTGTTGCTGCCATCAATCTGAGAAGAGTAATACGGTCATTTCCAAACAATTTGAAGTTTATTCACAAGTGGAAGACATTTAAAACGGACACCTCTCCTTCCAGGAGTGGACGTACCAGAAAATTCACTCTAAGATCAGACCGTGTAAAGCTCAGAGAAATGGCAGACACCCAAGAACTACACCTTAGACTCTACAGGCCTCAGTTAACATGTTAAATCAAAAAGTTCATGACAATACCATAAGAAAAATATGGGACAAAAATAGCATGTTTGGAAGGCTTGGCAGAAGAAAGCCTCTTCTCTCTAAAAAAAACAAAAACATTGCAGTACAGTTTAGGTCTGCAAAGTTGCATCTGAACAAAACACAGGTCTTCTAGAATAATGTCCTTTGAATAGACGAGACTGAAGTGGAGATGTTTGGCCATAATGCACAGCACCAAGTTTGGTAAAAACCTAAAGAGCATATCAGCACAAACACCTCATACCAAAAGACGCACATGCTGAAGGAGGGCTGAAAATTTTGGGCTTGTTTTGTAGCCACAGGACCTGGGCACCTTACAGTCACTGAGTTGGCCATAAACTCCTCTGTATATCAAAGTATTCTAGAGTCAAATGTGAGGACGTCTAAAGTTGGGCCAAAATTGGGTCATGCAACAGGACAAAGATCCCAAGCACAGCAGCAAATCTACAACAGAATGGCTGGAAAGAAAAGAATCAAGGTGTTGCAATAGCCCAGTCAAAGTCCAGAGCTCATCCTGACTCAAATGCTGTGGTGAGAGCTGTGCATAAGCAAATGCCCACAAACCTCAATAAACTGGAGCAACACTGAAAAGAAGAGTGGTCCAAATTCCTCCAGAACGATGTGAGAGACTGATAAAGTCACACAGAAAATGAATGCTTCAAGTTGCTGCTAAAAGTAGATCTACAGGCATTTGACTCATAGGGTGTCCTAACTTTGTCACACATGGCCTTTCCCTCCTGGCTGTATTTTTCGTAAATAAATAATGACACTGTGTGATATATCATGTGATAATGTTTATCTGAGGATTTATTTTCCAAATTTTAAGACCTGCCAAGGACCAGATAATTTTTTATTATGTCCTGTTACAGAAAACCATGAAGTTCAATAGGGTGTCCTAACTTTTTCACATGACTGTAGATAATGAGCAAGTCTGTAAGTTGTGCATCGAGATAATTTTATATTTACATCTGCCATGGTGTTCTTTTTCTAATTTGGTCTGTCATTGACACTGTCCTAAGCCAATTCATTGTGCTATACCATTTACAAAATGCATTTGGTTGTGTTCAAAGTAGGTATAACTTAACTTACATTTGATGATATGTTTTCATCTATGATGATGTATAAAAAAGACCATATAAGATCACAATATGGAAATACAGATGTCTAAAGGTTCATCGTAATTTTAGTTAATTAAAATCATTAATTACAATCATGAAACTTAAACAATTTAACATAAATGTAATAAAAGTTTAACAAAAATGATACGTTTAGGGCCCTATGAAATGTTTTTCAACCTTATGTTTAATTGGTACCAAATTCTGTGTTTTAGCATGTCTGCTTCTTTGAAAGCATAAAATGTATTCCTTATTTATTCTTAATTTATTCTTACAATAGCTTTATGAATTTTTCTCCTCAGAAATTCTGTATTGTGTATTTACATTTTTGGCAAATAAAGGGGATTTAATACTACAATTAAAACAGTGAAGAAATAATGAATTGTAAATGCGCAACCATGTACAGACAGAAATGACATGTTGTCATGTAAATAAGATAAGTAACATAAGTTTGTTTAGTTTGTTTAATAAAAGAACAAGGTATAGACCTGTTCTATAGGAACGGTAACCTTAAACTTCTGTTGTGATCTGGTGCTATAGAGAAAATAAAATTAATGTGACCTTTAAGATGTGGGGCGGCCCCCTAATATAATGGCAGGGGAAACACTGGCTAAAGTATTTGTTGTTGTCAGTTTTAGGTTAAAATTGTACATGTAACAAGTAAGGATGTTTATGAGTACAGTAACTATAACGTAAATATAACATGCATTTGAATTAGGGATGCACTGATACCACTTTTTTCAATACTGAAATACTTGCCCAATACTGATACTTTTATTTAAAATACCGAGTAATGATACCAATATTTTCATTGCATTTGTACATTTTTTAATATATTTGGTACAGAAACCAAAATAATATGTATAATGTTAGTTGGTTAACTTCATGTATCAAATAGATTCAAACATTCAAAACATTTCTCACATTATCACAGTTTATTTGCTCTAGTTTAGAAAATTATAATAAAATAAGACAAGAACTCAACTGTGTCTAAACAAATACATCTTGAAAATGTCAGATAACTTTGATAGAAAGGTATGTAATGTATTACAGTCAACCAACAATTATTCAGACAGGTGTTAGTATGACAATATTTACACACAACTATCAATGCTTTCAGCTTATCATGGTAGTATCACTTTCTCACAGACATCGCAAGAGTTTGTAGGAGAAGTTTGTAGTTCGTTCGGATTTATCAAAAACAAGTAAGTAAAACAGTGCACGAGTTACTAAACGGTAGGGGAGAGAGAGAGAGAGAGAGAGACCTTGACCTTTAACATCTCCTTAATCACCAGAAAATAATGTTTTTTTTCTGTTTTTTTTCTTTTCTTTTTCCTTCCCAAATCAAAAAGTACAACACAAATAGAAAAATACAAAAAGAGAGACATAAAAAGAAAAAAAAAAATTCAAACATTAATATTCAAACAGCCATCAAAATCAACTTCACATAAACAGTTCTTAATTCCCCACCTATATTTAAAGGTCTCCAGGTCCATTATTAAATTATAAAAAGCAAATTCAACCTTTAAACGTGATTTAATCAAACCCCTAAAAATCAGTATAACATCAGTCTGTCCCATTCCAACAGTCTTGTTTTTCCGAGACAACCAAATAGCCAACTTTGCTTGGCCAAAAACAAAATTTACTAATACATGTGTCTCCCTTTTGAAATGTTTATATTTAGGACCATAGATAAAGAATGCTCTAGTAAAAACCTCTCCTAATTTTCTGCAGCATTCTTCTAAAAAAACAAAAAAGGGGGACAAGCCTGTCACATTCAGAAAAGAGATGAAAAACTGTTTCTGACTGTCCACAGAAAGGGCAACCCTCCCCAACCTTTGGATCAATGTGTGCTCTGTGTCTGTTCATAGCTATTATACCATGCACAATCCGCCACTGTAGGTATCCAGACTGTTTCTCAATGGGGGGTTTGTACAAGGTCCTTCAACTACCTCTAGGGGAAAAGTCTGATCCAAAAAAGTCTAACCACTTAGACTCTTTTACATTCTCCAAAGTATGACAATGAAGAGCCTTTACGCACATCACATATAGTTTCTTCTTCCCAACGGAACAAAAAAGTTCTGACTTAGGTGATGCAAAAGACAAGATGTTGCCCTCTGTTTCTGACCACTCGCCATTTGCTGGTGAAACCTCCAACTCTGGAAAGGATAATATTTCCTCTCCACCAGGTACAACCAGGGATGCACTGCAATTCTGAAAAAAATGTGGTAACTGTTCCTGCACCTTGGTTACAAGTCTTTGAGCAACACGAACAGATCTTATATCAAGCTTAAGAGCCAATATCTCTGCAGACACCCAGCCATCCTCGGAGGCTAGATGCCCTACTTTGGTGATGCTTGCAGTAAGAAGAGCTTTTCTCAGAGAGAGTGAATTAAAAATATCCAACTCAAATGCTGGGTTGAAAAGCAAAGGCTCCTCCTTTAGCCAATGAAGATTAGTGTCCATGATTTTAACACTGATTTGTAAAAAGATGTCAGTCCACTCAAGTCCAATTGATTACAGTCCATTAAAAACAAATGACGATTGTATCCCATCTTTCCTGCTTTTTTCAGAAGGGCACAAGCAACCCCAAACCAACTCACGTCCTCTCCGTAAAGAAGCCTTTGAGCCGTCTGGAGTCTGAAGGCCTTAATTCGTGATCTAATGTCAATGAGCCCCTGACGCCCCTCTTGCCTAGGGAGGTAAAGGACTGGGGATTTTAGCCAGTGTTGTCCTGACCAAAAAGTTTATCATTCGTTGCTGAATGTCTCTAACTAAATCTACTGGGGGCTCCAGCACCCTCATTCTGTGCCACAGAGAGGAGGCAACCAAATTATTACAGACCAGAACTCTTCCCCTGTATGAGAGCTGGGGTAGCAGCCAATGCCAGTGAGACAGCCAAGCACACACTTTCTCCACTAGGCCCTCCCAATTTTGTTTCTTATAATCATCAGATCCTAAAAACACCCCTAAGTATTTTAAACCTGCCCTTCCCCATTTCAATCCCCCTGGAAGCAAGGGACCTTTACTGTCTTTTCCACACCACACAGCATCACTTTTTGCCCAATTAACTTTAGCAGAGGAGGCTTTACCATAACATTCTAAACTTTCTTCTAAACGATGAACATCTCCAGCACCTCTAATTAAAACCGTGACATCATCTGCATAGGCAGAAAGTTTAACAGATTGCTGAGGCATTAATGTATTAAAATGTAGACCCATTAACTCTCTTCTTAACTTACAAAGTAGAGGTTCAATGACAATACTATAAAGCTGCCCTGAAAGAAGACAGCCTTGTCTGATACCCCTTTGAACCCTTATCGGAACACTGAGACCACCAGCCATTTTAATTAAACAAGTAGCTTCAGAATAGAGCAATCTAATTAATGAAATAAAATTATCTCCAAAACCAAAGGCTTTAAGCGTTTCAAATAGATAGACATGATCAACCCTATCAAAAGCCTTTTCTTGATCCAATGACAAGACTCCCACATTAACATTATTCAAAGAAGCAAAGTCAAAAAGATCTCTCACCAAATTCAAATTGTCTGCAATAGATCTACCCTTTACACAGTATGACTGATCATTATGTATAATTTGTTGCAGTACATTATTTAGTCTTTTGGCCAAGCATTTAGAGAGAATCTTGTACTCCGAGCATAAAAGTGCTACAGGCCTCCAGTGCTTTAATAAGGTTAGGTCTCCTTTTTTTGGAAGCAAAGTTAAAACTGTGCACTGGCAACTCTTAGGAAGACTTCCTTCATTAATTGATTCCTGAAGAACTTTAAAAAAGTCACTCCCGTTGACAGTCCACAAGCTTCGATAGAACTCCGTCGGAAGACCATCAATTCCGGGCGTACGGCCTAAAGAAAGTTCCATCACAGAGGCACTCACTTCATCAAAAGGAAGTCTCTTTTCCAAAAGGTTCTTCTGCTCTGAGGTTAGAACAGGGAGATCCTGTAAAAGTTATTTTCTACAATGTCCATCTGAATTATCAGCAGCAAAAAGAGTAGAGTAAAAATCTACAGCCAGTCTACGCATCTCCACTGGGTCAGAAGTGATCCGCCCACTACTGTCCTTTAAACTGTACATTTGTTTTTCCTGAGCAGCTTTGCACTCCAAATTAAAGAAAAAAGAAGAAGGTGCATCCATGTCTCTCACTGTTAAAAACCTGCTCCTAATAAGTGCTCCCTTAACTTTTTCGTTTAAAACAGAACTTAAGGAAAGTTTCTTTTCAGTCCACATTTCTTGTAATTCAACAGCATTATTAATAGTCATATTTCTTTCAACAGCAGTAATTTCTTTCTCCAGTTGCTCTAATGTCTTTTTTAAACATAAAATGGAAAAAGAAGCATATTGCTGACAAAACAATTTTATATGTGCTTTCCCCACTTCCCACCACTGAATTATGTTTCACCCAGAGATCAAACCCTTTCACCCCCCCCCCCCCCCAAAAAAAAACAATAAAATCTTCATTCTGGTTTTGCCTTAAAAACTGTTTCAGCTTGGTGAAAAGCTTAACTCTTTCAGGGCCAGTATTAGGAGCATACATATTCACAAACAAAAATGCGCTCTGATGAAGTTAGAAACATGTAGACTACACGTCTAAAAGAGAGCACATGTTTAAGCGCGGGATTTTTGCAACCTAACGGAATCATTTTAATGGGGCTTGCAATCTTACCGAATCTCGTTAATTCTTTAATGATAACGTCATTAGGGATAAACGGAGGAACGTTAGAAATAGTGATTTTGGTAGCTGGAGCGGACAGCGGGGTGATCGGTAGAAAAACTTCCTTCACCCATATTCCGCTCACTGTAAGCTGATTCACTAAAGCTTCACTCGTCAAAAAGACAACAATCGCTTTGCTCATTCGAGAGGCCGACACTATGTTTTCAAACCCGACATGCTCTCCTAAAACTAAGAGCAACTCCTCGACCATAACACCAGGGTCTGACACACACCTGCACCCATTACGGAGTGAGAGAGCAGGTGGTGTTCCCTGCACGGGAGCTGCCGCCATCCCAGCGTTTAGAACCGCACCACCCGCGGTACACCACCTATAGAAACAATCAAACAGCTAGCTGACTAAAAAGAGGGAAAGAAAAAAGAAAAAAATACTAGATCCACTCACTCGCACTAGTACACCCTACTCCCGTACAGACTCACTCAACGCATGCGCACAGAGAGAGAGCGAGAGAGAGAGAGAAAGAAAGAGAAAGAGAGTTGCGTGATCTTCTGTTACATGATCTTTGTTTATGTTCGCTCAGCATGCATCATTTAGATTAAAACTAAATAGTAAATATAAAATTATTTATAGTGGCATTCACTATAAACATTCAGTCATTGTCAACGTTTGCATACACGACTTCATGGCGAAAGTGAAACTATAGCAGCCTGTGTGAAATGTTCCATTCTGCATTCTGTTTCTGCATTATATCAGTCGCTTTGGAATATAAATCACAGGACTTTTCAGTTGAAACAAAACACAACAAAATATCAGAGTGATTGCCTGCATTATTACAGCAAAACGCGTTATTTCAGCACTGAACGCTGCAATGGAGCAGATCTAATGCTATTAAATTAAAGATAACATACCATAGAGCAAAAAAAAAAAAAAAAAAAGACGAGTGAAAGTGAAACGTTGAAAATAAATTTTAACGGGCATAATTAATTGTGAAAATAACTGAAGGATATAGAGTCAAACCCAAAAATTAATCAAACACCAGATGTAATTTTTTGATATTTTTTACTAGTGGGTGCAGGACGCTATAGTTCATTTATAAACCTGAACTTCAGTTTTTTACAGACTTGGTCTGAATAATGTTGGTCACAAATGTTTATCAACTTTACTGGTAGTCCACTGTATGAAAAGTTCTGTAATATGTCACAGTTTACTTTATTTTGCTCTCCTTAATTTTATAAATGAACTATAGTGTCCTGCACCCACGGTGCATCCCTAGATTGGATACATGGATACAGTCTGTATAGATACAGATCAGGGACATTGACTTCAGGTTCTTAGAGTCTGTTTTCTATACTTTATTCCCATCAGTCTGGGTATCTTTTTGGAATAGCTATTCATATTTCCATGTGGGTAGCAGTATGGGAAAAGATAGAAATAACTGACTTTAAACCATTTTAGCTTATAAAAATACTAGTGGCCTAAGACTTTTGCACAGTACTATATAGAACAAAAATATATTACACTGATTTTATTGAAAATAAAAAAGTTACATTTCAGGTGTTCAGTCTCATTTGTTCATTTGTATAATGAACAAAATCTAATTCCATTTAGGGATTTACATTGTTTAGGTCATTTCTAGAATAAATGATTAATCATCTGATTGACATTTTCATTCTGGTTCTAGACTTTCAGACTGCAGTATCACTGAAGAAGGTTATAAAGCTCTGGCTTCAGCTCTGAGATCAAACCCTTCACACCTGATAGAGCTGGATCTCACAGGAAATGATCCTGGACAATCAGGAGTGAAGGAGCTCAATGATTTACTACAGGATCCAAACTGTCAACTCAAGACACTGAGGTGAGACGCGATGAAATAATATTAAATAAGTGAATGATGTGTAATTTCTTTACATTTCTTTTTAGCTATACAGTAATCTGGACAATTTGTTGCATCATAATGATCAGATGCTGCAGGTTTTGTTGTACTGATGATCAGAATCAGAATCAGAATTAGCTTTATTCGCCAAGTGTGCGCAAACACACAAGGAATTTGTTGTGTTTTTTTTAAGGTGCTCCTAGTACATACATACATTCATACATACATACAACATTTAAATAAAATAAAACCTAAAAATAAATTATGTAAAAAATCAAAATCAAAGTCTGCTTTATTGTCAATTCTGCCACATGTACAGCACATACATACAGAGAATTGAAACTGCATTACTTTCAGACCCTTAGTCTGTACAGATAACACTAAACACTAACAGTAAAATGTAAAAATACAAATAATTACAGATCCAATATAATACAAAATACAAATATACAAATAAGGACATGCAAAAAACGATAGATAAAGTAGCACAAGGCACATGGCAGATGGAGCGCAAACCAGTGAAATAAACAGTGCAGATATAATGTGTAGTGCAAAAAGAGTTTATCAGTCTGTTTAAAGTGACAAAAAGCTCAGAGAGCAGTCTTTATTTAAACTGTCAGAAGAGGTAGTTTCCTGATGGATGAATTTGTCCTTCAGTCTGCTGGTCCTGGAGACTCCGCAGGTGTTGAGCCCCAGCTGGACCAGTTTGTGAATGAGCTGTTGAGTGAACGATGACTGTCAACAGTTTAGTTGTGCTGCTATTCTGGAGTATGGTTTACCTTGATCATTAACATGCACAATTTTTATGGACACTTCTAGGTAGTGTTGTCATGATACCAAAATTTTGACTCTGATACGATACCGAACTAAAATATCTCGATCCTACTACTGCACTACTACTGAACTACAACTACAGAATGAGCGGTAAAGTAAATGAATAATAGATGATCGAAATGGAGGTTATAGTTATTTTATTTATTTAAAAAAAGCATTTCATCCCCCTTTAAAAAAATGATAAAATAACAAACTAAAGGACAAATGCAATAAAACAAATGCACAAATAAAGTAAATAGGGCCCTATGAAATTTGTTTTATTCCCAAATTCTGTTTTATTTTTTCCAAATTAATTTGGAAATGCATGCCTAAGTAAATGAAATAATGAAACATATACAATTTAACAGCAATTAAAAGTTTAACAGAAATTACATTTTAAGGCCCTATAAAATACTTTTTAGTAGAGTTCTATTTTGATCAAATTCTGTGAATCTGTTTTCTTTTCGTTTTCTGCATTCCATTTGTTTCTTTTAAATATTTCTTAAATATTGCTTTAATAATATTTTTATTTTTAGTAGTAGTATTATCATTACATTAAGCAATATTTCCGTCTGAACTTTTATTTTGACGGGTTGCTGCCGTCATGTTTCTGTTTGTATATGATATGAGAATGGGTTTTCTCAAAATTAATGGTAAAATGCTCATGAACTAACTTTCACAGCAGTTCTAGAGACTACGTTTATGTATTCATGCACTCATATATTGATGCGTCAGAGGCTGAAAACACTGTGAGTGTCACATGTGCTTCAGTATGTGTGTAGTAAACTGTGCATCTATTCATTAATACAGAGACGTGCAGAATGTGCAGGATACATATTTAAATAGCCAAGATCTGTAATATTCCGTGTTACAGTAAACTCTGTTTTTAAGACTGGATCCTGCGATTCCGTCCATGTTTTCTGATTCGCTTTAATCATAGAACCCTAAATAAACAGTGTTAATACGGCTCTTATCAATGCTTTCTTAAAGTACTGGTACTAGTAAAGCAGGGTACCTAGGTATATCGTGCAACACTACTTCTAGGAAAACAGTCTAGATAGTCTTTTAGTCAAATTATTTAAAAGTTTCTGAACACACTGTAGTTTAATTCCCATCAAACTCAGATTCACTCTATCACTGTATCTCTACAGCAGGTCTGTGAGTCTCCAGATGATCAAAAACACTCAGTTTCACAAGCCAGTTTTCTCTCACTCCTTCTAAAAGATCTTGAGGCTTTTAATCGCACACTCTGTATTTGTAAACTGAAAATCATGATCTAGTGAGGTTTTGCTCCTCTGGGGACGTTTCTGTTCTTCTGAGCTTTAGGACTGAGTGTCACTCTAGTTTCTAGACTATTAGACTTTGTTTTTAAATATTTATGTATTTATTTGTGTATTCGAATGGTCAAAGAAAAGTTTTGCAATTGTTAGATCTTGTTTTTAGAATAATGAAGAGGTTTTTTCATCAAGCTTTAAATCATTCATATCAGGTATCAGTTCTGATACTACTATTCCTTGCAGGTATGTTGGTCAGACAGGGCCGATCTAAATCTGATATTGTGTTACTGTTCCGTTACTGTTAAGCCACACAAAAGACATACAAGCACTAAAAGCACAATGTTTTGTGCACAATATTCCAAGTGTTCTGAAGGTATTCGATAGCTTAATGTGAGGTACAGATGAATATTTAAGTCAATAAATAAAGTACAATAAAGTTCATGTAAACACTTTTCTCTGCTGCATCTGTCAGTGATGCAAAATTGAATCCACTTCAGACGGGGTGGGTTGGAGAAGTTACAAATGTATTCATAAGTTTTCAGAAATGCAAATGAGTAAAAGAAGAATCATAACTTAAAACTGAAAAATAAAAATTAAATTTCAATAAGCATGTTCAATCCAATCATTTCACAAATAAACTGAATAACATAAATGTAATTGAAGGTGTTCTCAATCAGTCTAAATCAAACTAAGTTAGTCTAACTTCTATGTTTTATCTATAAATCTATAAACCATAAGTCAAGTCAAGTCACCTTTATTTATATACAGCTTTTAACAATACAGAATTGTGACAAAGCGGCTGTACAGTATTAAATAGGAAATAGTGCATCAATAATACAAAAGGGAAACAGTAAACACTAGTAGTATATACCCTACAGCTTGTGTCAAGATTTTTGATTGATGACTTCCGGCGTAACCTCTGACCTTACCCCTCCCCCTCGTGACCTTGAGAGTGCCTAGGGGTCATGACCCATGACCTTCAAATAATGTCCAGATGTGGAAATGACATGGTTTTAGCATAATTAAAATTCCAGCGATGACCCGTGACCTGTTAATGATCTCCGGTGCGGCAATATGAAGATTGATGGTTGTTGAACTCTGACCGGTGATAAATGAAGCCCTGAGGATAATTTCTGATCTTTTATGGTCCATTTTGAACTCTCACATCCGGGGACCATCTGACGTCCACATGTCCGGTTGCATTCCATTGCATGCGGTTTCAGGCTCTCTCTCTCTCTCTCTCTCTCTCTCTGTCTCCCTGGGATGTGAGAAAGATGTGGGTTTTTAAGGACAATATCAAAATGAGTAAACAATTTTAAGAGACCAATTTTAAGAGACACCAAATGTAAAAATAAGTAAAAAGGGGAACTGTGGGGCCCCGACATGTCTGGACATGTCAAATGTTTTGTGGCAGCTTTCCATAGACATAATTCGATTCAATTCATGTTTATTTGTATTCCCCTTTTCAAGATACACATTGTCCTAAAGCAGTTTCACAGAAAATTAAAGTTTCTACATTATATTAATACATTTTATACTGTGTCACCCTCTAAAGCTACCCATCACAGTAAACTTTCTGCATTTGTATTTTCTATAAACAACATTTATTTTAATTTATAATTTAAAAAAGCTATTATGTTCATGGGAACAAATCTTGCTCAGGGCAATCATTTGAAGTATTACTACACAACAAGAGAACCACACACACACACACACACACACACACACAAAATTAAATATATTTTAAGACATTTACTCTTATGTAAAAATGTATATAAATAAAAATACGATAAATATAAATCATCTTACAAAAAAATATATCCTCGTGCAAAGATGGCCATTCTGCGAAAGAAAGGCTTACAAAAATTTGCTTAGTTTAAGTTGAAATATAAAACCGCAGTGTGAGTGCTCTTCACACAGCATAGGTCCCTGCCAAAACGGTGTGTCACTTGACATGACAAGGGTGGGGGTGATTAGAAATGCCAGATATGGGTAATAGGTTTGCACCGGATGCAGACCCTAATGTTTTGCTCCGTTTAAAATGCACAATAGGTTATCTGTGTGTGGGCAATGCATATGGTTCTTCCAACACAACCATGATGGCAAGATTCCCTATCCACGACGCCTTTGGGGCGTGCATGCTGTGATGCTTCCTCACAAAGGATGGCTAGCACAGAGGCCATTGTTCAAAATACTGATTCATCAATAAACCTCTAGTGAGAAATATCAGATCAAATATAAGATCATGTAGGCATGTCTGTCATGTAAGTTTATAAACACTAATGCCAAAATAAGTAAAGGAGCTTTTTTATTTTAACAAGTCAAACCATAAGTGATATTGTGGCCCCCAACCATGATATCATGTTTTATGGAGGCTTTCCATAGACATAGTGATTTTAATACTGTATCAACACCTAATCCTACCCAGCACAGTAAACTTTCTGCATTTATTTGTTATTTTTATTATATTTTCAAAAACATCACTTAGTATAATTTATCATTTAAAAAGCTGTTATGATCATGGAGACAAATTGTGCTTAAAATATTTGATGAACTGTATTACCATGCAACAAGGGGTAGACGAACCACACACACACACACACACACACACACACACACACACACACACACACATATTGAGTTTTAATGTTTTATGGTGTCATTCCATAGGAGTAATGAATTTTTACAGTACAAATACCTAGCCATCACACTAATTTTTCTGTATGTTTACATTTTAAATACAACATTTAATATGTTTGTAAGTATTTTAATAACAATGACTCAAGAAATATCCTCATAAACCACATTTATGTAATAGCAGTGTAAAGCCCATATAATCATACAAATTTGTGTCCTGATAAATCATATAAACAAGTATAGACAGACAGATTAAAGATTTATCTCTATTTTAAAGATGGTAATAAAAAAAAACTGTGACTATATATATAACGCTCAATATAAAAAATAAGAATAAACATGGCACTTAAACACAGAGAAACAATTACTATAGTTTTAGGTAGCACTAAATATGGAGAAAAAAAAAAAAAAAAAAAAAAAAAACTCCTTACATTTTTCAGGGTGCTTAGAAGTAGATCTTTAAGGAATGATGTCCAAACATGGATGAGTGATTTACAAAAATAAAAAAATAAAAGCAACAACAACATTCAGTTTAAGGTGAATTGTTAACAAAAACTCACAGCCCCATGTCCTGTCCATTGTGAAACTGCAGATCAGTCTGTTTCAGACCCTCACAGAGAGACGGGAGGGGTGAGGGAGGAGATACAGACCAGATGATCTGAGATGTTAGTCTTCGTTAACTTGGTTAACTTTTTCTAAGTGAACGTTTTGAATGTGCAACATTTATTTCAAAGCGTAACAATACTTCAAAGTATAAATAAATAGTGTTTCTACTACACGTGATGTCCTTTGGTAGAAATGGTCTGACGTAGCCTCAAAGTATAATTTATATTAGATTTTTTCACTTCAAACAATTTAGATTGCTTTAAAGTTTACAGTAGGTTCTTTACGTTTGCTATTTCTACAAAGGTAATAACAAATAAGTATGTTTTAAATTAAAACTAAAGTAGACATTTTCAACTAGATACATATCCTCAAACAAGTCCAATCATTAAAAATATCTGCAGCTAATGAAAATACATTGTTACTAATGATTTTTGTCCAGCAGTATAAAGTATCCACTGTTAAATCCTAGTATGCAATATGTGCTAAAACTATAGAATTTATGAACTGTGGTAATACTTTGGTTAAGTTTTAAGGGTTCACAAGTCTTATAGATCTATATGATTTTACTTTTTTTCTACAAAGATTCAATAAATGTAGGGTCAAAACATGATAAAACAAAATAATCATGTTGACAAATATGTTTTTTAAGAAAGTGCCCACACACACACACACACACACACACACACACACACATTGGTTATTATGTTTTCTGGGGACACTCCATATGTGTAATGATTTTTTACAGTACAAACTGTATATCTCGCCATCACATAAATCTTTCTGTATATTTTACATTTTAAATAATAATAATAAAAAAAAAAAAGTTTCATATGTTTGTAAGTATTTTAATTATAATGACTCAAGAAATATCCTCATAAACTGCATTTATGTAATTATGGCTGTGTAAAACCCATATAATCGTACAAATATTTGAATTGAATAATACATATATAAAATAAATAAATCAATAAATAATACAAAGTAATAGTTTAAGCTGCATCATAAACAAAAACGTGCAGTCCTATGCCTTGTCCATTGTGAAAATGCAGACCAGTCTCAAACCCTCAGACCCTCAAAGAGGGACAGGAGGGGTAAGGGAGGAGATACAGGATGCACACACACACACACACACACACACACACACACACACACAAACAAACAATGATATCATTCAGAAAGGTCAACAGCCCAGGTCAGCACTGCTGGCCATGGGTGAAAACGCTAAAAGCCGCTTTTCAAACTTTTTCCCAAAATCATATATTGTACATTTAATACTTTTTAATCTAGCTTGAAACTTTGAATAAAGGGTTACCAAATGTTAAATCTTATAAGATTTACTTTTATTATTTCTACAAAGGTTCACGCTACTTTTATCATTATCAGTCTAATAAATATGTGGTCAATACGTGATGAACGAGAATCATGCTACCAAATAAGTTTGACACAATGTCTTTAAGAAAGTGATGTTTTTGGTTTGTTTGCTTGTTTGTTTGTTTGTTTGGTTTTCTGTTTTTAAAAACAACTAAACCAGGTCCCAGAGGTGATTATCATCCAAGTGGAATTAATAATAATATATATTTTTTTCTGAGTTTCAGGAATGGTACAAACATGCAATGGAGGGGATCCAGATGAAGCTTCTTAACTGAACAAAGAAAACATTTTACATTCATTCAACATATTTTATTTATTCTTTTTCACGAGTACCATGGTTTCATGCATTCTTCCTGGTCTGTCTACGAAGCGGGCGCAAGACACAAGGCCTCAACATGAAAAGTAAGTCTTACTGTTTTTCTGTTAAAGTGGAAAAAAATAATAATTTCAGTCGATATCGATAATTATCACGATAAATGTAAAATTTAGTTTAAAGGAAGATTTTTGCTACAATGTAAAAGTTGTAAAAACCAGATGGTTAATTGTGGCTTTAAACTATTCTTTATAGTCAGAACTCGACAATTCTTTTAATTTTTTACACTTTTCCCAGTCATTTTTCCTTAACAAAATAAATATCTTAACAGAAAAAAATCCTAGTTCAGCATGTTTTAATAAGTAATATTGTTTCAAATTAAAAAAAGAATGGATTTTGATGTTGCCTGATAATATTAATAGTAATGTAACATATTTTTGTCTCTTAGCAATACAGATTTGATGGCAGCTTGAGTTAGAATGCAGATGTAGATTTATATTCATTATCAAATCAGTAATATTTGTAAAGAATTGTAGCAAATGATGAAACTTAAAAAATATAGGCATGAGCTAACAATCAGTAAAAATACTGGATATTCAGACAGCAAGAGCAGGACCTGATTGACTTTTTCTTAAGATAAAGACATTTATTTGGTTTATTTGGTATCTCGCTTCACAAGATAACATAACAATGGTTACTCCATTACAGCACACACGTCAAGTCTGTTTTAGCATACGTATCTCGTATTATTCTTCAGTATAATTGTTTAGTCTAAATATGTTTTAACAATTCTTTGTGTTTTTGTTTTTACAAAGTTGTTAAACACGTGTAACTGCTACCTCACTCATACGCTGTAGACTTTTAGGTCAGGGAACTGCATTACCCAGCATACACCTCAGTCTTCAAACATGTCCGCAGGGATCCGTGTCCCAAAACACTCATACATGGCAGCGCTCTAAATCATTGGACTTCTGATTATACGCACGCTAGATACCCTATATAAAAAGACTCACATTGCCACAATTTTTGTAAAGTATACGCTCCTTCCGTGTTGTGATGTGACAAACCCCTTTTTTGTGATCAGTGTTAGTGATGCAGAGTCCAAATCATTTCTGCGAAACGATTCATTTGGACAGTCCGGCTCAATGAACTGGTTCAAAGAACCGATTCATCAGCTCCTTAAGTCATCTCGCAGTGATGTCAGTATACATTTATTTTCTAACAACTCAGGGTCATTTTATATCAGTGAAACGTTTAAATAAAGTTAACTGTGTGACGTATTGGGGATTATTGTCTTTTGTTCATTTAAGTTAACAATGTTTGGGGTCACAGTTCCATGCATTGATCCTTCATTGTTTGTTTAGCTTATTAGTTTTTAGTCAGTTGCAAAAGTGTCAGGCATGAAGTTTATAACAACAGGTTTCGGTGGTTGGGTGCGTGTAAGCGGCAAAACTTAAATGCGACAGTAAAAGTGACAGGCGAGAGCATTACTCTTACTCAAACAGCCCATTGCGTCATCTATTAACAAAATATTCCGTCGAATGTCACAAAGACAAATTATGTAACTGTGTTCATTAAAACGTTGAAATGAATATAAGCGTACAAATATTCATAACGACAATAAGTACAATGTACCCTAACAACACAATAGACTGATCCCTGCTGAGTACACCTAAAATTTGCTAGATATCTTGACTTTATCCGCGCTAGTACGCTAGGCCTCGTCACACCGTTGTGAGCTATAAACCGCAAAGTTTTTCATAGCGTTACGCTTTGAAACCACAGCAATTTTAGATGTTTTCATGACTTTGTTCGTGCTTTCTATTTGAATTTGTTTACCGCAGTCTCACCATCCTCATCTTATTTTCACACCTAATTGTAATTGTCAAGCCTTACGCTTTATTTTCTACTTTTTGATGTCGTGTTAGCGGGCCATATACGTCAATATTTCTGTGAATTTGGTTGATTTAAGAAAATAACGCTTTTAAACTCCGTCTCCATTCGAGACATTTACGTTATGTTATTAATAGTAACCTAGTTTATATCAGAGATCATAAGATCGTTTCTAAATTTCTATCTACGCTCATCTACACGTTTTCTTTTTAGAAAATTTATTAAAAATGATATTTGTAAATTTGCTCATTTGGATAAAATCCTATGCAAAATCATTAAAATCCAAAAATGCAACTCGGAGAAAATGATAACGAGTGATTCATCTTTTATTTGTAACAAAATATTGTAGAATAAGCATTCATATATTGAAGTAGTGAAGAAAAAAATAGCCATTACAAACAAACAACAGTACTGACATTACAGGTGGTCTAGCCAGAAAAGAAAATTTACACATAGACCAGCATGTTTTTCATTAGTATAAAGTCAATTAGCATTTCAGTAATTTCACATCTTGGCATCATTATTTTTTAAAACCAGCGCACTCTGCATCGGTGATCTTACACATTTGATCAATCCTTGGTCCTTTGTAATGTTGTTTAAATGCACAGTCTATATCTATTTCAAGTAACAGTAAAGAAACGGTATTATGGCTAGGTAAAACTTAATCCAAAAGCCATTGCTTACAGTAAGAAACATTTGTTGTTCAGGTTTGTTATACTGGATACTCAATGACTTTAGTCATCCTCACATTTAAACACAGACTGATCATTTGGTTTAACTTGACTGAAACAGCTCATCTATTGTGGAGAAAATGGTGTTTAACACAGGTACGTCGCTCTGATCGAAATATAGATTAGTTTTGCAGCATCCGAAAGGGTTGTCCTCAGGAATAGGCCAGTCACTATCATATTCATCAGAATCAGACTCGTCGCTGCTTGTTTCAGATTCAGATTCAGATTCAGATTCCTCCCGAGGTTTATTTACTAGCATGAGATAATTTTGGTCATGAAACGTTTTGTTCCAACAGGATGATATGGATATATAGGCTGGCCGTTTTGTTGCACGGTACCGCATACCCGGTGTGACCGCGTCCCACTGATAAAAGTACCGCATTTTTCCAGAATTAAATTCTCTCCAAATTTGATTGTAGAAGTATGGCCAGTCTATGGCGGTCAAAAGCAGGTAGCTACATTCGGGTGTATAATCCTCCAAATAATCCAAAACGTAGAGTTTAACAATCTGCAATGTCTTGTCAAACACAAATCTCCCCACACGCTCAGCAGACACTGTGAAATCGTCTTTCACAAAATCTTCATCTTTACGGAGAATCTTTGTCAGACCGTGACTTTCCATGTGCGTATCTTCACCCATTTCAACAGAATTTCTTTGCAGTGTTACAGACATCGCTCTTGTTTCAGGAGTGATTGTAGCATCGGAGGCCATTGTAAAAACGCCGAAATGTCTCCTGCATATAACTGAGTGACTCTAAACCTTATTTAAATACCAAATCCTGAACGTCGGTCGGGGGTGTGTCAAACAACCAAGGAAAGTGACGCCTTCAACAATCATAAAACATGCGCATTCAGCATGATATTATCTCCTAAATTATCAGCGGGTTTTCTTGCAAGTGTAAACTCCCGTGAAAACCTCTGATAGTGTTATCAGTTTTCTAAAAAGAAAACGTGTAGATGAGCGTAGATAGAAATTTAGAAACGATCTTATGATCTCTGATATAAACTAGGTTACTATTAATAACATAACGTAAATGTCTCGAATGGAGACGGAGTTTAAAAGCGTTATTTTCTTAAATCAACCAAATTCACAGAAATATTGACGTATATGGCCCGCTAACACGACATCAAAAAGTAGAAAATAAAGCGTAAGGCTTGACAATTACAATTAGGTGTGAAAATAAGATGAGGATGGTGAGACTGCGGTAAACAAATTCAAATAGAAAGCACGAACAAAGTCATGAAAACATCTAAAATTGCTGTGGTTTCAAAGCGTAACGCTATGAAAAACTTTGCGGTTTATAGCTCACAACGGTGTGACGAGGCCTAGCGTACTAGCGCGGATAAAGTCAAGATATCTAGCAAATTTTAGGTGTACTCAGCAGGGATCAGTCTATTGTGTTGTTAGGGTACATTGTACTTATTGTCGTTATGAATATTTGTACGCTTATATTCATTTCAACGTTTTAATGAACACAGTTACATAATTTGTCTTTGTGACATTCGACGGAATATTTTGTTAATAGATGACGCAATGGGCTGTTTGAGTAAGAGTAATGCTCTCGCCTGTCACTTTTACTGTCGCATTTAAGTTTTGCCGCTTACACGCACCCAACCACCGAAACCTGTTGTTATAAACTTCATGCCTGACACTTTTGCAACTGACTAAAAACTAATAAGCTAAACAAACAATGAAGGATCAATGCATGGAACTGTGACCCCAAACATTGTTAACTTAAATGAACAAAAGACAATAATCCCCAATACGTCACACAGTTAACTTTATTTAAACGTTTCACTGATATAAAATGACCCTGAGTTGTTAGAAAATAAATGTATACTGACATCACTGCGAGATGACTTAAGGAGCTGATGAATCGGTTCTTTGAACCAGTTCATTGAGCCGGACTGTCCAAATGAATCGTTTCGCAGAAATGATTTGGACTCTGCATCACTAACACTGATCACAAAAAAGGGGTTTGTCACATCACAACACGGAAGGAGCGTATACTTTACAAAAATTGTGGCAATGTGAGTCTTTTTATATAGGGTATCTAGCGTGCGTATAATCAGAAGTCCAATGATTTAGAGCGCTGCCATGTATGAGTGTTTTGGGACACGGATCCCTGCGGACATGTTTGAAGACTGAGGTGTATGCTGGGTAATGCAGTTCCCTGACCTAAAAGTCTACAGCGTATGAGTGAGGTAGCAGTTACACGTGTTTAACAACTTTGTAAAAACAAAAACACAAAGAATTGTTAAAACATATTTAGACTAAACAATTATACTGAAGAATAATACGAGATACGTATGCTAAAACAGACTTGACGTGTGTGCTGTAATGGAGTAACCATTGTTATGTTATCTTGTGAAGCGAGATACCAAATAAACCAAATAAATGTCTTTATCTTAAGAAAAAGTCAATCAGGTCCTGCTCTTGCTGTCTGAATATCCAGTATTTTTACTGATTGTTAGCTCATGCCTATATTTTTTAAGTTTCATCATTTGCTACAATTCTTTACAAATATTACTGATTTGATAATGAATATAAATCTACATCTGCATTCTAACTCAAGCTGCCATCAAATCTGTATTGCTAAGAGACAAAAATATGTTACATTACTATTAATATTATCAGGCAACATCAAAATCCATTCTTTTTTTAATTTGAAACAATATTACTTATTAAAACATGCTGAACTAGGATTTTTTTCTGTTAAGATATTTATTTTGTTAAGGAAAAATGACTGGGAAAAGTGTAAAAAATTAAAAGAATTGTCGAGTTCTGACTATAAAGAATAGTTTAAAGCCACAATTAACCATCTGGTTTTTACAACTTTTACATTGTAGCAAAAATCTTCCTTTAAACTAAATTTTACATTTATCGTGATAATTATCGATATCGACTGAAATTATTATTTTTTTCCACTTTAACAGAAAAACAGTAAGACTCACTTTTCATGTTGAGGCCTTGTGTCTTGTGCCCGCTTCGTAGACAGACCAGGAAGAATGCATGAAACCATGATACTCGTGAAAAAGAATAAATAAAATATGTTGAATGAATGTAAAATGTTTTCTTTGTTCAGTTAAGAAGCTTCATCTGGATCCCCTCCATTGCATGTTTGTACCATTCCTGAAACTCAGAAAAAAATATATATTATTATTAATTCCACTTGGATGATAATCACCTCTGGGACCTGGTTTAGTTGTTTTTAAAAACAGAAAACCAAACAAACAAACAAGCAAACAAACCAAAAACATCACTTTCTTAAAGACATTGTGTCAAACTTATTTGGTAGCATGATTCTCGTTCATCACGTATTGACCACATATTTATTAGACTGATAATGATAAAAGTAGCGTGAACCTTTGTAGAAATAATAAAAGTAAATCTTATAAGATTTAACATTTGGTAACCCTTTATTCAAAGTTTCAAGCTAGATTAAAAAGTATTAAATGTACAATATATGATTTTGGGAAAAAGTTTGAAAAGCGGCTTTTAGCGTTTTCACCCATGGCCAGCAGTGCTGACCTGGGCTGTTGACCTTTCTGAATGATATCATTGTTTGTTTGTGTGTGTGTGTGTGTGTGTGTGTGTGTGTGTGTGTGTGTGCATCCTGTATCTCCTCCCTTACCCCTCCTGTCCCTCTTTGAGGGTCTGAGGGTTTGAGACTGGTCTGCATTTTCACAATGGACAAGGCATAGGACTGCACGTTTTTGTTTATGATGCAGCTTAAACTATTACTTTGTATTATTTATTGATTTATTTATTTTATATATGTATTATTCAATTCAAATATTTGTACGATTATATGGGTTTTACACAGCCATAATTACATAAATGCAGTTTATGAGGATATTTCTTGAGTCATTATAATTAAAATACTTACAAACATATGAAACTTTTTTTTTTTTATTATTATTATTTAAAATGTAAAATATACAGAAAGATTTATGTGATGGCGAGATATACAGTTTGTACTGTAAAAAATCATTACACATATGGAGTGTCCCCAGAAAACATAATAACCAATGTGTGTGTGTGTGTGTGTGCGTGTGTGTGTGTGTGTGGGCACTTTCTTAAAAAACATATTTGTCAACATGATTATTTTGTTTTATCATGTTTTGACCCTACATTTATTGAATCTTTGTAGAAAAAAAGTAAAATCATATAGATCTATAAGACTTGTGAACCCTTAAAACTTAACCAAAGTATTACCACAGTTCATAAATTCTATAGTTTTAGCACATATTGCATACTAGGATTTAACAGTGGATACTTTATACTGCTGGACAAAAATCATTAGTAACAATGTATTTTCATTAGCTGCAGATATTTTTAATGATTGGACTTGTTTGAGGATATGTATCTAGTTGAAAATGTCTACTTTAGTTTTAATTTAAAACATACTTATTTGTTATTACCTTTGTAGAAATAGCAAACGTAAAGAACCTACTGTAAACTTTAAAGCAATCTAAATTGTTTGAAGTGAAAAAATCTAATATAAATTATACTTTGAGGCTACGTCAGACCATTTCTACCAAAGGACATCACGTGTAGTAGAAACACTATTTATTTATACTTTGAAGTATTGTTACGCTTTGAAATAAATGTTGCACATTCAAAACGTTCACTTAGAAAAAGTTAACCAAGTTAACGAAGACTAACATCTCAGATCATCTGGTCTGTATCTCCTCCCTCACCCCTCCCGTCTCTCTGTGAGGGTCTGAAACAGACTGATCTGCAGTTTCACAATGGACAGGACATGGGGCTGTGAGTTTTTGTTAACAATTCACCTTAAACTGAATGTTGTTGTTGCTTTTATTTTTTTATTTTTGTAAATCACTCATCCATGTTTGGACATCATTCCTTAAAGATCTACTTCTAAGCACCCTGAAAAATGTAAGGAGTTTTTATTTTTTTTATTTTTTTTTTTTTCTCCATATTTAGTGCTACCTAAAACTATAGTAATTGTTTCTCTGTGTTTAAGTGCCATGTTTATTCTTATTTTTTATATTGAGCGTTATATATATAGTCACAGTTTTTTTTTTATTACCATCTTTAAAATAGAGATAAATCTTTAATCTGTCTGTCTATACTTGTTTATATGATTTATCAGGACACAAATTTGTATGATTATATGGGCTTTACACTGCTATTACATAAATGTGGTTTATGAGGATATTTCTTGAGTCATTGTTATTAAAATACTTACAAACATATTAAATGTTGTATTTAAAATGTAAACATACAGAAAAATTAGTGTGATGGCTAGGTATTTGTACTGTAAAAATTCATTACTCCTATGGAATGACACCATAAAACATTAAAACTCAATATGTGTGTGTGTGTGTGTGTGTGTGTGTGTGTGTGTGTGTGTGTGTGGTTCGTCTACCCCTTGTTGCATGGTAATACAGTTCATCAAATATTTTAAGCACAATTTGTCTCCATGATCATAACAGCTTTTTAAATGATAAATTATACTAAGTGATGTTTTTGAAAATATAATAAAAATAACAAATAAATGCAGAAAGTTTACTGTGCTGGGTAGGATTAGGTGTTGATACAGTATTAAAATCACTATGTCTATGGAAAGCCTCCATAAAACATGATATCATGGTTGGGGGCCACAATATCACTTATGGTTTGACTTGTTAAAATAAAAAAGCTCCTTTACTTATTTTGGCATTAGTGTTTATAAACTTACATGACAGACATGCCTACATGATCTTATATTTGATCTGATATTTCTCACTAGAGGTTTATTGATGAATCAGTATTTTGAACAATGGCCTCTGTGCTAGCCATCCTTTGTGAGGAAGCATCACAGCATGCACGCCCCAAAGGCGTCGTGGATAGGGAATCTTGCCATCATGGTTGTGTTGGAAGAACCATATGCATTGCCCACACACAGATAACCTATTGTGCATTTTAAACGGAGCAAAACATTAGGGTCTGCATCCGGTGCAAACCTATTACCCATATCTGGCATTTCTAATCACCCCCACCCTTGTCATGTCAAGTGACACACCGTTTTGGCAGGGACCTATGCTGTGTGAAGAGCACTCACACTGCGGTTTTATATTTCAACTTAAACTAAGCAAATTTTTGTAAGCCTTTCTTTCGCAGAATGGCCATCTTTGCACGAGGATATATTTTTTTGTAAGATGATTTATATTTATCGTATTTTTATTTATATACATTTTTACATAAGAGTAAATGTCTTAAAATATATTTAATTTTGTGTGTGTGTGTGTGTGTGTGTGTGTGGTTCTCTTGTTGTGTAGTAATACTTCAAATGATTGCCCTGAGCAAGATTTGTTCCCATGAACATAATAGCTTTTTTAAATTATAAATTAAAATAAATGTTGTTTATAGAAAATACAAATGCAGAAAGTTTACTGTGATGGGTAGCTTTAGAGGGTGATACAGTATAAAATGTATTAATATAATGTAGAAACTTTAATTTTCTGTGAAACTGCTTTAGGACAATGTGTATCTTGAAAAGGGGAATACAAATAAACATGAATTGAATCGAATTATGTCTATGGAAAGCTGCCACAAAACATTTGACATGTCCAGACATGTCGGGGCCCACAATTCCCCTTTTTACTTATTTTTACATTTGGTGTCTCTTAAAATTGGTCTCTTAAAATTGTTTACTCATTTTGATATTGTCCTTAAAACCTACATCTTTCTCACATCCCAGGGAGACAGAGAGAGGGAGAGAGAGAGAGCATGACACAGCATGCAATGGAATGCAACCGGACATGTGGACGTCAGATGGTCCCCGGATGTGAGAGTTCAAAATGGACCATAAAAGATCAGAAATTATCCTCAAGGCTTCATTTATCACCGGTCAGAGTTCAACAACCATCAATCTTCATATTGCCGCACCGGAGATCATTAACAGGTCACGGGTCATCGCTGGAATTTTAATTATGCTAAAACCATGTCATTTCCACATCTGGACATTATTTGAAAGTCATGGGTCATGACCCCTAGGCACTCTCAAGGTCACGAGGGGGAGGGGTAAGGTCAGAGGTTACGCCGGAAGTCATCAATCAAAAATCTTGACACAAGCTGTAGGGTATATACTACTAACACTCAATTTTCAGGTAAAGGCAGTTCATCATTGGATTCAATGATGTCATCATCTAGCTCAGTTCAGTTCAAATAGTATACAATATCGTTTGAAGATAAAGTGTCCCCAACTAAGCAAGCCAGAGGTGACAATAGCAAGGAACCAAAACTCCATCGGTGACAGAATGGAGAAAAAAACCTTGGGAGAAACCAGGCTCAGTCGGGGGGCCAGTTCTACTCTGGCCAGACACAGAGGACTCACCAGGTTCCCGTGGTCTTGTGCCGACGGCCGTCTAGGTGATGAGGTCTTTACTGGGGATCCATCTCTGGGGCTCATCTAGTTGATGGGGTCTCCGCTGACATTCATGCAGTGACCATCTGATCTGGATACGGACTGGATCTAGTGGTTAAGGTGACCTTGGAATAAGAAAGAAACTATTCGAAAATATTAGCGTAGATGCCATTCTTCTGACGATGCACTGAGTACATCGGGTGTTATGGGAAGTGTTCCCGGTTCCGGTTGACCTAATTAGTGCAGCCTAACAATCCTTTAATGGATTTGAAATCATAAGAATATGTTGATGTGTTATGTGTAAGCAAGGTTAAAGAGATGGGTCTTTAATCTAGATTTAAACTGACAGAGTGTGTTTGCGTCCCGAACAGTGTTGAGTAGATTGTTCCAGAGTTTGGGCACTAGATAAGAAAATGATCTGCCGCCCACAGTTGATTTTGATATTCTAGGTATTATCAAATTGCCAGAGTTTTGAGAACGCAGCGGACGTGAGGGACTATAATGTGATGAAAGCTTGTGCAGGTACTGAGGAGCTAAACCATTCAGGGCTTTATAGGTAATTAGCAAGATTTTAAAATCTATACGATGTTTAATAAGGAGCCAGTGCAGTGTTGACAGAACCGGGCTAATATGATCATACTTTCTGGTTCTAGTAAGAACTCTAGCTGCTGCATTTTGGACCAGCTGGAGTTTTATTAGACGTGCTGAACAACCATCCAATAAAGCATTACAATAATCTAACCTTGAGGTCATAAACGCATGAATTAATGTTTCATTAATGGCTCAGAAAACTGTTGCACAGATATAATACACCACACATCACTATCTCTTCCCTTTGTGATTTGAACTTTTTAATGCGAAGCGTTGTGTTCTGTGACTCTGTGTTGCTTCAAGCACATCATTTTACACACCAGGTGCAAATATTGTAAACATTTTGTGCTGCACTGTTTGTTTTATCTATCATATGTCGATGCCTTATTAAAAAAAGTGTTTTATATTATGTAGAAATATATTGTTTTTCATAGATGCATTTTATAACCACAATGCAAATAGCAATGTGTAACATTTGACCAGATTTAGTGCAACAGTTTTATTTGTTCTAGTTGTTCATCATCAGTTCATGTTAACTAATGTAGTTAATGTTATCAAGTGAAACCTCGTAACTTGGATAAATAGCTCACATCTTAATGCAGGGGTCACCAAACTTGATCCTGGAGGGCCGGTGTCCTGCAGAGTTTAGCTCCAACTTGCCTCAACACAGCTCCCTGGAAGTTTGAAGTAAACCTACAGTATTAAAAACCTTGGTGTGTTTGATTACGGTTGGAGCAAAACTCTGTAGGACACCGGACACTCTGTGCTGACCCCTGTCTTAATGGGTAATTCAGCTGATTTTCAACCTTTGCATACATTTGTAACTTTTGTGTAGCAAGGTTATTATAGTTAACGAAAATGAACGAAAAAACTAAAACTAGAATTGAAAAAGCATTTTCGTTAACTGAAATAAAAATAACAACGAGAGTTTAAAAAAAAAACGAAAACTAACTGAAACTGTTTTGTGTGTATACAAAACGAACTTAAACGAACTAATATTATAGCAAAAACGTCCTTCGTTTTCGTCTTTGTAAATACATAAGCCTTTTGGGTTGAATTAAAATCTATTTACTTCACGCTGCCAGTTTTAAGCCAGGTGTTTGACCCGTATGGCACCACGTAGTCTGTGACATCACGTATCCATAGTCTGTCCGTGACGCCGCTGGCTAGCGTGATGGCTGCAGCGAAAGTCGGAAGAAAGCGGCAGAGTCCTATTTGGGATTTCTTTGATTATGACAGTGTCAAAAATAAAAGTAAGTGCCTTGTTGTAGAAGCAGGTGATACAATATGTGGAATACTTCTCAAGGGGAAAAACCCCACGAATCTGAAAGTCCATTTGAAAAGCTCACACAAAAAGGCGAACCAAGACTACCTGGACAAGCTAGCCTTAGAAACAGAACAACCACATCTCTTGAGCAGTGCATTTTCCTCAAGATTAACAACAAATTGTTGCTTGACTGAAGTTCACCCATTTCTGTTTACACACACACACACACACAAAATTTCAAAAAGCTGAATTTTAAGATAGTTCGTTCATTTATTCATAATGCAAAGGTTGTCAGGTTGTTCATGATTTCTTAGATTGAGCTCCCTGGGACTCCTGGTTGAAAAGCATGTTTGTTTTTATGTTTATGTGTGTCTTTAGTCTGTTGGCTATGTTAATTTGTACTCTGCACACTGTGTATCTAACCTCAGAAGCAGCATTGCACAAATATTGTACTTAGGGCTGTTATCTTGTGGGCTGTTGTATTTCAATTTGAGGATGGGTATTCATGTGTCCTCTGAATACATGTTTCAAAATGTATCTTTGGTTGAGTTTTTATTATACAATACTTATTCTGGTGATTTTGATTCATGCACCTGACAAATATCCTAATTTACAAAAAAAACAAACAAAAAAAAAACTAAAACTAACACTGTAACTAATAAAAACTAAACTAAAACTAAGCAATTTCAAAATATAAAAACTAATAAAAACTAGTAAATCTGCCTCTAAAAACTAATTAAAACTAACTGAATTTGAAAACAAAAAGTCAAAACGAAATAAAAACTAAAACTAATGAAAAATCCAAAACTATTATAACCTTGTTGTGTAGTTTGTGTTATGTTTAAATGAACTATGTGTAGTCTTTCTTCATGTTACCTGCACACAGATATCACTGTTTATTTGTCAGCAAACATCTGCTGGAAGATGAAAAACGCACTAGAACGTTGATTATCCTAGATCTGATTCATTGTCTTTTCTCTTTCTGTCTTCAGTCTGTGTGATTGCAGAATTACAGAGGAACAGTGTCTCATCCTGACTTCAGCTCTGAAATCAAACCCATCACACCTGAGAGAACTGAACCTGAGCAGGAATAAACTAGGAGACTCTGGAGTGAAAAACCTCAGTGATCTACTGATGAACACACAATTCAAGCTGGAGAAACTAGAGTTAGTATCATTATACTGTACAGCAGTGACAGTGAGATTAAAGTTCACTGTTTAGTTTAAGACCGCTGGGCTCTTGTCACATCATTTCCAGTGCTGCACTTTCTGGCATTTCTCCATCTGAAGAAAGATTCAGGAATACAATGTTTTTATGTGTATCTGTAAAAGCAGTGTGAAACTTGCTGAAATTTGACATCTTTGCTGTAAAATAAAACAACAGTGAAAACAGACAAAAAACAGTCTAACAAATGACAGTAGATGATTCTGACAGTTAGATTTATACTGGACTAATAGTATATTTCACTCATTTTTTTTATTAAGGGAAATGCATATTTAATATATTTGTATAGTTAGAAATTGTAAACTACACTCTAAAATGGCTTGAAAAATCAACATTTCTTTTATTTGACTGATTTGTTGATTTTCTTTCATTAGAAATGTGAAAATAGACCATTTCATTAATTTAACTTTACTATTGTTTTTATATTGATTCTACGTATTAATTTCCATTGGTAAAATTGACTTATTTGTTGACTGAGGGTCCAGACTTGGATTGCAAAAAGTCTCCTCAAATACTCCTCTCTTGGTTTGTTCATTCATATATTAGAAGTTTCCATGATTTTGCTGGTTTGTTAGTGAATGTATGACATTTGTTCATGATGCATCATAGATCTGATTCATTGTCTTTTTTCTTTCTGTTTTCAGTCTGTGTGGATGCAGTATTACAGAGAAACAGTGTCTCATCCTGACTTCAGCTCTGAAATCAAACCCATCACACCTGAGAGAACTGGACCTGAGCAGGAATAAACTAGGAGACTCTGGAGTGAAAAACCTCAGTGATCTACTGATGAACACACAATTCAAGCTGGAGAAACTAGAGTTAGTACAGTTAAAGTTTACTTATTTTACGACAGCAGGTCTTAAGTTATATTGTTTATAGCAGTGCACTGGTTTTTGCCATATTGGTCACATTTTGTACTTTTTTTTTTTTTTTTTTTGTAAATGCAGAAATCCTATGGAAGCCCGTTTCCGCCATAAAAAAATAATAAAATATTGCGACTTTTTATCTCACAATTCTGACTTTTTTTCTCGCAATTCTGACTTTTTTTCTCGCAATTGCGACTTTATATCTCGCAAATCTGACTTTATGACTCGCAACTGTGAGTTTATAACAGGCAATTCTAACTTTTGTTTCTCTTCATTTGCGATACTTTCTGGCAAAGCACCACAGTAAACCACGAGATGTGATTCTTACAGCACGGTGACGCATTGCTGCCACACACATATTTTTTTCTACTCAGCTATGTCGTAATAGCGAGATCTTTTCTCGTTAAAACGACATATTATGTCATAAAAACGATATGATTTTCCCGTTATAGAAGATACATGGTTACATTATGTGAGCGAGCTAAGCGATTGTCCGCGCTGCCTTCGCCTCAGTCCTGACATAAAGGAGGATCTGCACGTTGCTGAAGTTATAGAAATACACTGTTTTAAGTATTTTAATGTAATGCTTTCAATTGTAGCGGTATATTTATTAGGATTAATCTGTCTACAAACTGCACTCAGACCCAGAGGATATGACTCATTTAAGATGATCAGATCAAAACTGTTATTTTTGAATAATCGACTCTGGACTTGGGATGTTATTTGGATGGCATAAGTTTGATTTAACAGCAAATCGAAATACTAACAGAAAGAAATAAAAGAAAAATGACAAACGGTTTGATTGTATTATGATGATGATGATGATGATGATGATGATGATGATTTCGTTCTGTTTGAAAAATGGGAAAAAAAATTAAGCCAGATTTTTTCTATTTTTTGATCATGGGTAAAAAGAGAGCTTATGCTTTAATATTTGTGCGTGGGCGGCCCTGAAAAGCCACTTTTCAACTCAACCTGACTTTACTGTCTGTCCCATCATGCAGAATAAATGTTCGTCTGATGTACCGCTCTGCAAATTAGTCACAATAGCGTTTCTTCATAATGGCTGGCTGTTGCATAGGCTATATTTCTTGCAAACATACATCTCATATAAAGCGCAACACTGCACTTCTCGGGTCGGCGGCGCCGGCGCGATCCATTACATTGTGATAATATAAATGCCTGCTTTATTTTATGTACGTCCACAGTAACAACAACAAACAACAACAACAACAACAACAAAAACGTTACAAATTGCTTTTGTAAAAATACAGGGTGCGCTGTCGCACCTTATGTCTATAGACATAAACAAAACGAAATAATAATGATAATAATAATAATAATAATAATAATAATAATAATAATAATAATAGTAGACTATTATTATTATTATTATTATTATTATTATTATTATTATTATTAGGCGTATTATTATAAAATCTCATTTAAGATTGTCAACATTTCGGAAAAATCGACTCTGGGCTTGGAATATTTATTTGGAACACTTAAGTTTGATGTCGAAATACCAGCTGAAAGAAATAAAAATATTTTATAATAATAATAATAATAATAATAATAATAATAGCTTATTATTATTATTATTATTGTTATTATTATTATTATTTCGTTTTGTTTGAGAAACGGGAAAACGAAAATTAAGATTTTTGTTCGCGGGTAAAACAAATAAGCTTATTGCTTTAATGTTTGTTTAACATCCGTGGGTGGCCTTGATACTTAGTCTGGTTATATATAAATTATGTATTATTTATTATATGTTATTAAATGATATCTTGTTCTTCTGGGTTGAATTCCAGACTTTATACTGTGGGAATAGGCTGCGCTGGGTCTGGGTGTAAGCACAATGGTAGGCTACAGACAATGAACTCACACGGGAAAGACTGTACACTACCTCTAGTTGGATTTATACGAATTAAATAAACAAAATTTTGTTTTCCATTGTTTTATTGAAGCAGACCTTTCAAGCTGTCTATAGACATACGTTGCGACAGCACACCATGTATTTTTACAAAAGAAATTTGTAACGTTTTTTGTTGTTGTTGTTACTGTGGACGTACATAAAATAAAGCAGACATTTATATTATCACAATGTAATGGATCGCGCCAGTGCCGCCAACCTGAGAACTGCAGTGTCGCGCTTTAGAAAAGTGGCTTTTCAGGGGCGCCCACGCACAAATATTAAAGCATAAGCTCTCTTTTTACCCATGATCAAAAATAGGAAAAATCTGGCTTAATTTTTTTTCTCCATTTTTCAAACAGAACGAAATCATCATCATCATCATCATCATCATCATTATCATTATCATCATCATCATCATAATACAATCAAACCGTTTGTCATTTTTCTTTCATTTCTTTCTGTTAGTATTTCGATTTGCTGTTAAATCAAACTTATGCCATCCAAATAACATCCCAAGTCCAGAGTCGATTATTCAGAAATAACAGTTTTGATCTGGGGTGCGTTTCCCAAAAGCATCGTTAGACAACTATGTTCGCAAGTTCCGTCGTTACCAACATAGTTCAATGATTCGGTGTTTCCCGAAACCATAGTTCAAACGAACATTCGCAAACAGCGTCACAAACTTACGTGGTTGAAACTACAGCTCTCAACCTGTGGTTAGAAGCAGTTCCTTGTTAGTAAGACATATGGGCTCAATAAATTATGCTCTTGGGCACAGTAAGCAAGCTAACATGCAGTGCAATCTATATCTTTCACTCGACCTAAATATAAATGCACTTTAATCTATGTATTTTTTTTAGCTTCCTCTGCAAGGGACGTTTTTGAATAGTGCGCATGCGCATAAACGCCTACGGGAACCCCGGAGTATGACGTAAGAGGGAACCCGCGATGAATGAAACATCAAATAAAGCGAAATGACACGGAACAAAAATAGTAAATTAGTCATCAGGTGCATTAATTAATATAGCTGCATTTTAGAGATCTCTAAAAAGTTAAATAGCATAAATTATTACTCGGTGACGTCATTAACAAAGGCCCTATATTGTTGAACTAATGTGGTTCAAACGACGGAGATGCGACCGTGTTCGGGAAACAGTCGTGACTAGCTAGTTCGTTTCCACAACAATGCATCGTACTATGGAGGTTAATCACCGAGTTACGTCGTTGTACGGGAAACGCACCCCTGATCATCTTAAATGAGTCATATCCTCTGGGTCTGAGTGCAGTTTGTAGACAGATTAATCCTAATAAATATACCGCTACAATTGAAAGCATTACATTAAAATACTTAAAACAGTGTATTTCTATAACTTCAGCAACGTGCAGATCCTCCTTTATTTCAGGACTGTGGTGAAGGCAGCGCGGACAATCGCTTAGCTCGCTCACATAATGTAACCATGTATCTTCTATAACGGGAAAATCATATCGTTTTTATGACATAATATGTCGTTTTAACGAGAAAAGATCTCGCTATTACGACATAGCTGAGTGGAAAAAAATATGTGTGTGGCAGCAATGCGTCACCGTGCTGTAAGAATCACGTCCCGTGGTTTACTGTGGTGCTTTGCCAGAAAGTGTCGCAAATGAAGAGAAACAAAAGTTAGAACTGCCTGTTATAAACTCACAGTTGCGAGTTATAAAGTCAGAATTGCGAGATATAAAGTCGCTATTGCGAGGAAAAAAAGGCAGAATTGCGAGTTAAAAAGTCGCAATATTTTATTTATTTATTTATTTTTTATTTAGTGGCGGAAACGGGCTTCCATAGAAATCAGCCTTTCATTAGAGAATAAAGAATGGAGGCATTAAAAAAATAATAATAAAGTAAAAGTAAGTAGAAGCAGTGCCTGCCCTCATACAAAACTAATGTAACAAACTATTAGAAACTAAATGCCTCTTCAATATTATGATCATCATAGATCCTAAACCTTAGTTTGAATCAAATAAAAACACAGGATGATTCACACTGTAAACTGGAGAGATTGAGCTCAGTAACATTCACATACAAGAATCAGGAAACATGATAATAATGATAATATTTTCTTTTCTTTATTTTATGCTGTTTTGCCATTGCAGGTTAAGCAACTGTGAAATGACAGATGAAGGTTGTTCTGCTGTGACTTCAGCTCTGAAATCAAACCCATCACACCTGAGAGAACTGAACCTGAGCAGGAATAAACTAGGAGACTCTGGAGTGAAAAACCTCAGTGATCTACTGATGAACACACAATTCAAGCTGGAGAAACTAGAGTTAGTATCATTATACTGTACAGCAGTGACAGTGAGATTAAAGTTCACTGTTTAGTTTAAGACCGCTGGGCTCTTGTCACATAATTTCCAGTGCTGCACTTTCTGGCATTTCTCCATTCAGGAATTCAGGAATACAATGTTTTTATGTGTATCTGTAAAAAACAGCATGAAACTTCCTGAAATTTGACATCTTTGCTGTAAAATAAAACAACAGTGAAAACAGACAAAAAAACAGTCTAACAAATGACAGTAGATGTTTCTGACAGTTAGATTTATACTGGACTTCACTCATTTTATTTATTAAGGGAAATGCATATTTACATATTAATTTCCATTGGTAAAATTGACTTATTTGTTGACTGAGGGTCCAGACTTGGATTGTAACTAGTCTCCTCAAATACTCCTCTCTTGGTTTGTTCATTCATATATCAGAAGTTTCCATGATTTTGCTGGTTTATTAGTGAATGTATGACATTTGTTCATGATGCATCATAGATCTGATTCATTGTCTTTTCTCCTTCTGTTTTCAGTCTGTGTGATTGCAGTATTACAGAGAAACAGTGTCTCATCCTGACTTCAGCTCTGAAATCAAACCCATCACACCTGAGAGAACTGAACCTGAACTGGAATCAAATAAAAAACACAGGAGTGAATCACTTATGTGACGTACTGAAGGATTCACACTGTAAACTGGAGAGATTGAGGTCAGTAACATTCACATACAAGAATCAAAATGATTAAAATCACTTCAACAGTTTAAACCAAAACACTTTATAGTATCTAACGATGTCTACAGAAGCTTCTTAAACGAGCTCATCCAGTAAGTAAAACTGTTAAAGTGTGGAATAAAGAGTCTGTTTTACATGAAACAATACTTTTGGATTGAACTATTTTTAGAATTTGCCACAAAAAATTGAAGTTTTATAAGAGAAATCTCTGACTTTTTGCGACAGGTGGGATTCAGCTTACGGCACTTCTCATTCATTCCTATGGTATCCGTAAACGGCGATTGAGTGTCGCACAATTCTGACTGAAATTCAGTGACGTCAGTGCTGTAATGTGATTGGTTATTAAAGGACACGTGATCCAAGTTAGCCATTACGCTTTCTCCAATAGTAACTAATACAGACCCTCTCATCTCCCTATACTAAGAAAATCTCTGACAAGGGGTAATTAGGAACACAGGTGCATAGGATAAAGCAATCAAACTAAACAAGAACAGGAAATTGATCAAATAAGGAAACTCGGGAACAAAGACCGAGGTAAAACAAGGAAAAACATGTCCAAAAGTCTGACACTTGAACATTGAGTCTGTTATTTTTAATGTTATTTTATTTATTTATGTTTTTTGTATTTGTTATCCTAAAAATTCATCATGCACAGAAACCTTACACAGTGAGTCAGATGCATATTAAAAAAAAAACAATACAAAATGGAGTCTTCAAGCATGATTTTGTTGTCCTCTTTCTTCTTAAAAAAAGAAAAAGAAAGGAAATATTGGTCCATCAAATCCTGAGATTGTGTAGAGATTAAGTAGAGTTCCACCTCCTTATCAAGGAGCTGGGGGATTGTCCCGAGTGAGGTGTGATCCCTAACTGTGAGGTGCAGGCCGTGCTACACGCTTACTCCACCGTGTTTGATCAGGTGACTTTGAGGAAAACAAAAAGGCCAGATTCAAACTATGCAAATCAATCAGGAAGGCCAAGAGACATTATAGTCTGATTCTGGGGGGATATTACATCACTGCAGATTCCCAGTGTACGTGACAAATCCTGCAGCTCATCACAGAGAACCAGCAGAAAAGCCAGGGAGCCATGAGTACCAAGACCACACTCCCAGATGAGCTGATTGAGTTCTACGCTCAGTTTGAGGCACCAATCATCAGCCAAAATCATAGGATTCTGGACTCAGAGGGTATTTTGGACACGTCACTCACGGTGTCATCGGTGGAGGTGTGCATGGCTCTGAAACCCATGGAAGGCAGCACAGATGACATCGCGGATGGGCAGTCAGGGTCCAGCCACCTTAGACTCATTAAAATTTGCGTATCGACAAAATCTGTCCACTGATGATGCTGTCAACACTGCCATCCACACAGCACTCACACATTTGGAGGGTAACGACACACATGTGCGAATGCTTTTTATTGATTACAACTCAGCAATAACAGAGACTCTCTTCACCCTCAGACCGACACTCTCCCTCAGAAACTGGTGCTGAACTTCCTGTTGGACAGACCTCAGTCAGTCCGAGTAGAAAATTGGATATGCCCCTGTGTCAACAAGCTTGGCCCCCCTAAATTTGAAATCATGTCACACCAAACAATTTTGGGTGCAATGTGCAGTTTGTCATTGAATTCAGTGATGTCATCATCCAGCTCAGTTCAGTTCAAATAGTATCTGTGCAATCAAGTCGATGATATCACTGGAAATTAAGTGTCCCCAACTAAGCAAACCAGAAAGATTCTTCAGATGTTAAAGGTTTTTTATGGAACCATTTAGACAAAAAAGGTTCTTCTATGGCATCGTGAAGCACCTTTATTTTTAAGAGTGTTGGTCTTGCAACACTCAGCAGCTGTAAGGAAGTCCCAGCAGCCACTGTATTTTCTTAAAGGGGTCATCGGATGCCCATTTTCCACAAGTTGATATGATTCTTTAGGGTCTTAATGAAAAGTCTCTAATATACTTTGTTTAAAAATTCTCAGTGGTTGTGTAAAACAACACCCTTTTTACCTTGTCAAAATCAGCTCTGCAAAAATCATCTCATTCTGGTCGAGGCTGCTTTAAATGCAAATGAGTTCTGCTCACCCCGCCCCTCTCTGATCTCTGTGGAGTGACAAGCCTGTTTACTTTAGCCGCATTTAGCTGCTAAACTTGCTAACTAGCACATTATTAGGAAAGGCGATCACAAAGATTCATTAAAAAAAAACGCTTATACTCACTTCTGCTGTAAGTGAAGCTGGATCATGAATGATTCGCGTGAACATAGACGGATATATGTAGATCGGGAGGCGCATTCCCTTCACAAACAAACGTAATCCACTGCATCTTCAGCGGCTCAGATGTCAGGAGTAAATGACGACCACTACGTTCATTATTACATCCAGCAACACAACACCTCAATCACTCAATCGGGGAGATTCTTGTGTAACTTAAAACAAAAACAAATTTAAAAAAAAATGAAACAAAGAGGGCGGACTGTTAGAACTGATCCGAGGTAAAACGCTCATGTCAATCAACTATCGTGGGAGTGGCTTCTGTCTGTGATTTGAAAAAGGGGATATTATTTTTACAGATTAATTAAAAACCACTGCATGGATTTTTATCATTATAGGGTAGATTTGTACATACACTGCCAACACACATTAATGTTCAAACAACACGTAAAAGTGAACTTAGCATCCGATGACCCCCTTAAGAAGGCTGAGGAAATTTGGCATAGGAAGCGAAATCCTCAGCAACTTTTACAGATGTACAGGTGAAAGTGGTGTGGAAGTTGTACAGTTCAGGACAGGAAAGATCTCCAGCACATGATTAGTAGCCCAACACTGCTTTTTAGTTTAACTACATTTCTCAATGGCATGATGTTAGCGTCAATGTTTTCTGAATCAAAAAGCTTTTCAGTAGCAAAGCTCTTTTTTTGATCAAGTAACACAGTAGCATCAACAAAAGCTACATTTTCCAAAGCATTTCTGAGGCTCAAATCAGAAAAATAACTGCTAAGGATCACTGATCCTGGATCAGTAAGTGACGCCACTAAACCTCAACTCCTTTGGCTCCTCAAATTGTCAATTAAACCTCATTATTCCTTCCACAAATAAATCTCTATACATCTATACAGCCACAAACCAGCTTTGACAGTGTTTATCATTAATTAAAAGACAGTGGGGTTTGTTTTTTTAATATCTGAAAAGGTAGCAGTTTGGGTCATTTCTGGCTGGCAGCAAAAATGTATTTTGCCTATGTCACAGTATGAGGTAAATCCAGCCCTGTACATGATACTGATACTGAGAGCATTGACTGAAGTTGGTTCAATATAAAAATTACAATTTTATTATCAAAAATTACAAAATAATTTTTGCCATGTTACTGTAGCTTAGCTTGCTACATTTCCCAGGAGGATATCTTCAGTGTAGTGGACAGAAATTGCATTTCTAATAACTTTTATAATTTATTAATTATGTTTAGAAGTCTTTTGATGGTTTGCATCAAGGAGCTGTGAAACCGGTTACACTCACTGAATGAATCACATTTGTGTCAAACTCTTACAAAGCAAAAACAAACATTCTCCTTCAATCCATGAACGTTTCTCACAGTTAATGTACACAATCTCACAGTCTGAAGTGTCTGTCACACATGCTGTTGTGAATAATTAAGCAAAGCGTCTTCTGATTGGATAAGAACACACAGTCTCATGAATAATTATGAACTGTGTCACAAACTGTGACGTCAACATGATGTAGATTTGAAACCTGGAAGACAAAAATTGTGCAAAAAGCTCAAAATCAACCACATATTTTTGTGTATATTCATATATTTTTGTATGGTTAATCTGTCTATATGCTATACTGTATACATTTGTGTAATGAAGACTCGCAAAGTAAGTTGTCGTGTGGTCTAAACATTTGAAAGTTGTATTAAGTGTTTCTGTCCACTTCACTTATTGTCCATACAGCAGGTCAAATACCCAACCCAATATCCAATAATTTCAGTTAATAATATCAAAAATACACAAACATTTAAAACTTACAGAAAGCTTTAAATTATTAGCCTACTTTGCTACTTTAAAACGAAATAATTAAAATCCAAAAACAAACTTTTTCATTATGTAATTCATAAAGATGCATTTCTCTCTAAAGGTGTGTTCAATGACCAGATGGCAAGTCAGGAGCATCAACTTCATCTTTGCGACACTGACTCTGAAAATACTAGTTTATTAATAAACAATTTGAATATCTCCTTACTATTTCCCCCGACACATTCATGTTAATTACTTTTGCCGGTGTTTTGCGGCAAGCTTTAGTCTATTGCGTGTGCTTGAACACTAAACACTGGCACTGGCAGAATGAATGTAGCAGAAACACTGTATTTTATGCTTGTTATAGAGTGTGTGCCATCACGTGCACTACTGCTGGTGGCAACAGACCTCTGCAGTGGCAATCAACTACCAAGGTGGTGCGGTTGTCATTGCAACTATCACAGCCCTATTTATAAACAGATTTTCTCATATTTTCTTCTCTTTGTTGTAGCTGCGATCTTTGAAGTAGATTCATCATCTACTTTACGTTTACCTGGCACTTGTTGTCTTTTCAAAAACTTGTTCATGCTTAGAGCAAAACTACTATGCGTCATTCATTCATAATTTTACTCAGCTAATGGCAATTCTCATTTCTGATATCAATTGCACCATCTAGTGGTCTGTTATTTTAGGACAAAAACCGCTACAACTGATAACAGACAGCTGCAGCGGGTACTGCGAGTCGTCTTGAGGTAATAAAATATGATGAAATTCATATTTTGTGTTAAATTATTTACATATGTGGCAAGTAGCCGTATAATAAGCAAGATAATTTCACAGTGGGGTCTTGTATCACCCTGAAAATGTTTCTTTTTACATAAAAATCTAGAGATGTACCGAAATGAAAATTCTTGGCTGAAACTGAAACTGCTTTGTAACAATTATTGATTATTTTATTAATTAATATAGTCATTTTGTAAAACTTTTTAATTTAACTCGATAATATTAATGATACTGAATTAAAAAAAAAAATTACAAGCCAATAAAATAACCACGTTTATTTAAAAAAGTAATAATAAAATTGGACAGAACATATATGAATATTAAATCTCAATATATTATTTTTATTCAGTTCTATGGAACAGAATCAGATATAACTTTTTTTTTTTGACTAATTATCAAAATAATGTATAGTCCTACAAAGCTATTATTATCAGAGCATGTGAGCAGAGCATACAGTCACGAGAGGGTAGCGACATTTTATCAGCGTTGTCCAGTACAGCAGTACTACAGCATGTTACAGCACAGTATGCGACGCTATTGCAAACAGGAACAAGTATACATAGACATTTTCTGTCGGCGCGTTATTTCAATGCAATTCAATTAAAAAAAAATAATTGTATAGCGCTTTTCACAATACATATCGTTGCAAAGCAACTTTACACCAAATTAAAGTGTTTACATTTATGTAGTAGTAGCTTACTAGTGGTGACTATGTCAAGTTGATGTACAGATGGCAGAGATGTGTGGTAAAGATCAATTAATGACATAATCAAACAGACAAAGAACACTATAAATTAGTAAAGAATTCGGTAGTGCTGCATGTTGTTTCAGGGTTGGCATCATTTGAAGTCCTCTGAGGGGTTGGCATCATCTCTTCTTAAGTGTTCTGGCTCCAGACTGGAGTTCCTAGTTACCACGGGATGTCAATCCCATGGCAGAAACAGAGAACAAATAGGAACATAATTAGCGTAGCTGCTGTTCAAACCAATCAAAGACAGATTTGTTCAACCAGAGCTAAAAGATTAATAATGAGCATTTGATCAGATATAACTGCAGGAAAAGTTTATGAGATGCATTATTTGAATGCTTGGCTAAAAAGATGTGTCTTTAATCTAGATTTAAACAGAGAGAGTGTGTCCGATCTCCAAACGTTTTCAGGAAGGCTGTTCCAGAGTTTGGGAGCCAAATGCGAAAAAGCTCTACCTCCTTTAGTGCTATTTTGCTATCCTAGGAACTACCAACACTCCAGAGTGCGTGATGGATTGAAGCGTGATAGAAGACTAGTTAGGTACACAGGAGCTAAACCGTTAAGGGCCTTATAGGTAAGAAGTAATATTTTGTAGCTGATGCAGAACCTAATAGGTAGCCAGTGCAGAGACTTTAAAATTGAAGTAATATGATCATATTTTCTTGACCTGGTAAGGACTCTAGCAGCTGCATTTTGGACTATCTGTAGCTTGTTTATTGAAGATGCAGGACAAACACCTAGTAGTGCATTACAATAGTCCAGTCTAGAGGTCATGAATGTGTGAACTAGCATTTCTGCATCAGAAACAGGTAACATGTTTCGTAGCTTGGCAATGTTTCTAAGATGGAAGAATGCTGTTTTTGTAACATGGGAAATATGATTTTCAAAAGACAAGTTGCTGTCTAATATAACACCCAGACTTTTGACTGTAGTGGAAGTAACAGTACATCCGTCCAGTTGTAAATTGTAAGTCAAAAGATTCTGCGTACTGTTTTTTGGTCCAATAAGTAATATCTCTGTCTTATCTAAATTTAATAGCAGAAAATTATTGGTCATCCAATCTTTTACATTTTTAACACACTCTGTTAACTTTGATAATATAGACGTTTCATCTGGTCTTGTTGAGATATATAGTTGAGTATCATCAGCATAACAATGGAAACTTGTCCTGTGTTTTCTAATTATATTACCAAGGGGCAGCGTGTATATTGAAAATAGTAGAGGACCTAGGACAGATCCTTGTGGCACTCCATATGTTACTGGTGATAACTGAGATGACTCCCCATTTAAATAAACAAAGTGGTAGCGATCGGACAGGTAGGATCTAAACCATCTTAAAGCCTGTCCTTGAATGCTCACATAGTTTTGTAGTCGATCTATGAGTATGTCATGATCTATAGTGTCGAACGCAGCACTAAGATCAAGTAAAACTAGCAATGAGATGCAGCCTTGGTCTGACGCAAGAAGCAGTTCATTAGTGATTTTAACAAGTGCAGTTTCTGTGCTGTGATGGGGCCTGAAATCTGATGAAATTCTTCATAGATATCATTTCTTTGCAAGAATGAGCACAGATACAACTTTCTCTAAAATTTTAGACATAAACGGAAGATTAGAAATGGGTCTGTAATTTGCCAGTTCACTAGGGTCCAGTTGTGGTTTCTTTATAAGAGGCTTAATAACTGCCAGCTTGAATGGTTTAGGGACGTGACCTAAAGATAATGATGAGTTAATAATATTGAGAAGCGGTTCTTCTGCGACAGGTAACAATTCTTTCAGTAGTTTAGTGGGTACAGGATCGAATAGGCATGTTGTTGGTTTAGACACAGTGATGAGTTTATTTAACTCTTCCTGTCCTATAGCGGTAAAGCACTGCAGTTTTTCTTTGGTTGTGACAAAAGTTGACATATTAGACTCAGTAGAATCTACATTGGTTATTGTATTTCTGATGTTATCTATTTTATCAGTAAAGAAATTCATAAAGTCATTACAATTAAACTTTAAGGGATTATTTAGATCGGGTGATGTCTCCAGCCACTGTACTAAATAAGAACCTTGGATTGTGTTGGTTATTTTCTATGAGTTTGTGGATATGCTCGGCCCTGGCAGCTTTTAAAGCCTGTCTATATCTGGACATACTATTTTTCCATGCAATTCTAAAAACTTCCAAGTTAGTTTTTCCTCCATTTTTGATCAAGATTATGAGTTTATTAGGTCAGTAAATGCAAGAAAACAGTGAATCAGTGACGCAAACTCTTAGTAAAGACAATAGTAAATAGTCCTTATTCAGTTAAAATCAGTTCAATGTTGATTCAGTTTGGTTCAAGTAAATGTGTAAAGTCCATCAATTTAAGAGTGAGTCTAGTTCATTTATAAAGCAGCTGTGGAGTAAACAGTGATGTCATCACTGCATAACAACATAATATAGGATAAAGTCTGACTCAATGAGGAATATCAGAAGGTCAAGTCCTGACTGCAGATGAAAGGAGGAGCTGGGGATGGAGGAGGGTAGTTTGCTCCTGAACAAAGTGATAAGCTGCTGAATAATACTGAATGGACCTTATATAAGGAAGTAGTGATAGTTGCTGTATTCCTATAGGTAGACGTGGACCAGCTGAGGATCAGAAGATACAAGCTTGAATGACGTGACCTGCCAAATCTAACACTACACTTATTTACTGCATTGTTTTTTTAAATAATTTTAGCGAAAATATGTTTTCGAAAGTGTGTTTTGCTGCTGTTTTTAAAATAACCACATCATCTGCAGCTCTTGTAGTGCTTTACATCTTCAGCAGCGTAGAGAAGCAACACACATGGAGCAGAAATGACTTGAATGACCCCTTACCCCAACCCTACCCCTAAACCAGGGGTTGGCAAGTTCAGTCCTAGAGAGTCGCTGTCATTTAAAGTTTAGCTCTAACACTAGTCTAACACTCTTGAACAAGCTAATCAATGTCTCTATCACTAGAGAGGTACAGGCAGGATTTTTTTTTTAGGGTTGGAGCTAAACTCTGCAGGACAGCGGCTCTCTAGGAATGAACTTGCCTACCCCTGCCCTAAACGTACCCCTCACACAAGACTTTTTGCAGTTTTACACTTTCAAAAAATCTTTGTTTTGTAGAATTTATAAGCTTCTTTCCAAAAAAAAAAAAAAAAAAGTAGTGAAACCAGTGAACACACAGCAAGGAAGTGGTTAAACTCTAAAACATCATGAGTGCAAAACAGACTCAAACACTGAACATACACACACTAACAGTCAGAAGACTCGAATAAGAGGTTGAAATCAGATCAGACCCACATGAATTAAACTCTGATAAAGAATTCCTGTTCATTTTTCTTCCTTTTTTATTTAAATTCTATGTTATGTGTAACAAAAAGCTTTCTCTGTGTTCAGGTTTGGCTCTAGTAATAATAATGCAAAAACTGAGAGCTCACATACTTGTTTAAAATAAATAAATAAATAAACTTGACAAAAAGTAGTATTTGAGAATGTCTGAATATATATCCAAATCCATAATCTAATAAAAGTAAGCAATTAAAAACATCAAGCCTCTCTTGAAGCATCTTGGAGACGTTGCCACAGTTCTTCTGGATTGAGTCTGTCTCAGTTTGTTCTGTTTCTTCATGTCATTCCAGACGAACTGAATGATGATGCGATCAGATCTCTGTGTGGAGCACTGGCTGTTGTCAAACTCCTTGTGCAAACAAAAATCTCACTGGATTATTACAATTAATGGCAAAATGTTTGGAAATGTAAACTGATATTTCCTACTGACACACTACAGCAAAAGATAGAAATAACTGACTTAAAACTGTTTTTTAGCTGGTGAAAATACTAGTGGCCTAAGACTATTGCACAGTACTATATAGAACAAAAATATATTACACTGATTTTATTGAAAAGAAAAAAAGTTACATTTTAGGTGTTCAGTCTTATTTGACCATGAAGAGCATAAGTGTACCTCACAAATGAAAGTGACTGTAAGATGGAGATACTGCAGTGAATTGATGTCTAACAATTTAAAGTTCCTTTTTTTGTTTGAATCGATATTCAGTTGTCAGATTTTGCTTTACAGTTTTAGTTCATTTGTAAAAGGAATAAAATAGAATTCTGTTAGGGATTTACGTTGTTTAGGTCATTTCTAGAATAACTGATTAATCATCTGAATGTGACATTTTCATTCTGGTTCTAGACTTTCAGACTGCGGTATCACTGAAGAAGGTTATAAAGCTCTGGCTTCAGCTCTGAGATCAAACCCTTCACACCTGATAGAGCTGGATCTCACAGGAAATGATCCTGGACAATCAGGAGTGAAGGAGCTCAGTGATTTACTACAGGATCCAAACTGTCAACTCAAGACACTGAGGTAAAATGTGATGAAATAATGTAAAATAAATGATATATAGGTGAACTTTTTCTTTTTATACTTGTATAATATGTTGAACAACCTGTTGCTGCATCAAAATTAAAGAAAAAAACAAAAAACAACTTGGGCTTTTAAATAATGCTTTTTATGTTATCCGTTGTATAAAAGGTGAGAACTGAATTGATTCCTGTTTTATCTTCTCTTCTGCAGGTTTTTGGGTCCTGCTGCAGATGAAGCCTGTCAGTATGTGACTGGAATTGTGGGTAAAAACCCGTTACTCCTGAGAGAACTGAATCTGAGTGAACATGAACTAGGAGACACACGAGTGAATCAGATCGCTGCTCTACTGCAGGATAAACACTGTCAACTCAACACACTGAAGTGAGTATCTTACAACATTTCACATGCATTTACATGTGAGCAGATAATGAGCTAGTATTAATAAATCTTGTCCTTCAACCAGTACCCTCCAACATTTAGCAAAACAAAGCACACTGAAAAGAAGTGTCATGTCTTTAAAATTGAAATCTATTGTTTTCTATGTGTGTTCAAACACTGGTGGCATCACTCAAAATCTGTCAGTGGCTATTAACTACAACAAAACTCACGTAGTTTCCCATTAAATTGCATTAACAATAATTTGGGACAAATGTTAGTGTGTACTGACTTCACTCTAAGCTGGACGATTGGCAGCTTAGTTTCTTCTATCAACTTAATTTAAAGCAAAATTGATGCCACTTTGTTCATTCCTTAAGTGAACTTCTGCCTGTGCACTAGTGATTAGATTCACTGTTTTGAACATGGGTCAGTGATGTGAAATTGGTGTGTTGGTGTAGATACATTTATAAAATAATGACGATCAGATTGTTTTTTTGAGATGATGGAAAATGTTAATGTTGTGACTTAAATTAGAGGATTAGTAGTCATAAGTGCTTTATATCAGTTTCATTCGTTGATTTCAGTAATAAGAACAGAAACAGTTTATATCAGGGGTGGCGAACTCCATTCCTGGAGAGCCGCAGCCCTGCAGAGTTTAGCTCCAACCCTAATTAAAACTCACCTGCCTGTTGTTTTCTAGTAACCATTCAGGCCTTGATTAGCTTGTTCAGGTGAATTTGATTAGGGTTGAAGCAAAACTATGCAGGGCTGTGGCTCTGCAGGACCGACGTTCGCCACCCTGGTTTATCTAGTCATTTATTGGGCAGTTCCCCTTTATGAATAGTTGCCCATAATGCTTCAGAATCAAGAGTGAGCACACGAATGAAGAAGAATTGAACGATAGAGTTTGTGTGTGCGCAGTTAAGAAAAGTCATCCTTGCATAAATCCTGCTCGAAATTTCAGCAAAGCAGTTCTTTTGTTTTAATTCAAGTCGTCATGAGTCATTATTGCTTGCTAAGCGAAGATGACACGACAAACGTCTGGTGCCGAAACCCGGGATACTAGCAAGCAACACACGAAATGGCGGATTGGCTTGAAAGTAGGGCTGTTCGATTCCGAAAATTTTGGAATCAATTCCGATTCCTGGTTCTAGAATCGATTCCTCACTGTTGTTTTCTTTTCGATTCTTGTATTTTATAGTGTGGAGGAACCTAATTTCGCCATGACTGCAGGATATAAAGATCTTAGAAAGTAGCCTAATCATAATGTGAAGATTTATTTAAAAAAAAAAAAAAAAATTATGACACATTTCTGTTAGGGGTGTAACAGTATGTGTATTCGTACCGGACCGTCACGGAGCAACTTTTTAAAATATACAATTAATGTTTATTTGCAACGTATGCATACACGTACCGTTAATGAAACTTAATAACCAGAACAACAACACCGATATAAGAGCTTGTGGTTTATCTGTCAAATCAGATGCGCTCTCGGCCACTGATCTGTGCTCTTGGCGTTTTCTTTCAGAATTATCATTGGCTGATAGAAAGGTTAAAAATAGCATTTTATTTAAGATGGTAGAATCAAGACCCTCGATCGCGTCATGATCTGTTCTGTCGTGCTGCACTCAAAACTGTGGACAGTATAAGGCCGTTTCACTGTAAAATAGCCTTTGAATCGTTTTTGAACTGGTTCATTAAAACGATCTATTCAAAAGAACCTTTTCGTGGAAACGAATCAGACTTGTAATCACTATTAGCGAGCAAGGCTGCATCCTCAAACTCAGACGTGCTTAGTACAGACTCTCTTCATTCAGTTTATTTTCGTGAATCGATGTTCAGCAACGTTTGATGACAACAGCTGAGATATGCAGCCTTCGTATGATGCAGCTTTTCGTTTGAGAGGCGCCCATAGATAAGCTTTGTTGAACTGAAAACGGCTATGAGTGGAGAGTCGATTCCCCTTGATGGGATCGATTCCAAACTTTGGAATCGACTCTCGACTCCCAACGCCTCGGAATCGATTCTTTTTGGAATCGACTCCCAGCCCTACTTGAAAGACTAATCAGAAAAGGAAGTAGTGATGGGAAGTTCGGCTCTTTTCAAAGATTCGGCTCTTTTGGCTCGGCTCCCTTAAAAGAGCCGGCTCTTACGGCTCCCAAATGGCTCTTTATTTAGTATCACTCAGAGCCTTCTATTTTAGCCCAATTTATCAATTGTGAATGTTTTGTGTATTGGTAAGCAACTTTTTAATTCCTTATTTTTCATTAAAAAAATACACAGTTACTATTATTTAACATTTTAATAAAACTTTAATTGAACAATTGAACACAACCACAGCAAACAAATCAAATAACCTAAATAAAGGGAAAAGTCTTAACATATATAATAAACATATATAACAAAACACTTTTGTCTTTAGTGCTTTACTGGGGAGAACATACGTGGGGTTTAAGGCCTGGACAAATGTTTTAAATCCTTTGTCCTCCACAATGGAAAATGGCTGAAAGTCACTGGCTATCATTTTAGCCAGCTCCTCATCAACACTTATCTGTTTGGCTGGGGTCATTTGTTTTAGAATAAATGTGCTCATCTTGGTTTGACCTGCAGTTTTCGGCAAGACAGTGGAACCTGCAGCAAACTTACTTGGCTCAGGGCCAGTGGATGGCACGCTCGGTTGCTCTCTCTCCTCCAGCTGCACGGATGGGTGGGAAGTTTTTAGATGTCTGTGCATGTTTGTTGTTGACCCTGCTCTAACAGATATTTTCATTTTACAAATTCTGCACTCAGCTTTGCAGTCTCCAACATCATTGAAATGCAGCCAGATGCTGCTTCTTTTTCGTTTTTCACTTTCTCCCAATGGACTCGCATTTAATGCCGTCTCCCCCGCCTCTCTCTGTCGCTCTGTGTACCTGGCCTGTACCACTACACTCGCTATCTTTAAAGCATGCGCCCCCTTTCCTTCTTTCACATAATGGTACGATCCTAGTGGGTCCTCCCATGTGATTAGCCGCATGGTGTTCCCAAATGAAGCCCCGCCCCTACTTACAGCAGAAGATTCGGCTCTCCCCGACGGGAGTCGGCTCTTCTCGTTCGCTACAAAGAATCGGCTCTTAGAGCCGGCTTGTTCGCGAACGACACATCACTAAAAGGAAGAGCTGTGCGCGATTCCACAACGCGACTCCTGCAAGACATGGAAACAGAGGTGAACAAAGAAGATCCGGTTATTGACCGATTACGTGAACTGTCAGCCCTGTTATCTGAAAAGGAGGAAACGCTGCTGGAGCTGGATGTCGGAATCGAGGAAGGGACGGACACTGATGATTTAGAGAATGAGATCGCGGATGTTGAGGAGTAGAAAGAGCGCTGCGCGAAAGCAGCAGACGAGCAGCACAGACAAACAGTTAAGTTACCTAAGTTGATTACTGACAAGTTTAACGGTGAAATTAGTGTGTGGCAAGACTTTTGGAATCAGTTTGAAACCGCCATTGACAAGAACGATGCGCTGAGCAAAACAGAAGTTTAACCCACCCAGCAAAAACTCGTCGAAAAGACGTCGAAAGGACGACAATGCCAGACGTCTAAACAACGTGAAAATTTGGTCGAAAAGTGAAAGACGAAAAGACGTGTTTTTCAGGTCGTCGAAAAGACGTCTATAAAAAGACGTCCAAATTACGCCTAAATATGGTTGTAAAGTGAAAGTTAAAAAGACGTCTTTTTCAGGCCGAATTTCAACCGTAAATTCATGATTATATTTATCTCATATTCAAAATAAGACAATTCACAAAAGAGTACTAAAACATTTATTGACACATTAAATACATCTTTCAAGTAAAAAACACTTTCCTGCTCACAAATTAAGCCTGCATTTGATTAAACATACCGTAAAAACAGTAAAATTATAAAATATAACTATATGTTTTCTATATGAATACATTGTGAGAAGTAATTAATTCATGTGAACTACACTGTCATCATAATTACTCCATTCAGTGTCACATGACCCTTCAGAAAACATTTTAATATGATTTGCTGCTCAAGAAACATTTCTGATTATTATCAATGTGGAAAACAGTTGTGCTGCACAATATTTTTTGTGGAAAACATATTTTCAGTATTCTTCAAATACAACTTTCAAAGGAGCAGTATTTATTTGAAACTGATTTTTCAAAACAATAATCTTGAAAAATCTGAAAATGTTTATAACACAGGACAATGACCAATTCTAACCACATTAGAACACATCTCACCCAAAAAATGCCAATTTTGCCATTAATTACTTACTCTCATGTCACTCCAAACCCATAAAAAACTTTTGTGCAGAATACAAATAAGGCTATTTTTAACAGATGCCTTGTGTATGCAAAAAACAGCAACAACAACAAAATTACGTCTTTATTCATACATTAGGTATCTCCAACACATTTTCACAAAAGCACCATAAGATTTTTGTTTGTGTGTTTGAATAAAAATGCAATGTTTTCTGTGCATATAAACCATTCACATCACTTCATAAAATTAAGATTAAACAACTGAAGTCACATGGCTTACTTTAATGCTGTCTTTTCTACCTTTCCAAAAGTTTTACAGGTTTGGAAAGACATGAAGGTGAGTGCTGAAAATATTTGGTTTAACCTAACACATTAGTTAAACAGTTCCCTCAGGGGCATCAGTAGATCTCTGCCTGATCTCTGGTCTTCTGGTTCTTCTGCTCCTTCCACCATCCCAATCCTGGATTTTTGAGCCACGACAAAAGTTTCCACTTTAAATGCTTCAGCCTGGCTGCTTTTTCTCCAGCATCTAAAAATGAGAGAGAAAACAAGAACCAAAATGTAAATGTTAAAAACAAACAAATAAACAAAAGAGTGGGAACTGACTTACAGCATGAGAACAATTTTCTAGAATTTTTAACACAGTTTTATGTCACTTCCTATATATGCATCACAAATGTGGTACAGTTAAAATTACTATGCAAGTACTAAAAGAATTCAGCTGCTGAAATGTTAAATGGATAGTACATAAGAACTGTACTGAAACAGTGTTCCCTACAATGGTTATAAAAGCTGAAACATATATAAATACTAAGAATGTGTTTGACATTTAAAAAAAAAAAAAAAAAAACTTACACAGCAAAAGATGCAGTGACCTGTAGCTGAATGGACTTTGGTTTTATTTAGCTGTGACTGACACAAAAAGGAATAGAAAATAATAACATCACTGAATATGAGTCAAAAATTACATATTTCCGTTCAAATGAAAGTGTAATTATTCTTCATGAGTGATTAATTAGTGTGTCAGGGGTTCTTCTCAACTCTGGCCCTCAAAGTCCACTGCCATACAGAGGGTGCGTCTCAATCACCTTAATAGTTTGCTAGGTTGTGAACTGATAAATTGTGATTACAAATTCAGACATTGATAAGGACAGTGGTTCACTACACACTGGTGACTATTTCCATCCTCACTGTACAGCATCACTACTGATATTTACACAAGCATTAAAATGAAACTCTCTTTTAATGCTATTTACAGTGCATTATGATAAATACTTTGTTACATGAATGTGCAAGATCTCAGCCATAAATAAATTGTAAATGTTTGCTAGATTAGACATTACCTGTCTAAAGATGTATGTTTATGCTGAAATATGATATTGGTTTGTGTTTTAAAATCGGTCACATGTCATTTTGTAGTGAATTCTCTCTTAAGTTTTGAGCTTCAGAACTTCCTATAAGGGAACGTAGTGAGCATCGACGCTTCCTGGTTTTCACAGCTATTTAGGGAGCACACATTTCAGTGCACAGTAAAAATTTTGTGATTAAGGCATCCCTTAAAGGAGAAGTCCACTTCCAAAACAAAGATTCACAGATAATGTACTCACCCCCTTGTCATCCAAAACGTTCATGTCTTTCTTTCTTCAGTCGTTATGTTTTTTAAGGAAAACATTTCAGGATTTTTCTCCATATAATGGACTGATATGGTGCCCCGATTTTTAAATTCCATAATGCAGTTTAAATGCAGCTTCAAACGATCCCAAATGCGGTTGTAAATTATTCCAGCTGAGGAAGAAGGGTCTTATCTAGCGAAACGATCGGTTATTTTTATTAAAAAAATACAATTTATATACTTTTTAATCTCAAACGCTCGTCTTGCCTTTCTCTCCCTGAACTCTGTGTATTCTGACTCAAGACAGTTAAGGTATGTTGAAAAACTCCAATCGTATTTTCTCCCTCAACTTGAAAAATAATTTCGAAATCATCCTACATCACTGCAGAAGTACCGACACAGTGTTTGCAAAGTGAACATGCAAAGAAGATCAAACAACCTTAACAAAAAAGGTAAAACAGCGATATAAGACGATTTTGAAGTTGAGGGAGAACATGAGATAGGAGTTTTTCGACATACACTAACTGACATGAACCGGAACAAACCAGAGGTCGGGATGAGCAAGATAAGACAAGCATTTGACATTAAAAAGTATTTAAATTGTATTATTTTTATTAAAATAACCAATCGTTACGCTAGATAAGACCCTTCTTCCTCGGCTGGGATCATATACAGCTGCATTTGGGATCGTTTGAAGCCGCAGTTAAACTGCATTTTGGAAGTTCAAAATCGGGGCACCATATCAGTCCATTATATGGAGAAAAATGCTGAAATGTTTTCCTCAAAAAACATAATTTCTTTGCAACTGAAGAAAGAAAGACATGAACATCTTTGATGACAAGGGGGTGAGTACACTATTTGTAAATTGTTGTTCTGGAAGTGCAGTTCTCCTTTAACCACTGACTAATGATCAAGGGACCTGAGAGATACACACCCATAGTTTAGGTAAATTTATAGTTAAACTGAAGACCTTGATTAGTTTGTTCAGATGCACTGGACTAGGTTGGAGCAAAACGCATGTAAGTGGACCTCGAGAGACAATGTTGAGATCTCCTGCAATATGTTCTGAACATGACAACTCAGAGAGGCAGGATGACTTACAACTCTGGTTTCCAGTCCTGGTTATTGAGGACTTATTGTGGACTGGCTACTGAAGTTCTGCAGAGTTTCTGGTGATCCTTGATCAGCTGCTCAGGTCTGCTTAATTCGTGTTGGAACTATCGATCCACTGAAAAATAAGAAGAAATATGAAGTCACAGATGCATTTTTATTTATTGTTAGTCTTACTATATTCTTAACATAAGTTATCATTACCTTGTGTTTTATTGATGATTTTCAGTCTCTGAAATAGAAAAGTTCTATTAGTTATGAATGACATCATACCAGTTTTAACACCGTGAGCAAAATGCATACAACATACGACACAATACGATAGAACCTATTATAATCAGCGATGCTGTCTACACTGGATGAGGCACAGCGCAACACTACAAATCCCCGACAGCAAACTGATGCCGCGTTCTATTTACCATGTACTGACACAAAGTTCAAATGATTTTCAATGGTCGCTCTGGATTGCATCCAGCATAGACAGACAATCTACGTCATTGTGCATTGTATTCTTGGTATACAATACAAATCATCAAAGGTAAAAAAAAAAAAAAAAAAAAAAATCTGTTTACGTTAATATTTTTAAGAGCTTCTTGCACTTTATTAGAATAAATGGACTAATATTTGTATCCCTTGTGTTACTAACATTTGTGGTCAGTTTTGTTTGTTTTTGAAATAAGTCTCTTATGTTCACCAAGAAAACTGCATTTATTTGATCATAAATAAAAACAGTAATGTTTATTATTACAATTTAAACTAACTGTTTTCTATGCGAATACATTGTAAAATGTAATTCGTCATAAGTAGAATGCGGTAGCAGTTTACTGTATGGGATTTGTCGTGTTGCCCCTCGCCACATCCAGTGTAGACAGCATCAATGATTATAATGGGTTCTACTGTATTTTGTCATGTCGCTTGTGTCCAGTGTAGACATGGTGTAAGCATAATGATGCTGCAAAATCAGGTTAGATCACTTTTTAAAACATAATGAAATAGAAAATAGTTATTTAAAAATGGTAATTTCACAATATTACAGTTTTACTGTATTTTATTCAAATAAATGCAGCAGTTGTTGCCATAAAAGACTTATTTCAAATACATGTCAAATCTGACCCTTAAACTTTTGAATGGTAGTGTTTGTTTAAGGCATTACTTACTGGTCATATGGTTCATAATGTCTAGAGATGTTCTTTGACAGGAGATACGCTCCAACTCTGGTGCACAGCCATTCCAGGAAGGAACACAAACAATCTGGAACATAAACAATCTGTCAACAATATTTATCATACAATGTCAAGTTTATTAGAAGTAAACTATAGCAAAGGTGAAATGCAGAAAAGAAAAATAAATAATATATAGAATATACAAAACAATACAGTTTAATAACAGAATTTACATTTTTACTTTTACTTATTTAATGCTCATTTACAGTGTTACTTACGTTTGTATGTTAAAGTCCTTTTAAAATATTTAACAAGCAAACAAACATAAAAGTATATAGATATATATAATTTTGCAAAAGAAAATTACAGATGCGTGGTGATATAGGCTAAATATATTATGAAAGATACATTTAAAGTAATTTAATAAGCTTTCTCAGATCACCTGTGTTTTTTATATCTCTGTCAGCAGCTCCCTTCAGAAATTGTAGAATCAGGAACTTTTCCTGTGTCATAGAAGTTTTTTTTTCTGAAACTGCTGAAGTCACAGGACAAGTTGAATCAATATTTGTTTACCATGAAAGGTCAAAACATGCTTAAAGTACTTTTGTATCTGATTAACCGTACATTGCATACTTCTAGGTTAAATAAATGAGCTTACTTCCTTTCACCCAATGACAAATTGCCTGCAAAACCTTTATAAAAAAAAAAGCAAAACAGCAAGTAACGTTAATTAAGATGACATTAAAAGCCCAAACTTTCATAAACAAGAGCTCAAGTCAATAGTTAACCTAACTTACCTCTTATAGTTAGTATACAGTTCAGATGCTAACAGACTTTTTCTGAAGACAATAAACCATTTCTATAAAGTAAATATTCAACAGAAGTGTATCATTTACATGAAAGAAAGTGTCAGGAACACATGCATGTACTATTTGTGTAATATTAGAGACTAAACTTACCTGAAATTTGTGAAAACAACCGTGGAAGATGTGTTTTGCTGCTCGACAGTTGAGTTTCCGCCCCATTTCCATGGTAACTCCTTCCGCTCCGGACTTGAATGTTCAGTGTGTGTGCCCATTAAAGCAAGCAAATGTCACGCAGAATGTATAAATGCCATCATAAAGTAATATTACATGATGTAAATGAAGTAAAACACTTACTTAAATACATATTTTAAATAAGATAAAACACTTACTTCTAGTGTTTTCCTTTCTAGTGTTTAGGTGCACACAGCATATTGATATCATCATGAAGTAATAGTACACATAATGTAAATGAAGTAAAACACTTACTTTTGGCGTTTTCCTTGATAAAACCAACTTTTCCGTCTGCTTCACATTGTGATTGAAAGAAAATATCTCTCTGAGAAAAAGTTCAGGAGAGCACAGCACATAAATATCACTATAAATCCATACAACGTTATAAAACACACATTTTAAATGAGATGAAACAGTTACTTAAAGTGTTTCCCTGTTAAAAGCGACCTCCACGTCAGCACTGCATAGCGATTAATATCTGTGAGAAAATTTAGGATAATTTAGGGCGCACATCATATAAATATCATCATTAAGTAATATTATCTCATGAAATACATAATGTAAATGAAGTAAAACACTTACTTAAATACATATTTTAAATGAGATAAAACACTTACTTTAGTGTTTCCTGTTGAAAGCGATGCACTGCATAGCAATTCAGATCTATGAGAAATGTTTAGGTGCACACAGCATATTAATATCATCATAAAGTAATATTACACATAATGTAAACGAAGTAACTTATTTTTGGCTTTTTCCTTTATAAAACCAACTTTCCCGTCTGCTCCACGTTGTAATTTAAAGAAAATATCTCTCTGAGTAAAAGTTTAGGAGAGAACAGCACATAAACATCACTATAAATCAATATGATGTTATAAAAAACATATTTTAAATGACATAAAACACTTACTTCTAGTGTTTCCCTGTTAAAAGCGACCTCCACCTCAGCACTGCATAGCAATTCAGATCTCTGAGAAATGTTTAGGTGCACACAGCATATTAATATCATCATACAGTAATATTACACATAATGTAAATGAAGTAAAACACTTTTCCTTAATAAAACCAACTTTCCCATCCGCTCCGCATCGTGATTGAAAGAAAATATCTCTCTGAGAAAAAGTTCAGGAGAGCACAACACAGAAATACAGTGATCATAATTATTATACATAATGTAAATGAGGTAAAACACTTACTTTCTGTGTTTTCCTTGATTAAACGAACTGCCCTGTCTGCTCCGCATCGCGAGTGAAAGGAAATAACGTTACCTCTCAAAGAAAAAGTTTAGGGGTAACATTAATTGCACAGCGCTCTCGTCTGTTCCGCATGGCGATTGGAAAAAAATGTCTTTGAGAAAAGTTTAGCGGCATACAGCACATTAATATCGTTATAAAACGATATGATATTACAAAACACATTTTGTGCGTAAGATTAAACACTTTGTTTCGTTGTTTCCCGTCCTCATATGCTCCGCATCGCGAGGAAAGAAAATGGCGTCCGAAAAAAATATTTCAAATGGGTGAGGCGCGCACACGAGGAAATATCCCGGATGTGAATTACTACTAAATCCGACGGACCAAACAACGACCAATTTTCAACATCGATTTTAGGGCAACTTTGGACCAAAATTAGACGGACCAAACAAAGACCAATTTTCGACGTCGATTTTTGGGCTAAATTAGGACTAAATCCAACGGACCAAACAACGACCAATTTTCAACGTCGATTTTTGGGCTAAAAGAAGTCCATGACGGGCCGACTTGATTTAGCCCAAAAAACGACGTCCAAATGACGTCTGGTGCTGGGTGGGAACTACTTAAAGACAGATCTAACCGGCACTGCTTCAAAGGCAATAGCGGGACTGATGTTAACAGACCGTAATTATGATCACGCGATCGATCTGCTGCAGAATCGCTTCGGAAGTAAAGACCTGCTTATTAACGTGCACATGACCAAGCTGCTGAATCTCTGCCCAGTAAAGAAATCTCATGACGTCACTGCTCTGAGACAACTTTATGATGAATGTGAAGTACATATCCGCAGCTTGCAATCGCTGGGTGTCGCATCAGAGGCATATGGCAGCTTGTTGTGCCCTGTTCTGCTACAGATGATTCCAGACAACATTGCTCTCCAGTACAGTCGACACAGAGAAACCAGAAATGAATGGAAAGTCTCAGAAGTTATGGAATTCCTGCAGAAAGAGATTCTGAGCAGAGAAAGAACCATGCAGCTGATTAAGTCAGGTAATTCCAGAGACGGTCAAAGTTGTCAGAAACCAGGTAAAAGACAAGACACATCATTTGAAATGAAGCACAGAAAGCACAACATGCCGTCAGCTGCAGTACTGCAAACCACCAGTCAAAGAACACAGAACTACCTTTTCTGTGACAACGCAGCACACAAACCAGAACTGTGTCCAGAAACTGATATCGCTGCATGAAAACACAAACTGACGAAGATGGGACGATGCGTTGTGTGCCTTGGGCCAAAGCACATCGTAAGATTCTGTAAGACTAAAATGTGCTGTAATGTATGTGGAAGCCAACACCACAGTGCTGTATGTGAGAGAAGAGAGACGTGTACTTCTGACACTGATGACAACAAAGACAATGTTGTTTCTTCCTTTGCGTCACGTTCAGTAAAGATACAGTCCGCTAAACAGAACAACACTGTGCTGCTGCAGACCGTAAGAGCGTGTGCAGAAGGACCTGCTGGACGTAGAAGCATTCGCTGCTTACTGGACGGAGGCAGCCAGAGAAGATTCATCAGTGAGAATACAGTAAGAGATTTAAAGTTACCTGTGATCAAGCAAGAAACAGTCATTCTTCATACTTTTGGCTCTGCAGCACCAGTAACGGCGAAGCGCAACACAGTGAAGGTAACTCTAAAGAACGTCTGGCAGAAGGGGCAGAAGATTGAAATAGAAGCACTCGAGACGCCTCAAGTGTGCACTGCCGTGATGAAGATTCCAGGTGAGCACATCGAAGCATAGCTGAAACGAAAAGGCTTGCAGTTAGCAGATTAAACAGACGATGGCACTCATGATACAGAGTTGTCGATTGGTGGAGACTACTACTGGCGTATAGTGTCAGGCCGAGCAGAAAGAATTACAGACGCACTTGTAGCAGTTGAGAGCATCTTTGGATGGTCAGTGCAAGGCCCAGTTAAAATGTCTATTGTTGCTGATGCAGCCTGCGTGTGAGTACAAGTTTCTGAAGATGCGCTGGTTTCACAGCTCCTGAAAGCATTCTGGGAAATAGAGTCTCTCGGTATCACCATGAAGCAGACAGAAAATCCTGAGGAAGAGGAGGCTCTTCTCCAGTTTGAAAAGACAACTCACTACAAAGACGGACGATACAAAGTTGAATTGCCGTGGCGACCTGATAAACCAGAACTTCCAGATGACTACAGAACTGCAAAGAAAAGATTTGAAGGCCTTAAGAGACAGTTGCAGTCAGATCTAGTGCTGCGTCACCGATACAATGAAGTCGTGAATAATTAGCTTGAGCAAGGCATCGTCGAAGACATAGCGGAGGAGGATTCATTTCCAACCGCTGTGAAGTATTACATGCCTCATCACACTGTTTTCTGGGAAGACAAGGTAACACCAAAACTCAGAGTAGTGTTTGATGCCTCATCACATGACATAGGCTCTCCATCACTTAATCACTGTCTACTTACTGGTCCTAACCTGAATCCAGATCTGCTCAGTATATTGATAAATTTCAGACTCCATGCGATTGCATTTACAGCAGATATCAAAAAGGCTTTCTTGCAGATCTCTCTTGCTGAGAAGGACAGGGATGCTGTGCGATTCCTCTGGCTCGCTGCACTGCTCCATGAAGACAGAGGTGAGACGCCGCGTGTGCTACGGATGATGAGGGTGGTGTTCGTAGTCTCCCCCAGCCCATTTCTGCTCGCAGCTACAGTAAGGAAGCATTTAAAGAAGTATGAAACACAACTTTCTGAGGTAGTGAAGATAATAAAAGAATCACTTTATGTCGATGACTTCATCTCCAGTGCAAGTGATGTTGAGAAAGCTTTCTCCATAACTGCTAATGCCAAACAGGTTATGTCTACAGCTAGCATGGACCTCTGCAAATGGACAACAAACAGTCCAGAGTTGAAGGAGAAATGGAAAATAACGACAACTGAACCAGAGACAGAGACACCAGGAGCCATACTGAAGGTGTTAGGATTGGAGTGGAGGACTGAAACGGATGATTTCGTCTTTGACCTGACTGCATTGCTGGACGCTGTAGCAAAAAGAGAGAACACCAAAAGGCGCGTTCTGAAACTCTCTGCTCACATATTCGACCCAATAGACTTTCTAACTCCTTTCGTTGTGCATGTGAAATGCCTTTTTCAAGAGATGTGGATTCAAGGCCTCGGCTGGGATGAGGATCTTGCACAAGAATGGCAAAAGTGGTGTTCAGAACTTCCACAGATCCACCACATAGTCATCCCCCGCTGGTATGGAGTAAAATCTGAGTACAAGCACAATGCGCAACAACTTCACGTGTTCTGTGACGCAAGTAAGAAAGTTTATAGTACAGTTGCATACCTGCTGCGAGAGACGGATGATGGAACAAAGACTACATGCCTCGTCGCTTCAATGTCCAGAGTAGCTCAGCTGAAGAAGACGTCCCTGCCAAGTCTGGAGTTAATGGGAGACTAGGAAACAACCTGCTAAAGCCTCTGAATATGGAGCTCCGACAAGTTCACCTTTTTACAGACTCGATGATCGTGCAGTGGATTCGCAGTCCAGCTCACAAATGGAAACAGTTTGTGTCAAACAGAGTATCAGAAATACAGTCCTTAATCGACCCCGCAATGTGGTCGCATTGTAAAAGCAAAGTCAATCCAGCAGATCTCCCGACCAGAGGTCAGACTCTAGTGAACCTAAAGGAAAGTGAACTATGGTGGAAAGGACCCCCAAGAGAGTGATGATGATCAGAGTGATGAAGACGTGAGTAATGAGCTCAAACAAGTTCAGCAGATCAGTGTGTAACTCAACAGCAGCAGCGACCAAAGTGAAACAGAACCTGTGCTAGATTTACTGAAGTACAGTAAACTGAAGAAGGTATTGCGGGTCACTGCTTGGATTAAGAGGTTTGTCCACAATGCAAGTTCAAGATCCAGGAGAGGAGGTGAGTCGACTGCTGAGGAAATGTTTGAGGCTGAGAAGTACTGGACCAAAGTGACACAAGTTAGCAGCTTTAATCCTGAGATAAGTTTGTTTAAAGCTGGTAAATCACTGAACTCAGATTCAAAAATCCGAGATTTGAAACCCTTTCTTGATGCTGACGAATTGCTCTGTGTTGGAGGCAGACTGCAACAGTCAAACTTCAGTTACAGAGAAAAACATCCATGGATTGTACCTAGCAAAGGCAGATACTGCAAGCTGCTAGTTCAATACAACCATGAAGTGACCATGCATTCTGGTCTCAGAGACACACTTGTACGAATTAGAAATAGACAGTGGATTCTGCAAGGCAGACAACTTGTAAAAACTATCCTGTCGAAATGTACAGTGTGCAAAAGATTTAAAGCAAAGCCCACACAACAGGACATGGCTCCACTGCCACGAGACCGAATAACAGAGACCCCTCCATTCAAAGTGACTGGCGTAGACTTTGCAGGTCCGCTCTATGTGAAGAATGATTGAGTGCTATGCAATGCTTATATCACTCTGTTCACATGTGCAGTCACCAGAGCAGTGCATTTAGAGCTTGTTTCAAGTCAGTCAACAGAAAGTTTCCTGTTAGCACTTAAGCAATTTATTTCCAGAAGAGGACTGTGCAAGGTCATTTATTCAGACAATGCCAAAACTTTCAAAAGAGCAAGGCGATGTTGTGACTTAAATTAGAGGATTAGTAGTCATAAATGCTTAATAAAAGTTTTATTTGTTGTTTTCAGTAATAAGAGCAGAAACAGTTTATATAGTCATTTATTGGGCAGTTCCCCTTTAAGAATAGTTGCCCATAATGCTTCAGAATTGAAAGTGCGCACAAGAATGAAGAAGAAGTGAATGATAGAGTATGTGTGTGCGCAGTTAAGAAAAGTCATCCTTGTGTAAATCCTGCTCGAAATTTCAGTGAAGCAGTTCTTTTGTTTTAATTCAAGTCGTCACAAGTCATTATTGCTTGCTAAGCGAAGAAGACACGACAGTTAACATCCTAATGGTGTAATAAATGCGAATGGAGTCTTGTTTTAGTGTGTGTTTTGTCTTTTTTATAGACTTTCAGACTGCAGTATCACTGAAGAAGGTTATAAAGCTCTGGCTTCGGCTCTGAGATCAAACCCTTCACACCTGATAGAGCTGGATCTCACAGGAAATGATCCTGGACAATCAGGAGTGAAGGAGCTCAATGATTTACTACAGGATCCAAACTGTCAACTCAAGACACTGAGGTGAGACATGATGAAATAATGCAAAATAAATGATATATAGGTGAACTTTTTCTTTTTATACTTGTATAATATGTTGAACAACCCGTTGCTGCATCAAACTTAAAGAAAAAAAAAAACAACTTGGGCTTTTAATATTTTATATGTTGTCCGTTGTATAAAAGGTGAGAACTGAATTGATTCCTGTTTTATCTTCTCTTCTGTAGGTTTTTGGGTCCTGCTGCAGATGAAGCCTGTCAGTATGTGAATGGAATTGTGGGTAAAAACCCATTACTCCTGAGAGAACTGAATCTGAGTAAACGTGAACTAGGAGACACACGAGTGAATCAGATCGCTGCTCTACTGCAGGATAAACACTGTCAACTCAACACACTGAAGTGAGTGTTTGACATGTATTAATACTAACATTACTGAGTGGGAATAAACTAGGAATTTAGGAAAAGTAAATTGCTCAGACAGGGCTGATCTAAAGCTGATATTGTGTTACTGTTAAGCCACACAAAAGACATACAAGCACTAAAAGCACAATGTTTTGTGCACAATATTCTAAGTCTTCTGAAGGTATTCGATAGCTTAATGTGAGGTACAGATGAATATTTAAGTCCTTACAATAAAGTTCATGTAAACACTTTTCTCTGCTGCGTCTGTCAGTGATGCAAAAATCGAATCCACGTCAGACGGGGTGGGTTGAAGAAGTTACAAATTTATTCATAAGTTTTCAGAAATGCAAAAGTAACAGAAGAATCATAACTTGAAACTGAAAAATTAAAATGAAATTTCAATAAGCATGTTCAATCCAATCATTTCACAAATAAACTGAATGACATAAATTTAATTTAAGGTCTCAATCAGTCTAAATCAAACTAAGTTAGTCTAACTTCTATGTTTAATCTATCAATCTATAAACCATAAGTCATTAACCATAAATCATAGAAATCATAGAAATCTGAGAAGAATAAGTCTATAAGAGAACTAGGCGCACCCATCAGTCAGAGCAAGAGAGTTAAGCCGGACTCACACTACAGGATTTTTAGCCCGATTTTTGCCCCGATTTTCCCCTCCCAAGAATCTGAGCAAAAATCTTGTCGAGCGCCTCGATCGGTCCTGATTGTCATGAATCTGGTCGGTGACTTGACTCAGGAACGGCAGCTCTGACTCGGCTTGACTCAGGAAACAGAGCTTTAACTTGACTTGTCTTAGGAAGGGCAGCTCTGACTTGACTTGACGCAGGAAACACAGCTCTAACTTGACTAGACACAGGAACAACACCTGTAGCTTTACTTGACCTTGGAAACACGGCTGTAACTTGACTTGACACTGGAAGTACAACTGTGACTCGACTTGACAGAGGAAATACAGCTGTAGCTTGACTTGGTTTAGGCAGAGCAGCTTTGACTTGCCTTGACACAGGACACCCAGCTTTAACTCGACTTGACCCTGGAAACACAGTTGTAACTTGATTTGACACTGGAACAACAGCGGTAACTTGACTCGACACAGGAATCGCTGCGGTAATTTTGCTTGACTCTGGAGTGGCAGCCATATCTTAACTAGACTCAGGAACAGCAGCTGTAGCTTGACTAGACTCGGAAACTTGACGTAACTCAGGAAATGCAGCTGCAACTTTACATGGCTCTGGTATGGCAGCTGTGACGTGACGGAGCTCCGCTTTCGCCGCCATTTTGTGAACGGGTTCCGCCGTCGGCGCCATCTTGTGAGCGCGCACCGGTGAGGCCGCCATCTTGCGAACGGGCAATGCTGTCGCCGCCATAGTATGAGCGCGCTCCGGCACGGCTGCCATTTTGCGAGCGGGATGCGCGGCCGCCATTACCGCGTTGTCGCATTCCTCGTCCGCGACACCCACAGTAAACGGCGAGCCCACACACAACAATGCATAATCCAAGAAGGTAGCTAGTGATGAGCACGGACCCTCGCAGCAAGGGTAAAATCTTTGCATGGCAGGGGCAGCTGCCACAAAGACCTGCCACCGCTAGGTGCGTCTGCTACTCCACCTGCCACCGCTATGTGCGCCTGCCACTCCACCTGCCACCGCTATGTGCGCCTGCCAGTCGACCTGCCACCGCTATGTGCGCCTGCCACCGCTATGTGCGCCTGCCAGTCGACCTGCCACCGCTATTTGCGCCTGCCACCGCTATGTGCGCCTGCCAGTCGACCTGCCACCGCTATGTGCGCCTGCCACTCCACCTGCCACCGCTATGTGCTCCTGCCAGTCGACCTCCCACCGCTATGTGCGCCTGCCACTCCACCTGCCACCGCTATGTGCGCCTGCCAGTCGACCTGCCACCGCTATGTGCGCCTGCCAGTCGACCTCCCACCGCTATGTGCGCCTGCCACTCCACCTGCCACCGCTATGTGCGCCTGCCAGTCGACCTGCCACCGCTATGTGCGCCTGCCAGTCGACCTCCCACCGCTATGTGCGCCTGCCACTCCACCTGCCACCGCTATGTGCGCCTGTCACTCCGCCTGCCACTCGACCTGCCACCACTGAATGCGCTTGCCTCGCGACCCGTCACCGCTATAGCAAACTGGTGGCGCGACGTGTAGGTGCTGTGCGTTCTATTATGCATGAAAGAGAGGATTAAATGAGATAATGTGGCAGATAAGTGTAGAATTGCAAGGTCTGTTTGCTTACGTGCATCAACCCGAGTGTGAACAGTGTACGGTGCTGCGTACGTGCATGGATTTCAACAGAAGAATAGAGAAAAATAAAAAAGAATAAAAAAGTAAGGTAATAAATATGTAAATAAATGTAGAATTGCACTGTGTTTGTTTATACGCATCAATCGGAGTGTAAACAGTGAGAGATGTTGTGGCTGGTGCTGCGTGAGCCATTATGGATTTAAAGGGAGAAATAAAGCATAAGTTAAGGTGGCAAATACATAAATAAATGTAGAATTGCACTGTATGTTTGTTTATACGCATCAATCGGAGTGTAAACAGTGAGAGATGTTGAGGCAGGCGCGACGCTTCGGTGCTGCGCGAACCATTATGGATTTAAAGGGAGAAATAAACCATAAGTTAAGGTGGCAAATACATAAATAAATGTATAAGTGCACTTTGCTTGAGTATGTTTGCTTATATGCATCAACCGTAGTGTAAACAGTGAGAGATGCTTCGGCAGGCACCTTTCCGACTGTTTACACTCTGATGGGAGCACATGAGCAAACAGACAGTGCAATTGTACATATATTTAGCTTTTTGTCACTGTACCTTATATTGCACGCGTCCCGACTGCAACAACTCCGATCGATGCGCGTGAGAAACCGGAATGCAACCACAAGTCTACCAAAGATGACACTTCACCAGTCTAGTCTCAGCCGTCAGAGAACATGCTACAGCCAAGGTGAGTTCACTTACAATTTAAAACCTTTTTTTGTTAAATATTGTTTAAGGACCTTTGTAACTGTACTCTGGTGAGTTTATTAGATTACAAATATATGATTATACAGTGTTTTATACAGTCTTTATATAAAAACATTTTCTTTAAAATGTTTGTGTCATTCAGCAACATTGAAATAACAACTTTTATTTGTTTATGTTTATTTATTTGTACGTATGTATGTATGCAGGGTTCAGATGCCATTCGACAACAACTCTGGCAAAAATATGATTGGAAGGTAGGTAAGGAGTTTTAAAATACAGGGTACACATTTTGACTTTGAAGCAAACTCAAAAAGGCACCATATATTATATAAGTACCTTTTTATTTGTTTATTTTTTGGACTTAACCATACAACAAACATGATAAAGATAACAGGGAAGGGCACACAGAGAAGTCAGTAATATTACGTAACATAATGGAGGCATCCCATTGCCATCAAGACCACTTTGGATCAGAATCTGAGGATAATCTGTGAAAGAAAAAATTTGGAATTATTTTAAGGTTTATAAAATACATAGAATTAACAAGACTAAAGGCAACATTAAAATCAAGAAAAATGTAATTTGAAAAGACCACTTTAACACATTTACTCTAAATGTCCCTTTGTTTGCAAAGCCATTTCTGCCTGGAACCTGTGGAAAAGCCCTCTGTCTTTTTTAGGATTAAGAGGGTTACCTTTAATTGACCAAGAGTAGAAAGAGAAGAGAACTGTTTAAAATGCATTTAATTAAATTGCCCTATATGAATTTGTAATGCATTAAAAACATTTTAAATTAATAATTACCTCAGGAGTTAGAACTTCCAGAATGTAGGATGCATTACTTAATTCTTTCATGTCCATCTGTGTGACTCTTTTAATTCTCTCAATTATCCCCTCTGTCTGCTGGCAAAAGACATTACATTCAGCTTTATTATATTAGTTATATCTAAACTTATTTCCAAATTATTTGCATTTTGCAATCGTTACAATTACTATTGTTGTATTTTGTCACACAGACACACGCACCATCATTTTTTATATAATAATAATAGTAATAATAATAATAATAGTAATAATAATAATAATAATAATAATAATAATAATAATAATAATAATAATAATATAACGTAACCTTTTTTACCTGTTGTTCATCAAAAATAGAAATCCTTTCATTAAGTCTCATCTTCAACTTAGGACAAAATGTTGGATGGTTATGCAAAAACATCCTGTTTGATCTGATTGTGCCACTTGTCAAGCCATTGTGTAGTTCCTACAATGTGCAAAAATGGTTATTTTTAAACAAAAGTATTTGTTCAAAACAGGTGTAAAATATGGATATTTTTGAAATTGTAAACTTCTAGAAAGTTCCGACAGATATGCTTGTAAACGTCAATGAGACACTGCATATGCAAATTAGCACTTTACAAAAGGAAAGCCGCATTATTCATTAATTGATGAGATTACATATTTGTCTCGTTTACCATAATGTCCTGGTCTGTCATTACAGTGTCTACCACCAATCCCTGTTTCAACATTGATAGTGTTCTGTAAAAAGAAATTGGAGAGTTATACAAACACTGAATGTATTTGTAATGTAGTACTTGAAGTTTGTTTGCAAATGTAAAGTACATACTTATTATAAGAATATGACTGATCAGTGTCACATCCACAGTTGAATGGCGTGTCCTCTGTGACCATTTCTGCATCCATGCCAGCACAGTCACTGTGCAACCATTTGTTACAACGGTCACACTGAATCCATTCCAGTGTTTTGACATCTGGATGCATGGTTCTGCAGAAGAAATAAAATACAATTTTACATAACTGCTCAAAAAAATACTGTATAACATGTTAAAATGCAGTATGGTCACTTACTTTGTCCGCATTTCTTGAAATATGCAAACACCAAGGTCTTGGGCCATACATCTGTTTTTAGCTTTACACGTTCTAACCTTAGGTGGGAAGTCCTAAGAACAGAAGATGAGCAAAGCAGTGTGTAATCTTAACAAATATATTAATTATCATATTTATTATATATTACGTACATCTGTGTTAGAGAGAAAGCCACCATTAAAGCTTAACTGTCTGCTTTACCTCTGTTTGTAGATTTTCAACCAAACAGGAGGCATGGTAAACCCGAAGATGAATCAGCTGGTCAGTGTGAAGCAACTCAGAAGACATTTTAAGACCTTTTGCTTCCATCTCGGCCATCTACGAAAATGTAAATCGCTTTGAAGAATTTACTGCAATCATTTTTAAACAGTATTTGTTTACTTTCCCATAGCATGCATTACATAAATATTAATGTACGTACAAGTAGCAAACATAAACTCATAAAACTCTATCAACTCACTGTGCAAACAAAAACACCACAGTTATTTCCATAATTTCTCCGCCATTGCTGTGGATTGCACACTGTCCACCCATCCAGGGAATCTACATTTCTAAATGCATCTCTGGAAGAAAGAAATGGACTTAAATCAGACTGTACAAGTCAAGTCATCAAGTGTTTTTAAAATAACCGTTTAAAAACATTATATAAATAATAAAATGTATTACTTCAGAATGTCCATATCAGAGGGTGAAATGTTAATGTGATGTCCTGTGTTGTCATAAATCCTTATTTGTTGTTCAGTCTTGTCAAGAACCTGTTGAAGAAATTCAATAAAGAGCCATTTTAAAGCAGTCACAAATGGATTTGTTTAAACTTTTTTGGCTTGTAACATTGTAGTAATCTAATTTTGTTCAACATGTTCAACATTGCTAGAGTTGTACTAACCCAAAGAATAAAGTGGCATCCTGTCTCTTGTGTCCTATCCGCGCCAACAATTCTTGGTAGAAGTATTTTCTGTGCATCATTCTGAAATGAAAGAAATAGGAAACACATGTTCAAGAGGCATTCGTGACATTCATAGGATGGAAAGACAGGATTGCTATAATGTATTTTGTTTTAGAAATTGTACCTCAAGAATTTTCAGATGTGAATCTGAAATTTTTCTGGAAGCCAGCCAGTACCTGTACCACAAAATGAATGTGTCAGTTGTCAAGGCTACAAACTGAGGATAGAACAAAATTACGTGTAAGCTGCACTTAATGCTCATAATGCTTGTTTACATGTTTATGAAAATGATTAAAACTGGTGAAAACTATAGATTGTGAAGCAGTTACTTACATTCTGGGTTTCTGAGGCAATTTGTGCAATCCGACAGTTTACTGTCTTTGAAGCAAAATATGAAGATGCATAGTAAGAAAGTATATTAAAATATATGTGTATTTCAACATCTTTTACATCTTATATAAAGTGACAATTATCTAAATGTGACAGTTGAGTAATCAAGTAGATGTAATCATAATTAAATATTAAAATCATAAAGGTAACCATAATTGGTACTTACATTATCATATAGCCATGGCATCAGTTGGCCACTGGTGTCTTTCAAGAGATCAGTTGGGCACAGACATTTCAGATCACGCAGTTCCAACGAGGCGTAACGAGAGATTCTAGCTATGACATCGTGCTCTCTCCTCTCAACAGCATACAGCTGTCTGATTTTGTCCTAATGATGCAGAAGATGTTGATATTTTTTCTATTTCTTTTAACAGGAAATATTATTACTGCTGACATGTGTCAGTGGTGCTAACCAGTACAATTCTTACCTTATTTTTCTCATTAATTGGAAACATTGCCACTGAAAAATGGTAGCCATCCACAGTAGGACTCTCCTCCTTTGCTGGAGCCTGAGGACTTCTGGACTGTTGTTCAATGTTGTCGGTTTTTCTTGTGTGTGTTTCTGTAATTGATTAGGAAATAGGAACATACTATTAATAAAGTGGCAAAGTTTTCAATAAATTTCATGTCATAGTGTAATTTGTAATCTTCATATTCTTACCTGTTTGGCCACATATCAGTTTGCCATCTAATCCAATTCGTATGGCCTCTGCTGTGCTCTGTTTTTCCATTTCCTTCATGAACAAGCTATTAAGTCTTTCACTGTGCAGGTGAAAAAACAAACGTAGTGAGAACATGTAGTGTATGTCCTTCATCTGACACCGTGAATATCGACTTGAGGAAAGCTCTCTGTTTACTTGTTCTGCTGCTGAAGAATTAATCAGACAAGCCAGATCTGGTATTAGTTTCAGGCTACGCAGTCTCTCTTCAGGACGCTTTTGGTTTTTTTGGTGAAATCTGTCATACAGGGAGTACCGGTCTGATGTCCCAGTCTCAGGGTGTGGACATGAGAATCGGTCCGTTTCTTTGGGCTCTTCTGCATGTCTTGCTTTCCTCCTGATTTTTTCCCATCCATGCAAGGTTGACTGTTTACTGTCCTGCAGCTGCCAGTGATATGTTTGTGTCCGTTGGTGCACATACCCTTCCATCATTGAGCTGAAAAAAATCTCTGTTGAGTGCGATTATTAACATGCCTCGCAACACGTCCAGCGATGTCAGAGATGTACACAGTGGGGGGATATTTAAAACTTAGCAGAGCATCCCCGTGGTCCCGTGCAGATTCCTGCCACCATAATGGTGATGCATAATACACAGCACCATGAGTGCAGCCCATGTGTAATACTCCACCTGTGTTAAAGTGACAAGAATGACAAATTACATCCATGTTTTCTGCATAGATGATGGTACTTAAACAAGAAAAGTAACAAAATTACCCTACACAAAATAATTTAAAAAATTTAAAAAACAATATCTTACCACCAGCTTTTTTCAGCTTCACAAACATTTTGGGGTAAACATCCTTATAAAGTAGAAGCTCCTCCAGCCTGTTTATAAGGTCTGTTTGTGAACCAGCCACTGACACTCCAAGAGAGTTGCATGCCAGTCCAGTATTTGTAAAATCTGGTCTTCATCAACTTGCTGGCTTTCACGGGATACAGAGCTCACCCTTTTACTCTGAGAGAGACCTTTGAAAACTTCAGTTTTCGGAAGCTTGTCATTTAGTCTTGTGTGTCGTCCAATCCAAGGAGCAAATGCCGAATATGTCAGTGGACTTGAGAAAGGATTGTTAGATGAGTCTGAGGAATAGAATAGATTAGAATAGATTAATATCAGTTAATTTTTTGCTTTACTGCTACAAGACCCAAGGTTTTACCCTTAATGTTAAAATGTAATATATTATTAAGACACATTATTAACATTAATGTCAATAGTGTTATTAATGTTACTATTAAAGAACTGAAACAGAGATTTTCATTGATACCATCACAAAATCCAGTGGCAATGATCTCCTTTTCCAGGTTTTCCCATCTTGCTGCCACATTAACGAGGGTGTCCTGGGGGTTAATGTTCTGAATGTCTGGGCGTCTCATAAGACTGACTGGAAATTATAGGGTAAAAGGGGTTGTGACAAGATGTATGTAAATGTGCATTATGCTGAATGCTTAAATTATGTGTTAAGAGCATTTACAGATCAGAGGGTTTTTATTCAGATTTTACACTTACCTGGTATATCAAATGCAACTTTCCAGTTGGTGTCTGCTATGACAATGGATGGATGATGACCACAGCGGTAACAAGAAAAATTGTACGAGTACTGCCTTAAAGCACTGAAATGGTAGAATGCCTTTCTTAGCATGTTGATTGGCAAAGCAGTTCTTGAATGGGATTCGATTGTTCTAAACAGCCGACCCACAGCAATATGATTCTGTGGAAAGTAAATATAATAAAGGTTTTACTCAGCTGATCAGCAGTTTTACATGACTAGTGAGATATCTTGAAACATGCCTCTTTAAACATTTCAATTTTGTGTATACTTACTGAAACACCAGCCGTCAGAAGAGAGCATAAAGGGATTGACAGAAAAATTCTGTTATTGTAGTCGTGAAACCCACTCTCATATTGCTGAAACCGGACCATGTTTCTGCAGACAGGACACTCCTTGGCATAGACAGAAACACCTAGATAAAAAAATAAACCAATTCAAGGTGACGCCTTTTGTTTATGAATATTATTTAAGTAAGAAAAGAAAGTTGCTCACTAACCATTACAGAAGTCATTTACCTTTAAACTGTTTAAATATTCCATAAACAGTTGCTTGTCGGGTGATGAGTATATTGTTTCCAAGATCCGGAGGAGATGGGCCAGGACAGTATGGGCACTGTACTTCTAGTGGTTCAAAGTTTTCAGGAATGGGCTTCTCTACTGTGGTTAAATCCACTGGAAGGTCCTCTGGTATTCTTTTTAAACTCCAGAGATAGTTGGTTTCCATGATGATACAACTACGTGAATGTTGGTGGATGTCAGCAGCACTGATCATCTCCTCAACATCTTCAATATCCTCATTTGAAGTGTCCATTGCATTTTGTAACAGCTGGGGATGCTCTTGAAAGAGCCACCACATGGATATGTATCTATGGACACAACTGATCCGAATTTTTGAACTTCTGCACTGGCAGTGCCATTTACCAGTCTTACTATCAAATGTGCAGATTGTTCTTCCAAACTTGCACCAATTGTCCTTTTGGCCTGTATACACAGAAAAGTATATATATCGCTCAGAAAGGCCGTGCTCACCCCAAAAAATAGGATAGACACAGTCTATATCCTCAGAGCAAGCCTTCTTGTTTACTGCAGTGCACTCTTCATGTCTTGATTTTGAACAAAGTCCTTTTTCTTGCATCTCCTGCAGAGACTCATTACGTAGTGCTGGTGGAGGACTGTATAATGTTGCTGTCCTGGACCTTTCTAAGTGAAAACATTCTTTCCCAGGGTTTCCACTGTTTGCAGCAATGGTCATGAAGTCTGTGCATACCTGCACTTATTTTAAAACAGAAGACTTTTGCACATGTATTGGTAGTTTCATTCCATGAGATTCTTTTGTTGTCACATATATTCCATTTACAGAATCAATGCATATCATTGGTTCCTGTCTGCCATGCTGCTGTCTTTCATGTCTTTGGTAGTTGGATGTGCTGGTGAAGTGAATCCCACATTTCTTGCAGAACAGGTTCTCTTTCTGAACTGGGTCAACATGGATGGTTTCCTGGCAGGGTTTTCTGTCATCTATGAAATATTATGAAACATCGCATTGACATTTTGCACCTTATTTTATTTACTGTGTAAGATGGTTATGTATTATATGCTGACCTGAGGCTTTTTCTGGGAACATCAGACCTGTTGTTGGCACACCACAAAGACAAACAAACAAAATGTATTGTTACATATACAAATATTTAAAAAACAAGAGTACAAATTTCGAAACTGACAATACACTTACCATGTTTTTTTAAGTGGCATTTGAAATCAAAAGACCTTTGAATTACTTTCTTGCACTTGGAACAATGCCAGTGGCTCCTTCTACCACTTTGTCGGTCGGGACAGTAACATGGTATTGAGAACCTGCCTACAAAGAGAGATTATGCAGTTAACATGACAATTAATGGAACTTGGATATTCTAGATATTACAAAATATATATTATAGTGATTTTACAAATTATGCTGCTGCTTATTAACAAAAAAAATTCACTTTTTTAACAATTACTTACTTGTGTCATGTAATGAGCAGGACTCGTAGGAAGCGTGTAAGATCCAATTGCGAGCTTTATTAACAGATCGTAGTCAAAACAGGCAGGGTCGATAACCAAACAAACAGTAATATCCAGGGCAAGGCGAGAGCGTAAATCCAATAAACAGGCAGAGTCCAAAACCAGAGAGAACAGTCCGAAAAGTAACAAATAAACAAGGAAATGAAACCAGACAGAACTATGGCAATGAACGAGGCAAAACTGTGGCAAAAACAAAGACAAAACTATGACAAGAAACCAAACCGTGATAATCAAAAAACATCGGCCACGCCGATCGTGGATCGTGGAGCAGTGGCAGACAGTGAAGCACTGGAGGACCTGGGCCATGGAGCAGTGGCAGACAGTGAAGCACTGGAGGACCTGGACCGTGGAGCTGTGGCAGACAGTGGAACCTCGGAGGACCTGGGCCTTGGAGCCGTGGCAGACAGTGGAAATTTGGAGGACCTGGACCGTGGAGCTGTGGCAGACAGTGGAACACTGGAGGGCCTGGGCCGTGGAGCAGTAGCACACAGTGGAACCTTGGAGCAGAAGTCCACCATGCTTGATTCGGAGGAGCCTGGGGCATGGAGCAATGGCAGACAGTGGAACCTTGGAGGACCTGGGCCGTGGAGCAGTAGCAGACCGTGGAACACTGGAGGGCCTGGGCCGTGGAGCAATGGCAGAGTAGGAAGCCATGGTGGAGTAGGCAGAGCAGGTAGAGCAGGGAGCCATGGCGAGGCAGGCAGAGCAGGCAGAACAGGAAGCCATGGCAAGGTAGGCAGAGCAGGCAGAACAGGGAGCCGTTGCAGGGCAGGCAGGGCAGGCAGAGCAGACAGGAGCAGAGATATCCACAGTGGAACTAGTGACATCCATAGCAGAGTGGTGTGTTCACGGACGATTTCCTTGGCCGTGGCATGACAGGCAGAGAGTTCATGATAGGCCTTCTTGGCTGTGACATGACAGGCAGAGAGTTCATGATAAGCCTCCTGGGCCGTGGTATGATGGGTAGAGAGTTTATGGGAGGACGCCGCCCCCATGGGAGGATCTACAGCATATGCTGACACCTCTGGAGGCATGGGCGCAGATTCTTGGGCAGACGTGGCAGTGAGTTCATAAATGGACGCCACCTCCTTAGGTTCTACAGTGTGAGCTGACACCTCAGGAGGTATAGGCGCGAAATCGTGGTCAGATGAGGCCTCTGGGGCAGACTCGCGGACAGACGAGGCCTCTGGAGCAGACTCGCGGACAGACGAGGCCTCTGGAGCAGACTCGCGGACAGACGAGGCCTCTGGAGCAGACTCGCGGACAGACGAGGCCTCTGGAGCACAGTGTGCAACCCACACACTGAAAATGGCAACGGCCATTACCGGCAGCACAGTAGATAGTGGGATGTCTGTTGGCCTTGAGGGTGTGGATGCTGTGGACTTGTGGCTTGGGAATGTAGGTTCTGCGTGGCTTGGGAGCGTGGGCTCTGCGTGGCTTGGGTCAGTAGATACATGATGAGGCTCTAGGGGATCAGCTGAGACATGATGAGGTTTTGGAAGTTCAGAGGGGACCTGGTGAGGTTCTGGTAGGACAGCTGTTTCTTGACTTGATTCATGGAGGTCTGCCGTGGCTTGATTTGACTCAGGGAGGCCTGCCGTAACTTGACTCGTGAAGAACAGTGGTGACTTGACCTGGCTCGTGCAGTCCAGCTGTGACTTGACTTGGCTCAGGGAGATCAGCTGTGGCTTGACTTGGCTCATGAAGGTCAGCTGTGGCTTGACTTGGCTCATGAAGAACAACCGTGGCTTGACATAACATAGACAACCCAGCTGTAACTTGACTTGACTCAGGAACAACAGCTGTGACGTGACTTGACTCGTGGGGCACAGCTGTGACTTGGCTTGACTCGTGGGGCACAGCTGTATCTTGGCTTGGCACAGAAAGTGTAGCCCTGACTTGACTTGACACCGGAGGATCAGGCATCACTTGATTTGATTTGGGTGCAGCCATTTTGTGGGCTGGTTGTGAGAGGGCGGCCATAACAGGTGCAGACTCTGGACGGGCGGCCATGACAGGTGCAGACTCTGGACGGGCGGCCATGACAGGTGCAGACTCTGGACGGGCGGCCATGACAGGTGCAGACTCTGGACGGGCGGCCATGACAGGTGCAGACTCTGGACGGGCGGCCATGACAGGTGCAGACTCTGGACGGGCGGCCATGACAGGTGCAGACTCTGGACGGGCGGCCGGCGTGGCGTGAGCAGGCCCTGGAGCGGCCGGCGTGGCGTGAGCAGGCCCTGGAGCGGCAGGCGTGGCGTGAGCAGGCCCTGGAGCGGCAGGCGTGGCGTGAGCAGGCCCTGGAGCGGCAGGCGTGGCGTGAGCAGGCCCTGGAGCGGCAGGCGTGGCGTGAGCAGGCCCTGGAGCGGCCGGCGTGGCGTGAGCAGGCCCTGGAGCGGCAGGCGTGGCGTGAGCAGGCCCTGGAGCGGCAGGCGTGGCGTGAGCAGGCTGTGGCTTGGTGGATGTGGCTTGAACTGGCCTTGGCATGTTGGACGTGACTTGAACAGGCTTTGGCTTGGTAGACGTGACGTTAGCTGGTTGTGGTGTGGGGGTCACTGCAGGATTGCGGGGTCCCTCATCCGCAATCCCAACAGTAAACGGTGAGCCACTTAAGCGGAGTGCATAGTCTATGTACTGTTCCAGTGTCCAGTGAATTTTACCTTCAGGTAAGCAGGAATGAATGGGCTCATTTAACCCATGACAAAAAATGTCCTTAAGCGCCACATCATTGAAGTTAACCAAATGACACAGTCCGCAAAAGTCCACAACATAATCTTTTATCCAACGGTTACCTTGTCGTAGGCGGAAGAGGCGTGATGCAGGGTCCATGATGATCTGTATTCCAAAAAGCCGCTGGATCTCGGGGAGGCGAAGTATTCTGTAATGAGCAGGACTCGTAGGAAGCGTGTAAGATCCAATTGCGAGATTTATTAACAGATCGTAGTCAAAACAGGCAGGGTCGATAACCAAACAAACAGTAATATCCAGGGCAAGGCGAGAGCGTAAATCCTATAAACAGGCAGAGTCCAAAACCAGAGAGAGCAGTCCGAAAAGTAACAAACAAGGAAATGAAACCAGACAGAACTATGGCAATGAACGAGGCAAAACTGTAGCAAAAACAAAGACAAAACTATGACAAGAAACCAAACCGTGATAATCAAAAAACAGGGCAATGAAAACAGGAAAACGCTTGGTAGAGTCCACATGAGCAAAACAATACTTCGCAAGGGCCTGTTTGTAAATGGCCTCCTTTTAAGGCCACCAAACAGGAAGTTACCAACGAAGCAGCAGAGGGAGCAGCAACAGTCAGTCAGTGGGTGAGGGCTCCCTCTGCTGGCGTGGCGTTACATGTCACCATCTGTAAAGTGAATGGCAAATGTTAGATGTCGTTTGGACATATGATCACTGGATGCTGTAACAGCAGTCCTGATCTCCTCCAAGGCTTAAAAGCTCCTCTTCACTGGCAAACTCAAACTTCCTTGCTCAAAAATAAATAATTTATGAATAAGCAGACAAAAATACCATTAGGATGACAAGGAATATTTGCAACAATATCACTCCATATCCTAAATCAGTGGTTCTAAATCTTTTTTTACTCCAAGGACCCCTTCTTCTCCGAATCAATACTGCAAAGCCCCTCAAACTTTTTTTATTCACAAAAACTAATTCTAGTGTTATTACTGTGCAATTTCATGTTATTATTTTAAAACAAAATAAATTAAAGAGAGATTTTAATCTAAAGTGTTCTTTTTTTTAACATACTTTGTAAAAAATTTAACTGCAGTGTGCATTTAAAACCTAACAGTTCATTTATACAGTAACGTTAACGAATAAGAAGTCAACCTGTCATACCAAACAAGACCACAGGGAGACGCCAAATGACTGCACATAAACTACTAAATAGATCCATTCAGAATCACTAAGCGCACCAAAATGCCAATGAAAAATAAAAATATTCTGAATTGTGGAAACTCAGCGATCTGAAGGCGGCTCTATGTAATCAATGAATAGTTCCTTTGTCAGAACAAGCGATCATGTCTTAGTTTGGACCATCTGATGCCCATATTTACATTAACACCACTTATCTTTACAAACCTCTCCAAAACACGCTTTTCGGCAAACATCCATTCACAGTACATTATTTTTGACAACTACGTGAATATACTGAACTGTGTTCAAGAACAAATATTATTTTTTAGCGATCAGTGCGTCGTGAGCGCACACAGTTCATATCACTACTACTCTCACGGCATTAAGAAATGTTTTTAATGTTAAGAAAATGATAAATTATTTTGCTTACCTTCCATGCTGTAAACTCTCCAAAAGTCCTCAACACTTTAAGAAAAAGCAAAAGTAAATATAGCGACTATATAAATTTTAGCGCCTTTCCATGCAGAACATGTAGCTTTATCCAAAAAAGTGTACTTACCAAAAAAGATGTGCAGGTAATGATGTTGTCCTCAAATCCAGGTTCAGTCACAACAAATCGGATTGGTTGAACGTAGTTCAAACATAGTTCAACCAATCAAAAGATTGCAAAGATTTTACTCTCTCTCAACCCTCGCGTCTCAGCCTCCCCCTTAACGGCTGATTTATGCCATTGCAAAAAATTTCTATTAATATACAGTCCGGGAGATCTGAGTGATTTGCGATTGCCAGAAATTCACGGATTTGTTGCTCTAGAGATCGTTGTCCTTGTTTGAATCTGAATAGAATTCTTGTTGTGTCCATACCTGTATATTGTCCGTGATGAAAGCTGCTGGATCCTGTGTTGACCGAGTATTCTGTCATGTGGAGAGGGAGACGAGAGGCGAGGGGATCCATATGCAAGCTTTTATTCCAGGGACGAGACAAGTACATGGTCAGACAGGCAGGGTCAGCACAACAACAAACAGGTATGGCGGAGAGAGGCACAAGAAAAGTCTGTGAGGCTGGCGTGGGTCAATCAACGACGAACATAATCCATAACGAGAGCCAGAAGAGTAATCCTTACAACGAGCGAGAGTCCAGAAAGGCAGGCGGCGAGACAGACGAAGTGAGATGGCCAGACGAGAATACGAAACTCAGGATACTAGGAACTCGGGAAACTAGGGAACACAGGAAATACAGAAACTAGGAAACTTAGGAAACAGTGCTAGCACTAGGAGAGCGCTAAACGCGACTGTTACAGTACTCCACATAAACACTCCACAATACTCGGTGCTTATCGAGTGAAAGTCCGGGGCTTAAATAGGGCTGCTGATTGGTCACAGGTGTCTGGCGCAATCAGCGTGGTGGGTAATGGGAGATGTAGTCCGGGGTGTAGTGCAACAGTCTGTGTGTGATAACGGAGCGAGAGCGACATCTGGTGGTGAGCGGACCGCAGGTCACCGACCAGATTCATGATACTGATGTTCGGCATGGATTATCTGGTAATGTGAGACGTTCACAGACCGAATCTTGCAGCTCCCGATCTGCTCTAACACAAATTGGGGCCGGCCCGATCACATCAAACATGTTTGATATTCAGGATTTTAAATCAGGATGATCACGGCTATGATTATGTCAGTACTTTCACAACAGCCAATGCGCGACCACAAAACAGCTGCTGTACGGTCCACTGGATAGTGGAGATGGAGGAAACTGCTTCTTATGTTTTTGTAGTAACACTGTCTGTATAATATGTTGAAAACATACCACAACCGCATGGAGCAACAAAAGCTCTGGAGTGAAATCGTCTCAGTTTTCAACATAGTGCATAAAGCTGCTAGCATGCTAACTAACATTTGTAAACATTATTTGCTAAAATGATGATCTGTTGCGTAAGATCACATGAGGCGCTCCCTCCTTCATGATGATCTTAATATTTTGTAGTGTGTGATGCGCCACAATTTTAAAATCTTGTAGTTTGTGCATGTTTACGATTTCAGGGAAAATAATCTGCAAATATTCTCCTTATGTGTGAGCTGCAACCAGATTTCATAATCACATTTTACACAACCATTGGGAATTTTTAACCAAAGTATATTAGAGACTTTTCATTAAGACCCTAAAGAATCATATCAACTTGTGGAAAATGGGCGTCCGATGACCCCTTTAAAAGAAAAGGCTTAATAAACATTTGCACAGATATAATGCACCACACATCAATATCTCTTCCCTTTGTGATTTGAACTTTTTAATGTAAAGAGTTGTGTGTTGTGAGACTGTGTTGATTCTTCAAGCACATCATTTTACACACCAGATGCAAATATTGTAAACATTTTGTGTTGCACTGTTTGTTTTATCTATCATATGTTGATGCCTTATTAAAAAAAGCATTTTATAGTATATATTTATGTGGAAAATTGTAACAGAGGTGCGAGAGACGAGCGGATCCATGTGCATACTTTTATTCAGAGGGCGAGACATAGACATGGTCAAAAGGCAGGCAGGGTCGAACAACGGCAGACAGGTACATAGACAGCAAACCAAGAGTAATCCTTAAAACAGGCGAGGGTCAGTTCAGCGGCGAACGTTATCCGTAGGGCGAGGCAGGAGAATGGTCAGACAGGCGAGAGTACAAAAGGCAGGCGGCGAGACAGACTGAACGAGAAAACTAGGCAAACCAGAAAACTAGATACAGGATAACGGGAACGCTTTGTATGACTGTAAACACAAATCAATACTCGGCAATGTGTGACAGGAAGACCGGGGCTTTTATACTGTCTCTGATTGGTGCAGGTGAAAAGAGCAGTGGCCGATGGATAATGTAGTCCGGGGTGTAGTGCAACAGTCCGTGTGTGCAAACAGAGTGAGAGCGACATCTGGTGGTGAGCGGTCCACAGCACACCGACCAGATCCGTAACAAAAATATTGTTTTTCATAGATGCTTTTTATAACCACAATGCAAATAGCAATGTGTAACATTTTACCAGATTTAGTGCTGCAGGTTTATTTGTTCCCAATGTTTTTTTTTGTTTTTTTTTATCCCCAAAAAATGTTTAGATTTATAAAATTATTAATATTGAGCACTGATTTTTCAAGAATAACCTTTTTGCTTTTTTGACAACTATTGACAACTGCTTTTAATTTAAAGTTGTAGTGTAAAAAATGCAAAATGTAAAATGTCTCATTTTGGTGCAGCATATACTGTAAATTGTAAAAAGACCATTTTAAGAATCAGTGATCAGTATCTGCCTCAAATGTCCTGATTAGTGCAGCACTAAAGCAAATGAACTGCCTTTTCAAAATTGTTTGAATGTCGTCAGTTTAAGGAAATACTTTTTTTCCCTAAATAAGTGCGAAGTAATTATTTTTATAAGCAGACTGTCTTTGTTGTTGACTTGTAATAGTTTAGTCTACAGTATGTTTGAACATTGATCTGTGAGACTAAAGTGATTTATGACAATAGTAGACAGTAACATTTTCATTTGTTAACATTAGCTATTAAATATATCTAATGTCATAGCTAATATATGTTCATGTCAGTTCACAGTGTATTAACTAATTAACCCTGTAAGACCCAAATATAGAAAAAAAATGAGCAAACAATTTTTGACCTCTCAGATATTGTTTTAGGAGGCCTCTGATGTAGGAATTAAAGATTTTTCACATTTTTTACTTTTTAGTAAGTTTTTAGGGAAATGTTGTAATATTGCAACGTTGGGCCTATTTGTGAGCAGAATTTCTGTATTTGTACTCACTTTGCCTGAACAGGTATACAGAACATTTAAGCATTCTTTTGCAGGGTTGTTCACTTATTTAGCCCCATAGCAGTATATATCATAAGTAATAATCACACAACAATCATATTTTTTTTTTATAAATATGCATTTATTAATAAAAATATTTGGAAAAAATTATTTGGTCACATTCAGTGTGGTTTGAATGAAGTCTGTATTTACTTGCAGTGATAGTCCCTAAGACAGTTCTTTTCATCTGAGAAGCACAGGCGAACATTGCACTTGCTACACAGTGTGTTTGTGTATCCATTATTGCAGTGTCTGCAGCGTCCTCTCTTTGTCTTTACTGGGAAATGTGCAATCATGTCTTTGCGTACATCCAGTGGGGGGTGGTCCGATGACCTCTTGGCTGGGGGACTCACATCTGATGAGGATGGTCTCTTCTGAGGATCCAAAGGGCTCCCTGATGTCACCGTCTTCCCTGAAGATGTGTTGTGTGTGTTCACCAGGATGAGAGAGGATGCAAGTTGTGCCTGAAACCGTCTCCTGTTCAGTATCTCTTTCTTAGTCATCTTCAGAGCTTTACAGTCCTGCTTGTAAAGTAGCCAGCCGTTAATTACAGCAAGGATGATGGTGTGCCAGAAGATGTAAATGTACCAGCGGTGAGATTTCATGGGAAACTTGTACTTGGCAGCAAATGAGTCCAACAAATCCACACCCCCCATGTGTTTGTTGTAGGTACCAACAATGTAAGGCCTCTCAACATCAATGATGGTTTTAGTGGCTTTGTCCCAGCGTTGAATTTTCTGCACAGGTTCAGGTCCAGCAAAGGATGACACAAGTGTGACCCCTCTGTTGTCATACCATTTGACAGCGCAGATGTTGTGGTTCCCCTCCACTCGGACATCAAAGCTTCCTCTCCCCTTTTTCTTCAAGCTCTTCTCATCTTCAAGGTTGCAGTTGGGTAAACGTACCTGCCTTGCTGTTCCCACATAATGGATTCCACGCTCAAGGAGCTTGACTACCAGTGGCACACAGGTGAAGTAGTTGTCTGCGTAGATCTTGTAGTTTTGACCCTCTGGAAGTGTGGAGGCGAGCTTCATCACAACATCACCTGACAGTCCAAGTTCAGATTTCGCTTGTCGTATTCCATCTACACTCCCTTGGTACACATCAAAATCACAGAGCATGCCAGAGATTCCAGTTCTCACCCACAGTTTGAACCCCCATGGGTGTGGCTTGCCACGCATATATTGTTTGATGTTACTGAATCTCCCCTCGAAAGGAATCATCATTTCATCCACAGAGTTGTGTTCTTCAGGTACCACCTGCAGGCATCTCTCCCTAAATGAATTTAGCCATGGTCTGAGTTTCCAGAGTTTGTCCTTCTTTTCCATCTCGGACACAGTTAAATTGTTTATAAAGTGTAATGAAGTCATCACATCAGAAACAGGGGTGTACCGTGTGTCGGTCTCCCAATACATACGGACTCCAGACATTTGCATTAGGCCCATCTTCAGGTACATGCCAAGCATCTTCTCAATTTCCTTATTATTGGTGTTTACAGATGTTCCATTTTTTTGCAAGCTGTACTCATTTGTGTTTCTTGTCAGAGTCTCAATCATATCTTCTGTCACAAACTTTTGCAAGTACTCCAGTGGGGTGAGGAGGGAGGTGGCATCATTGGTGATTTCTGAACCAGAAAAATCAGTATTGGGACTGATAAACTCCTTTTTCAACCAGCGAAACCTGTCACGGGGCACGGTGTGTTTTTTTGGTTGCGGCTTGACGTCCGCATCATCATTGGCTGGGCAGTCAGTGGGTTGGTGGTTTTCTTTGTCCATTTCACCTACATCTTCATTCTCTGAGTCACTTGCATCAGTGTCATCCGAATCCATTTCAAAATCGCTCTCTCCATTTTGGACTGCAGCAATCACATCCTGCACACTGAATAGATGACCTTTCTGCACTGGTGGCATTCTGAAACTGAAAAAGTTTGTGAATAACACATATAGGTCTTATATTGTAGCAGATAAAGAATAGACAGGGTAGTAGACCATGTATCAAGGGTAGAGATCTAAGTATTATCCATCAAAGTATTACCATTTCAATGCAAATGCTAATCAAAATTCCACTACATTCAAACAATACTGTCTGATTGGGCTATTATGCTCTCTACTTATCATGCTAAAAGGGACACATGCATCCCCCCAGAGCACTAACAGGTTCACATTCAAGACCATTCACACCTGTCCCTAAACAATGCAACAGGCTACCACTCTGACCCAACGTTGTAGAATTACAACATAGACATAATAAGCTCTAAATCAAATTTGATTAATGTTTTCTAAAATAACTAAATATGTATATGTTCTAGACATTGTAATAAACACACAAAAATATTTAAGGAATTTTACTTACTTAAATCTTGACAAATCCAGTCATGCAAAAAAAGGAGATCAGCTCAATGCGAAGTTTGCAGGTAGAGTAAGTTCACGGCAAGATGACCAGACCTATAAACACTTTCTATCCAATAGCATCGTGAGGACAAACAATAGGACCCATTAAATATGCAAATGTGGTTTTGAGGAAAAAAAAAACATTTGCTGGCCTTTTTTTAGAATTGTTAAAAGTGATGTTGTAATTCTGCAACAGTGGGCTTTACAGGGTTAACAGAAAACTTTTGAATTTAAAACTGTATTAGTAAACATTTAAACTTACATTAAGGTTATTAAATGCTGTACTAGTTGTTCATCATCAGTTCATGTTAACTAATGTAATTAATGTTATCAAGTGAAACCTCGTAACTTGGATAAATAGCTCACATCTTAATGCAGGGGTCACCAAACTTGATCCTGGAGGGCCGGTGTCCTGCAGAGTTTAGCTCCAACTTGCCTCAACACACCTGCTTGGAAGTTTGAAGTAAACCTACAGTATTAAGACCTTGGTGTGTTTGATTACGGTTGGAGCAAAACTCTGTAGGACACCGGCCCTCCAGGACTGAGTGTGGTGACCCCTGTCTTAATGAGTAATTTAGCTGATTTTCAACCTTTGCATACATTTGTAACTTTTGTGTAGTTTGTAGTATATTTAAATGAACTATGTGTAGTCTTTCTTCATGTTACCTACAGATATCACTGTTTATTTGTCTGCAAACATCTGCTGGAAGATGAAAAACACATTAGTAAGTTGATCATCATAGATCTGATTCATTGTCTTTTCTCTTTCTGTCTTCAGTCTGTATGATTGCAGAATTACAGAGAAACAGTGTCTCATCCTGACTTCAGCTCTGAAATCAAACCCATCACACCTGAGAGAACTGGACCTGAGCAGGAATAAACTAGGAGACTCTGGAGTGAAAAACCTCAGTGATCTACTGATGAACACACAATTCAAGCTGGAGAAACTAGAGTTAGTATCATTATACTGTACAGCAGTGACAGTGAGATTAAAGTTCACTGTTTAGTTTAAGACCGCTGGACTCTTGTCACATCATTTCCAGTGCTGCACTTTCTGGCATTTCTCCATCTGAAGAAAGATTCAGGAATACAATGTTTTTATGTGTATCTGTAAAAAACAGCATGAAACTTGCTGAAATTTGACATCTGTGCTGTAATAATAGTAATAGTATACTATTATTACTATTATTACTAATAGTATATTTCACTAAATGTTTTATTAAGGGGAATGTATATTTAATATATTTGTATAGTTAGAAATTGTAAACTACACTCTAAAATGGCTTGAAAAATTTTCAGTTATTTTATTTGACTGATTTGTTGATTTTCTTCCATTAGAAATGTGAAAATAGACCATTTCATAATTTAACTTTACTATTGTTTCTATATTGATTCTGCATATTAATTTCCATTGGTAAAATTGACTTATTTGTTGACTGAGGGTCCAGACTTGGATTGTACCTAGTTTCCTCAAATACTCCTCTCTTGGTTTGTTCATTCACATATTAGAAGTGTCCATGATTTTGCTGGTTTATTATTGAATGTACGGCATTTGTTCATGATGCATCATAGATCTGATTCATTGTCTTTTCTCTTTCTGTTTTCAGTCTGTTTTACTGCAGGATTACAGAGGAACAGTGTCTCATCCTGACTTCAGCTCTGAAATCAAACCCATCACACCTGAGAGAACTGGACCTGAGTCTGAATCAAATAAAAAACACAGGAGTGAATCACTTATGTGACGTACTGAAGGATTCACACAGTAAACTGGAGAGATTGAGGTCAGTAACATTCACATACAAGAATCAAAATGATGAAAATCACTTCAACAGTTTAAACCAAAACACTTTATAGTATCTAACGATGTCTACAGAAGCTTCTTAAACGAGCTCATCCAGTAAGTAAAACTGTTAAAGTGTGGAATAAAGAGTCTTCAACATGTTTTACACCAAACAATACTTTTGGATTGAACTATTTTTAGAGTTTACCACAAAAAATGCAGTTTTATAAGAGAAGTCCCTGACTTTTTGCGACAGGTGGGATTCAGCTTACGGCACTTCTCATTCATTCCTATGGTATCCGTAAACGTCGATTGAGTGTTGCACAATTCTGACTGAAATTCAGTGACGTCAGTGCTGTAATGTGATTGGTCAACAAAAACTTGACTTGAACAGACTTGGCATGAACAGACTTGGCTTGGCATGAAAACATGCATAAACAAGAACAGAAACTCACCAACAGCAGGATATACTTCAATACACAACAAGGAAACAATGGGAACATGAGGGGTACTTATACCAAACAACACACAAACCAACCAATGAGAACATAGACACTTAACTAGAACAACCAATCAGAACATGACACATTGAACTAAGGAACCAATGGCAAAACTACAAAATAAAAGACATGAAAGCAAGAACATAAACAAAACCCAGACCCCACGTTACAGTTACGCTGTCATGTACGTCGTCGTGTGCGGGGGAATGAGCAGGAGGAGAGCGGAAATCTAATATGTGCAGTTTATTAATATAATCCAAAATGTACATGAAACAAACGCAGGGAAAACAGCAGGGAACCAGAAACAGCGACGAACATGAACTGAATGACAATGTAATCACCGACAAACACCAAGGGGAACAACCAACCTATTATACACACAGACAAACCAAGAGAAACCAAGACAGGTGAAAGTTGAACAATGACGTAACTAACAAGAAACGGAACAGGAAGACCAAATATGGGTACACACGGGGAGAACAACCACAAACAGTCCAAATGGCACACAACGGTCTGACATACGCGTGTCACTTTACTTAAAGCATACAAAGACCACTTATAATAATAATAATAAAGTAATAATAATAATATTTGGCCCCCCTAAAATGGAATCATGTCACACCAAACAATTTTGGGTGCAATGTGCAATATGTCCTGAAAACTATAAAAAAAAAAAAAAAAAAAGAAAGAAAGAAAAATATCACCAGCTGCTAAATTCAAATCCATGTTCGCTAGTTGGTGCTGAGCCAGAGACATACGTGTTTTTACAGCACTGCGTATTATAACCAATCACACATGATTCTGTTGAGCTTATGAATGCAATGGCCAATCAGAGGCATTCAGATGAGTCATCGCTGAAAGTGTTATAGGCTAATTAGTAACTTATAATGTTTTATTAAATTCACATTACATATAAAGTCAGTTGTATTAAACGTATTTTATGGCATGACACCTATATCTGGTACTTAAGTAAAAAGACAGGTTTTTATGCATAGTTAATAGATTTCACTATTAGGCTACTTTGCTGATCACTCATTATAGATCAACTAACATGATCTATAAAGGTGCAAAATTATTTGTCAAATAAATGAAACATGATGAAACATTCATTTGAGTTTAAATTGTTATAGCTTATTCTAGAGATTGCAGTGATGCATGACATGGTGAAAAATGACTGAATGAATAATACTGTATTAAAGTAGCTTAAGATTCATTTTAAAAGTGTGTCCCCTAAAAGCACAAGGGTCTCCAGCCTGTTCCCCCCGGTTACTGTGGTCTAGAACTGACACTGCAGGGTCAAAGTTACTTTAAAGAACAAACTCTTTCTTACCTTTTCATAATCTGAAGAACCTTCTTTCGCCACAAAGAACCTCTTGTGAAACAGTCTAGTCACCTTTATTTCTATAGCGCTTTTAACAATACAGATTGTGTCAAAGCAGCTTTACAGTATTAAATAGGAAAATAGTGTCAATAATGCAAAAGGACAACAGAAAACACTCAATTTTCAGTTAAAGTTCATCATTGAATCCAGTGATGTCATCATCCAGCTCAGTTCAGTTCAAATAGTATCTGTGCAATCAAGTCGATGATATCGCTGGAAATTAAGTGTCTCCAACTAAACAAATCAGAAAGATTCTTCAGATGTTAAAGGTTCTTTATGGAACCATTTAGACAAAAAAGGTTCTTCTATGGCATCGTGAAGCACCTTTATTTTTTAAAAGAGTGTTGGTTTTGCGACACTCAGCAGCTTGTAAGGAAGTCTCAGCAGTGACTGTATTTCTTTAGAAGACTGAGTAAATTTGGCATGGGAACCGAAATACTCAGCAACTTTTACAGATGTACAGGTGAAAGTGGTGTGGAAGTTGCAGACAGGAAAGCTCTCCAGCACATGATTAAAAAGCAGTGTTAATTACATTTCTCAATAGCATGGTGTTAGCGTCAATGTTTTCTGAATCAAAAAGCTTTTCAGTAGCAAAACTCTTTTTTTGATCAAGTAACACGGTAGCATCAACAAAAGCTAAATTTTCCAAAGCATTTCTGAGGTTTAAGCTCAAATCAGAAAAATAACTGTTAAGGATCACTGATCCTGGATCAGTAAGTGACGCCACTAAACCTCGTAACTCCATTGGCTCCTCAAAGTGTCAGTCAAACCTCATTATTCCTCCCACATATAAATGTATCTGTATACAGTGAAGCCACAAACCAGCTTTGACACAGTGTTTATTATTAATTAAAATAGTGTTGTTTTTTTTTTAATTTCCGAAAAAGTAGCAGTTTAGGTCATATGAGGTTTATGTCACAATATGAGTTAAATCCAGTCCTGTACATGATGCTGATACTGAGAGCATTGACTTGAAATGAAGTTGGTTCAATATAAAAATTACATTTTAAAAACAGCTTGGATGTAGTACTATTTTTGCTTGCTACATTTCCCAGGAGGATATCTTCAGTGTAGTGAAGCTTCATTTAATGAAGAGTAACTGTTAGCTTAGCTCACTACATTTTCCAAGTATCTTGACCAACACTGTTAAAAAGTGCACGGTTCATTTGTGGAGTAACCTTCCTATCACTTCAGGATATTTACAGCACTAGGGTCATCATGAGGACCCACAACATCATCAGGGACAATACACATCCACAACACAGCCTCTTCACACTTCTGCTGTCTGGGAGATGTACAGGAGTATGAAATCAAGGACAGGGATTGCATTTCTAATAACTTTTATAATTTATTAATTATGTTTAGAAGTCTTTTGATGGTTTGCATCAAGGAGCTGTGAAACCGGTTACACTCACTGAATGAATCACATTTGTGCCAAACTCTTACAAAGCAAAAACAAACGCTGACGTTTCATTGAAGTACTATAGTCCTTTACCACGTCACAAACTATGACGATTACAACGGTTAAAATGAACAGATGCTAACATTGTCTTTATGTGAAACACAAACACCTCTGCTAAAATCTCAGAAAAAAAGTAGTCTGGGGTTTCATGACTCTTTAAAAACTAATTTCCCATTACCATCACTGACTGTTACCTTGTTTGTTGCACAATATATATTTGTATATTTTTGTGTATGTTCATATATTTTTGTATAGTTAATCTGTCTATATTCTATACTGTATATTTTTGTGTAATGGAGACTTGCAAAGTAAGTTGTTGTGTGGTCTAAACATTTGAAAGTTGTATTAAGTGTTTCTGTTCACTTCACTTATTCCCCATACAGCAGGTCAAATACCCAACACAATATCCAATCATTTCAGTTAATAATACCAAAAATACACAAACATTTAAAGCTTATAGAAAGCTTTAACTTATTAGCCTACTTTGCTAATTTAAAATGAAATAATTCAAATCAAAAACAAAACTTTTTGCATATTTTTAGTGAGCACTCTGTAAAGAGCATTGCGTTTTTACAACATGTTTTACAGCATTGTGCATTGAATCCAATGTTGAGCACATGATTGCAATGGTTAAGGCAGTGGTTCGCAAACTTTTTCTGCCGGGCCCCACTTTTGCAGAATAAAAAAATTCAAGCCTCACCCCTGCATTTACACGTAAGCATAAACACAACTTCAGAAGGATTTATTTGAAACATAATAATTAAAATTCAGTGTGTGACAACTTACTGAAAAAAACTAAACAAGGAACTAGTCACTTTTAGAGTAGAAACATTAAAAGTAAAGCACGCAGCTTTACTATGTATTATTTTTTGTGCTATGTAACAGCATTCATTGTTTTTTTTAAACAGATTTTCTCATATTTTCTTCTCTTTGTTGTAGTTGCGAGTGTAGATTCATCATCTACTTTACGTTTACCTGGCACTTGTTGTCTTTTCAAAAACTTGTCCATGCTTAGAGCAGAACTACTATTCGTCAATTATTCATAATTTTACTCAGCTAAGGGCAATTCTCATTTCTGATATCAACTGCAGCATCTAGTGGTCTGTTATTTTACGACAAAAACCACTACAACTGATTACAGACAGCTGCAGCGGGTACTGCGAGTCATCTTGTGGTAATAAAATATGATGAAATTCATAGTTTGTGTGTAATTATTTACATATGTGGCAAGTAGCCCTATAATAAGCAAGATAATTTCACAGTGGAGTCTTGTATCACCCTGAAAATGTTTATTTTTAAATAAAAATCTAGGGATGTACCGAAATGAAAATTCTTGGCTGAAACTGCTTTGTAACAATTATGTATTGTTTTATTAAGTAATATAGTCGTTTTGAAAGACTTTTTAGTTTAACTCAATAATATTAATGATACTGAATAAAAAAAAAAAATTACAAGCCAATAAAATAACCACATTTATTAAAAAAGTAACAATAAAATTGGACAGAAAATATATGAATATTAAATCTCAATATATTATTTTTATTCAGTTCTATGAAACAGAATCAAATATAACCTTTTTGACTAATTATCAAAATAATGTATAGTCCTACGAAACTATTATTATCAGAGCATGTGAGCAGAGCATACAGTCATGAGAGGGTCGCATCATTTTACAGTATGCAGTGCTATTGCAAACAGGAACAAGTATACATAGACATTTTCTGTCGGTGCGTTATTTCAATTCAATTTAATCAAAAAAAAAAATTGTATAGCGCTTTTCAGGATACATATCGTTGCAAAGCAACTTTACACCAAATTAAAAGCTTAATAATGAACATTTGATCAGATATAATTATATTTGTAGCTGATGGGAACCCAGGACAACCACCTAGTAGTGCATTACAATAGTCCAGTCTAGAGGTCATGAATGCGTGAACTAGCTTTTCTGCATCAGAAACAGGTAACATGTTTCATAGCTTGGCAATGTTTCTAAGATGGAAGAATGTTGTTTTTGTAACATGAGAAATATGATTTTCAAAAGACAAGTTGCCGTCTAATATAACACCCAGACTTTTGACTGTGGTGGAAGTAACAGTACATCTGTCTAGTTGTAAATTGTAAGTCAAAAGATTCTGTGTATTGTTTTTAGGTCCAATAAGTAATATCTCTGTCTTATCTGAATTTAATAGCAGAAAATTATCGGTCATCCAATCTTTTACATTTTTAACACACTCTGTTAACTTCGATACTTCAGAAGTTTCATCTGGTCTTGTTGAGATATATAGTTGAGTATCATCAGCATAACAATGGAAAAAAATCCTGTATTTTTTAATAATATTACCAAGGGGCAGCATGTATATTGAAAATAGTAGAGGACCTAGAACAGATCCTTGTGGCACTCCATACTTTACTGGTGATAACTGAGATGACTCCCCATTTAAATAAACAAAGTGGTAGCAATCAGACAGGTAGGATCTAAACCATCTTAAAGCCTGTCCTTGGATACCTGCATAGTTTTGTAGTCGATCTATTAGTATGTCATGATCTATAGTGTCGAACGCAGCACTAAGATCAAGTAAAACTAGCAATGAGATGCAGCCTTGGTCTGACGCAAGAAGCAAGTCATTAGTGATTTTAACAAGTGCAGTTTCTGTGCTGTGATGGGGCCTGAAACCTGATGAAATTCTTCATAGATATCATTTTTTGCAAGAATGAGCACAGTTGAGCAGATAAAACTTTCTCTAAAATTTTAGACATAAATGGAAGATTAGAAATGGGTCTGTAATTTGCCAGTTCACTAGGGTCTAGTTGAGGTTTCTTAATAAGAGGCTTAATAACCGCCAATTTGAATGGTTTTGGGATGTGGCCTAAAGATAAGGATGAGCTGATAATATTGAGAAGCAGTTCTTCTGCCACAGGTAACAATTCTTTCAGTAATTTAGTGGGTACGGGATCTAATAGGCATGTTGTTGGTTTAGACACAGTGATGAGTTTATTTAACTCTTCCTGTCCTATAGTTGTAAAGCACTGCAGTTTTTCTTTGAGTGTGATGAAAGAATTTTACATATTAGACGCAGTAGAATCTACATTGGTTATTGTATTTCTGATGTTATCTATTTTATCAGTGAAGAAATTCATAAAGTCATTGCAATTAAACTTTAAGGGATTATTTAGATTGGGTGATGTCTGATTATTTGTTAATCTAGCCACTGTGCTAAATAAAAACCTTGGATTGTTTTGGTTATTTTCTATGAGTTTGTGGATATGCTCGGCCCTGGCAGCTTTTAAAGTCTGTCTATATCTGGACATACTGTTTTTCCAAGCAATTCTAAAAACTTCCAAGTTAGTTTTTCTCCATTTGCACTCAAGATTACGAGTTTCTTTCTTGAGAGAATGGGTATTTCTATTGTACCATGGTGCAGTATGTTTTTCTCCAACCTTTTTCAATTTGATGGGGGCAACATTTTCTAATGTATTGGAGAAGATGGTGCCCATATTGCTAGTCATTTTGTCTAGATCCTGTGTATTAATGGGTACATAGACCAGTTGAGATAAATCAGGCACGTTATTTGTAAATCTATCTTTGGTGGCTGGAACAAGACGAACAAACGTTCTGCCAAGACAATAACGCGGAGCCATATAGTTAATATCAGTAATACACAGCATGCACGATACAAGGAAATGGTCAGAAACATCATCGCTTTGAGGTACGATATCTATATCGGTAAGATCAATTCCATGTGATAAATCTAGCGTATGATTAAAATGATGAGTGGGCCCGGTGACATTTTGCTTGACTCCAAAAGAGTTTATTAGGTCAGTAAACGCAAGTCCTAATGCATCATTTGTATTATCAAAGGTCTTTGTATTTCTGTTGAGCATAAGCGGTACACGAGTGGAGCATTCATATGGGCTGTGAGCAAATCAACGGAACACACATTCATAGAGCGGAATATTGAGCGGAGCGTCACACATTGAGCAGTGTGCGCTGAATACTGCCGGATTGCACGGCAGATATTTTAGGCCATTTATCTCTTTTGAATTTCTATAAAATCAGCTATACACTAGCCTTCCCGCACCCCCCCTTAATATAGCTCCGTGCCCCCAGGTTGGGAACCACTGGGTTAAGGTGTTTAATCAGAATTCACTCAGTAATGCTTTTCCTTGAAACCATGTTAAGGTTTCTTTATACAATAGCAATAGCACTTTATACAATACAGATAGTTTTAGAAGCTTTACAGGTATAAACAAGAAAACAGTGAATCAGTGATGCAAACTCTTAAAAGACAATAGTAAATAGTCATTATTCAGTTAAAATCAGTTTAATGTTGATTCAGTTTGGTTCAAGTAAATGTGTAAAGTCCATCAATTTAAGAGTGAGTTTAATTGATTTATAAAGCAGATGTGAAGTAAACAGTGATGTCATCACTGCATAACAACATAATATAGGATAAAGTCTGACTCAATGAGGAATATCAGAAGGTCAAGTCCTGACTGCAGATGAAAGGAGGAGCTGGGGATGGAGGAGGGTAGTTCGCTCCTGAACAAAGTGATACACTGCTGAATAATACTGAATGGACCTTATATAAGGAAGTAGTGATAGGTGTTGTATTCCTATAGGTAGACGTGGATCAGCTGAGAATCAGATGATACAAGCTTGAATGACGTGACCTGCCAGATGTAACACTACACTTATTTACCGCATTGTTTTTTTAATCATTTTAGCGAAAATATGTTTTTGAAAGTCTGTTTTGCTGCTGTTTTTAAAATAAGCACATCATCTGCAGCTCTTGTAGTGCTTTACATCTTCAGTGCCGTAGAGAAGCAACACACATGGAGCAGAAATTGCTTGAATGAAGCGTGTTTGACTCTGGATAAAAATATTAGGACGATTGGGCGCTGATCAGAGAGGAGGCCTGATGCGATTCTACTAAAGGGGAGCTCTTCAGTCACTTTTGACTGAAAAATGTAAAAATTTGAAAATGACCACAATCGAAAATAAATGGAAAATGTGGGGGGAAAAAAACCAGAAAAAATGTACAATCTACAAATCAGCCACAATACAGAAAAACATCAACAATGAAGGGGTGAAACTGTACAACATCAAGAGTGCAAAATACACTCACATTCACACTCACACACACACTGGCATTCCTATCATTAAAGGGATATTCCATAGATGTAATGGTTTTTATACTGTACAAACTGTATCTTCTATCCCCTGACCCCAACCCTACTCCTAAACCAGGGGTTGGCAAGTTCGGTCCTAGAGAGTCGCTGTCATGCAGAGTTTAGCTCTAACACTAGTCAAACACTCTTGAACAAGCTAATCAATGTCTTCAGGATCACTAGAGAGGTACAGGCAGGTTTTTTTTTTTTTTTTTTCAGGGTTGGAGCTAAACTCTGCAGGACAGCGGCTCTCTAGGAACGAACTTGCCTACCCCTGCCCTAAACGTACCCCTCACACAAGACTTTTTGCAGTTTTAGACTTTCAAAAAATCTTTGTTTTGTAGGATTTATAAGCTTCTTTCCAAAAAAAAAAAAAAGTCCCATCAAGGTCATAAATAACTGGTATTGCTATCCTTGTGGGGATATTTGTTCCCCATAACTTAGTGAAAACCAGTGAACACACAGCAAGGAAGTGGTTAAACTCTAAAACATCATGAGTGCAAAACAGACTCAAACACTATACACACACTAACAGTCAGAAGACTCGAATAAGAGGTTGAAATCAGATCAGACCCAGATGAATTAAGCTCTGATAAAGAATTACTGTTTATTTTCCTTCCATTTTTATTGAAATTCTATGTTATGTGTAACAAAAGGCTTTCTCTGTGTTCAGGTTTGACTCTAGTAATAATAATGCAAAAACTGAGACTTCACATCAACTTTTCAAACAAAAAATATTTAAAACTTGACAAAAAGTAGTATTTGAGAATGTCTGAATATATATCCAAATCCATAATCTAATAAAAGTAAGCAATTAAAAACATCAAGTCTCTCTTGAAGCATCTTGGAGACGTTGCCACAGTTCTTCTGGATTTAGTCTGTCTCAGTTTGTTCTGTTTCTTCATGTCATTCCAGACAGACTGAATGATGATGAGATCAGATCTCTGTGTGGAGCACTGGCTGTTGTCAAACTCCTTGTGCAAACAAAAATCTCACTGGATTATTACAATTAATGGCGAAATGTTTGGAAATGTAAACTGATATTTCCTACTGACACACTACAGCAAAAGATAGAAATAACTGACTTAAAACTTTCTTAGCTGGTGAAAATACTAGTGGCCTAAGACTACTGCACAGTACTATATAGAACAAAAATATATTACACTGATTTTACTTAAAAGAAAAAAAGTTACATTTCAGGTGTTCAGTCTCTTGTGACCATGAAGAGCACAAGTGTACCGCACAAATGAGGAGCATCAGAAGCTTGAAAGTGACTGTAAGATGGAGATACTACAGTGAATTGACGTCTAACAATTAAAAGTTCCCTTTTTTGTTTGAATCGATATTCAGTTGTCAGATTTTGCTTTACAGTTGTAGTTCCTTTGTATAAGGAATAAAATTGAATTCTGTTAGGGATTTACATTGTTTAGGTCATTTCTAGAATAAATGATTAATCATCTGAATGTGACATTTTCATTCTGGTTCTAGACTTTCAGACTGCAGTATCACTGAAGAAGGTTATAAAGCTCTGGCTTCAGCTCTGAGATCAAACCCTTCACACCTGATAGAGCTGGATCTCACAGGAAATGATCCTGGACAATCAGGAGTGAAGGAGCTCAGTGATTTACTACAGGATCCAAACTGTCAACTCAAGACATTAAGGTAAAACGTGATGAAATAATGTAAAATAAATTATATATAGGTGAACTTTTTCTTTTTATACTTGTATAATATGTTGAACAACCTGTTGCTGTATCAAACTTAAAGAAAAAAAACAAAAAAAACAACAACTTGGGCTTTTAAATAATGTTTTATATGTTATCCATTGTATAAAAGGTGAGAACTGAATTGATTCCTGTTTTATCTTCTCTTCTGCAGGTTTTTGGGTCCTGCTGCAGATGAAACCTGTCAGTATGTGACTGGAATTGTGGGTAAAAACCCGTCACTCCTGAGAGAGCTGAATCTGAGTGGACGTGAACTAGGAGACACACAAGTGAATCAGATCGCTGCTCTACTGCAGGATAAACACTGTCAACTCAACACACTGAAGTGAGTGTTTGACATGTATTAATACTAACATTATTGAGTGGAAATAAAAGGAATTTAGGAAAAGTAAATTGGTCAGACAGGGCTGATCTAAATCTGATATTGTGTTACTGTTCTGTGTTACTGTTAAGTCACACAAAAGGCATACAACACAAAAAGCACAATGTTTTGTGCACAATATTTCAAGTCATCTGAAGGTATTCGATAGCTTAAAGCCAGCCTGTTACGAAGCGGACGGGAGACAGATGGTAAGTATGAAAACACAGTTTATTGCCGATAATGAGTTCTGAACAGAATGATACACAGACAGGTAATGCAGGTAAGTAATATTGCAGGATATAGATTGAATGACTGTAGGAGGTAGCTGACATGATCTTGTATGCAGGAGGGGAGGAAGTTCCACGATGAAGACAACAGGGAGACGACGACAACCACAACCACACACCACAATCCAGGCGGACACAGAGGGGATCCTGAGGAATAGGAGACACGAAGGAATCTATAAGGTAAAAGGAGAAAGGTAAGTATTCGCTAGAGATCGTTTGTAGAAATCTAGAAGTCCTCTTCTCAAGAACGAGCTCGGACGCGGAGTGTGAAGTGGTGTGTGGTTTTATGTGTGCCTTGATGAGGTCCAGATGAATGTCAGGTGGTTGTCGCAGGTGCTCAGTATTCTGGTGATTGTGATCGTAGTGAGGGAGTGAAGGTGGAGCCTGGCGTGGATGTAACATTACCCCCCCCTCCAGGGCCCCCTCCCCAGGCGGGGCCCCTCCGACGTCGTGGTGGTCTACCTCTACTCCGGGGTGCAGGACGGTCTGGGTGATTGAGGTGAAATTCATTAAGGAGTGTGGGATCTAATACGTCTTCTCGGGCCACCCATGATCTTTCTTCTGGACCGTAGCCCTCCCAGTCCACGAGGTACTGAAGCCTGCCACCACGACGCCGGGAGTCTAGGATCTCTTTTACGGAGTAGATGGTCCCCTCATCTACCTCCATTGGAGGGGGAGGTTCTTCTTCACGGCCAGGCTCTGTGGAGATAGAAAGGGGTTCGTGAAACGGTTTCAATAAGGAAACATGGAAGGTGGGATGAATTCTGTACTGTGCGGGTAACTGGAGTTTGTAGGTGACAGGATTGATCTGCTCCACAACTGTAAAGGGACCAACAAACCTGGGACTCAATTTCTTACAGGGCAGGCGTAGACGAATGTCCCTGGTGGAGAGCCATACCTTTTGGCCCACCTGGTATTCTGGGGCGGAGGAACGACGTTGGTCGGCAGTGGTGGTCTGTCTACGCACTGCCCTTTGCAGATGTTGATGTGCCTCGTCCCAGACCCTCTCACTTTCCCGGAACCAGTAATCGACAGATGGTACATCAGAGGGTTCGCCACTCCATGGAAAGAGTGGGGGCTGGAAGCCGAGTATGCATTGAAAGGGAGTGAGTCCGGTAGTGGCTTGACGGAGGGAGTTCTGAGCATACTCGGCCCAGCCCAAATACTGGTTCCAGGTGTCTTGGTGGCCGTGGCAGAAAGTACGGAGGAACCGCCCCACCTCTTGGATCTTCCGTTCGGTCTGCCCGTTGGTTTGAGGATGATAGCCTGAGGAGAGGTTGACGGCCACACCTAGGAGCTTGAAGAAGGCCTTCCAGACCCTGGAGGTAAACTGTGTTCCCCGGTCGGAAACGATATCCTCAGGGAGTCCAAAGGATCGGAACACATGCTCAAAGAGCAAGGTAGCCGTCTGCCAGGCTGTGGGGAGACCTTTTAGAGGGATTAGTCGACAGAACTTAGAAAATCTATCAACGATGACACAAACACAGGTATTACCCTCTGAAGGTGGAAGGTCGGTAATGAAGTCAACTCCTAGGTGTGACCAGGGGCGGTTAGGTACGGGAAGTGGATGGAGCTTTCCTGCAGGGAGATGGCGTGGACTCTTAGCCATCGCACATTCCCGACACCCTCTCACGTACCTCTGCACGTCGGTATCCATGGCAGGCCGCCAAAACCGATCTTGAAGAAGTGAGAGGGTTTTGTTGATCCCCGGATGCCCAGTGCCCACAGAGGTATGGAGAGAGTGAATGAGAGGAATGCGTTCCTGAAGTGGAATGAAACGACGGTGAGGCGGACATTCCGCTGGAACTTCCGGAGCGGGTTCGTTAGAGGCTGGAGGGGTTACCCACTGGATGGGATTGACGAAGAGGGTTTCAGGGAGAATGGGTTCTTGGTTATCTGGTTGGTCATCTGGAGTATGGAGTCTGGAAAGAGCGTCAGCTCGGATATTCTTGGGACCTGGTCTGTAGGAGATGGAGAATTTGAATCTGGTAAAGAACAGGGCCCAGCGGGCTTGTCTGGGGTTCAACCGTTTTGCCTCACGGAGATATTGAAGGTTTTTATGGTCGGTAATCACCTGAAACGGATGTTGAGACCCCTCCAGCCAATGACGCCATTCTTCCAATGCCAGTTTAATGGCTAACAATTCTCGATTTCCGATGTCGTAGTTTCTTTCGGCGTCACTGAGTTTCTTGGAGAAGTAGGCACAAGGTCGGAGTTGAGGTGGATTCCCCTGCTGCTGAGATAGGATGGCGCCTACGCCAGTGGTAGAGGCGTCTACCTCTACTAAGAACGGTAAGTCGGGGTTCGGATGACAGAGGATGGGTGCGGTGGTGAAGGCAGTTTTTAGATCCCGGAAGGCATGTTCAGCAGAGGTAGTCCAAGTGAGGCGTTTGGGTTTACCTTTGAGTAAGGATGTGAGGGGACAAGTTATGAGACTGTAGTTATTGATGAACCGGCGATAGAAATTTGCAAAACCTAGGAATCTTTGAAGATCTTTTACTGTTGTGGGTGTGGGCCAGGTGGTGATTGCCTCTACTTTGCTGTTATCCATCCTTATCCTGGTATGATCAATATGATAGCCTAGGAATTGCACTGAGGGTTGGTGGAATGAACATTTTTTCAGCTTTCAGATACAGGTGGTGTTCTCGGAGTTGCTGGAGGACTTTCTTGACGTGTTGGCGGTGTTCTTGGATATTGGAGGAGAAGATCAGAATGTCATCGATGTAAACTAGGAGGAATTGATAGAGATAGTCCCGGAAAATTTCATGCATGAAGTTTTGAAAGATGGAGGGGGCGTTTACTAAACCATACGGCATTACCAAGTACTCATAGTGGCCAGTAGGGGTGATGAAAGCGGTCTTCCACTCGTCCCCGTTGCGAATGCGAATCAAATTATAGGCACTACGTAGATCCAATTTGGTGAAAATCTTGGCCCCACGTAGTGTCTCTAGGGCTGCGGGGACGAGTGGTAGAGGGTATTTGAAAGGGACTGTGACTTTGTTTAGTGCTCTATAGTCTATACAGGGGCGTAGGCCACCATCCTTCTTTGCCACGAAGAAAAAGCTCGAAGCAGCAGGGGAGGTTGAAGAGCGGATGTAACCTTGTGCCAATGCTTCCTGTATGTAATCTTCCATGGCTTTATTTTCAGGGATGGATAATGGATATATCTTACCATGGGGCACTTGGGCAGCCGGGAGCAGATCGATTGCACAGTCCCATGGTCGGTGAGGTGGCAGGCGGGCCGCTCTCTTGGGGCAGAACACATCGTTGTAATCCTCGTAATCCGAAGGGATTTCCACCGATTGTTTCTCAATGGGGCTTTCGATGGAGGTAGAACACAGAGGAATGGTTGCTGGAGCTTGAAGAGGTAACTGTGGGAAACATTCGGGCCAACAATGAGAGCCCCATTTGAGGACTTCCCCCGTACCCCAAGAGAGGATGGGCTCGTGCCTCGCCAGCCACGGACGCCCTAGAACCACGTCGATGGTGGAACCCTCCAGAACCAAGAGTTGGATTTCCTCCTCATGACACTGACCTGTGAGCAGACGGATGGGTGCTGTTTGATGGGTGACATTCTTGTTGGAGAGAGGTTGTCCTGTGACTGATTGAATCTGATACATCACTGGGAGGCGCGTGGTTTTGACCCGGAGTTGACGTGCGGTATGGCCCGCAATGAAGTTACCTGCTGACCCGGAATCGATGAGGGCTGCCACTGAAATTGAGAATTTTTCTACAGTAATTGTGACGACTGTGGTTAATGGATTTAATTTTTCACTCATAGGCATGATGGAACTCACCACGGGACGGAGAGGTCTGGTAGGGCAGTCTTGGATATGATGTCCGGGTTTACCACAGTATAAACAGAGTCCCTGTGTAATACGTCGTTGACGTTCTGTTTGAGTGAGACGTCGTGTGTCGATGACCATAGGTTCTGGAATAGGTTCTGGAGGGTTGTGGTTCTTAGGTGGCTGGGGAGAGGTGACCGCAGTGCTGACGGAAGGATTCGAGTAGGAGTGGACCCGGGCAGCACAGCGGATAGCCAGCTGGATAAAACGTTCTAATCCAATGGAGTCATCATGGGGAGCAAGCATTAGGCGAATATGAGGTTCCAATCCTTGTCTGAAGGTCGTCAGCAGAGCTTGTTCATTCCATCCACTTGATGCTGCCAACGTACGAAATTGGATGGAATATTCCTGTACGCTTGCTGACCCCTGTCGTAAACGATAAAGCTCCTCACCGGCGGATGTCATCTGATCAGAGCGTCCAAAGACCTCCAAGAAGTGTTGGGCAAACGCATGGTAAGAGCTGGAAACCGGGCCACCCTGACTCCAAATAGATTCCGCCCATCTGAGAGCAGATCCGGAAAGACAGTTAATCACTAATCCAATTTTTGCGTCATCAGTCTGATACATACTTGGAAAAGTGGCGAACGTGATGGAGCACTGCAGTAAGAACCCCTTGCAATCCCCCGCCACGCCGGAGAAGGGCGCCGGTCGGACCATGGGACAGACGACGGTAGGTAGCGAAGCAGCGATGTTTACTTCCGGGTTGGTAGCCGTGGATGATGATGGAGCAGGTGCCGGTGGTGGTGATTGTGGCGTGGTGAGGAGAGTTTGGCGAAGTTTGTCCACCAACTCCTGAAAGGGATCGGGAGAACTCATTATCTTCGGTAGTGGTCCGAGCTTCTGTTACGAAGCGGACGGGAGACAGATGGTAAGTATGAAAACACAGTTTATTGCCGATAATGAGTTCTGAACAGAATGATACACAGACAGGTAATGCAGGTAAGTAATATTGCAGGATATAGATTGAATGACTGTAGGAGGTAGCTGACGTGATCTTGTATGCAGGAGGGGAGGAAGTTCCACGATGAAGACAACAGGGAGACGACGACAACCACAACCACACACCACAATCCAGGCGGACACAGAGGGGATCCTGAGGAATAGGAGACACGAAGGAATCTATAAGGTAAAAGGAGAAAGGTAAGTATTCGCTAGAGATCGTTTGTAGAAATCTAGAAGTCCTCTTCTCAAGAACGAGCTCGGACGCGGAGTGTGAAGTGGTGTGTGGTTTTATGTGTGCCTTGATGAGGTCCAGATGAATGTCAGGTGGTTGTCGCAGGTGCTCAGTATTCTGGTGATTGTGATCGTAGTGAGGGAGTGAAGGTGGAGCCTGGCGTGGATGTAACACAGCCTCACATTACAGGATTTTTTGTGTGTGATGTGTCACAGTTTTCAAATCTTGTAGTTTCTGCATGTTTAAGATTTCAGGGAAGATAATCTGCAAAGATTCTCCTTATGTGTGCGCTGCAACCAGATTTCATAATCGGTTAAGATTTTAAAAATCCTGTAGTGTGAAGCCGGCTTAATGTGAGGTACAGATGAATATTTAATGTCACGGAGGCTTGACGAGAGATGAATGATCGAGATAAGTCCCTTTGTAGCGTGACGGAAAACTCAAACGCGGAAGTGAGCGAGTGAGCAGGTTAATCACGCAGTTGGTCTGAGAACGCTCCGATAAGGAGTAGAGATTTCCACCAAGAAATCCGCGTTCTCACACGCACACAGACAGGTAAATAAGAGCTCCGTAGAGCAGAGAGTTTACTCACGTGAGTTGAATTGGAGTCGGGACCTGACGTGGAGTCTTTCATGAACTCAATGTCTGGTGCTAGACAACACCTGCTTCCTGCTTAAATACCTGCGTGAGGTTACTTCCGGGTCCTCGTGACCTCACGTGATCTGATGCGTGTGACAGTACCCCCCCCTCCAGGACCGGCACCAGACGGTCCCGGGACGGAGGATACCCGACGACGGTAGTCCTGGATGAGAGTGGGATCCAGGATGAACCGTCCGGGGACCCAAGAACGCTCCTCCGGACCGTAGCCTTCCCAATCAACGAGATATTGGGTGCCACGGCCACGGGTTCGCGAGTCAAGGATCCTCCGAACGGTATACGCAGGACCACCGTCAATGATCCGGACCGGAGGAGGAGCAGTGACCTGGGGAGACAGAGGAGAGAAGAAAACATGCTTGAGTTGGGATTGGTGAAACACAGGATGGATCCGGAGGGAAGCAGGCAGCTGGAGCCGGAAGGTGACAGGGTTCAGGCGGTGGGTGATCTTGTAGGGTCCGATGAAGCGTGGGGTGAGTTTCTTGGAGTCCGATTTTAGAGTGATGTTGCGTGTGGAGAGATAAACCCTGTCACCTACGTGGAACAATCGTCCCGGAGGGTGCCGGCGGCGGTGTTGAGTGGTGTACCGTTGGTTGGCTTTTTGAATGGCAGTCCTGGCGTGAGTCCAGAGCCGCCGGCACCGGCGGACCAACTGTTGGGCGGACGGGACGTCAACCTCCGGTTCTTGATGTTCGAACACCGGAGGTTGGTACCCGTAGCATACCTCGAATGGGCTTAGCTTAGTGGCCGAAGAGGTGTGAATGTTGTTGGATAGTTCGGCCCAGACGAGGTAGCGCGCCCAGGAGCGCTGATGTTCACCAGCAAAACATCGAAGGAAGCGCTCCAGCTGTTGGTTGGCCCGCTCCGTCTGGCCGTTCGTCTGAGGATGGTGACCGGACGATAGACTGGAGGTGGTACCGACCAGACGGCAGAAGGCCTGCCAGAACTTGGCCGTGAACTGGGGCCCTCTGTCCGAGACGATGTCCTTGGGGAACCCATGCAAGCGGACTACGTGCTCGAGTATGAGTTCCGCGGTGGTTTTAGCAGAGGGGAGTCCGGTGAGAGCCACCAGGTGCACAGCCTTGGAGAAACGATCCACAATGGTCAGGATGGTGTTCTTGCCGTCCGAGTCAGGGAGTCCAGTGACGAAGTCCACCGAGATGTGACTCCAGGGTCGTTTGGGGATGGGGAGGGGCTGCAGCTCGCCAGTGGATGGGGTGTTGGTGGTTTTGGAGCGAGCGCAGACGGTACAAGCCTGGACGTACTCCTGTACGTCTCTCCTCAACGTCCTCCACCAAAACGCCCTGCCGATGAAGGAGGTGGTTCTCTGGACTCCCTGATGTCCTGCCAAAGTGGAGTCGTGACCCCACTGGAGCACCTCCTTGCGAAGATGGTCGGGCACAAAGAGGCGTCCAGCGGGAGTTTCCGGGGGTGGGCGGGTCTGGCTGTGACTCTGGCGGACCCTCTCTTCCAACCCCCACTGAAGAGGAGCCAGGATGATGTCGGCTGGCAGGACAGGAGCGGGCTCCGAGGTGATGGTATCTCGTTGATGTTGGCGGGAGATGGCGTCCGCTTTGGCGTTCTTCGAGCCGGGCCGGTACGAGAGATGGAAGTTGAAGTGCTCGAAGAACAATGCCCACCGCGCCTGCCTGGGGTTGAGCTGTTTGGTCTGGCGGATGACGGTGAGGTTCTGGTGGTCGGTCCAGACGGTGAATGGGTCGCTGCCGCCCTGGAGCCAGTGACGCCACTCTTCTAGAGCCCACTTGATGGCCAACAGTTCACGGTCCCCTACCCCGTAACGCTGCTGAGTGGGATTGAATTTTCTTGAGAAAAAACTACAAGGATGTAGTTTCTCGTCTGGACCACGTTGTGAGAGGATCGCTCCTACGCCCACATCAGAGGCGTCCACCTCGACAACGAAGGGTTTATCCGGGTTGGGGTGGATGAGAATGGGTGCGGTGGTGAACAGGAGACATAACTTCTTGAATGCAGAGATGGCTTCCGGGGTGAGTTGGAATTCTCCTCGAGAAGGTCTGGTGAGAGCAGTGAGAGGTGCTGCAGTTGCGCTGAAGCCCTGGATAAATCGCCGGTAGAAGTTGGCGAACCCCAGAAAACGTTGCAGCTGTTTAAGCGACGTGGGTAGGGGCCACGCACGCACAGCCTCCAGCTTCTGGGGATCCATGGCCACACCCTGAGAGGAGATGACGAAGCCGAGGAATGTGGTGGTGTGCTGGTGAAAGGCACATTTCTCCAACTTGCAGTACAACTGGTGGGCCAGCAACCTCTGAAGCACTGCTCGGACATGCTGGGTGTGTTCCTCGAGAGTCTTGGAGTAGACGAGGATGTCATCCAAATAAGCGTAGCACCAACGACCCAGCATGTCCCGGAGAACGTCGTTGATGAACTGTTGAAACACAGACGGACTGTTGCACAGACCAAACGGCATGACGAGGGTCTCGTAGTGACCAGTGGGGGTTATGAAGGCCGTCTTCCACTCATCGCCCTCCCTGATGCGGACCAAGTTGTAAGCGCTCCGCAGGTCCAGCTTCGTGAAGAAGCGGGCACCAGAGAGGGCGTCCAGGGCGGTGTTAGTGAGTGGGAGTGGATGACGGTTCTTGATGGTTATTTGGTTAAGTCCCCGGTAGTCGACGCACGGACGGAGACCCCCGTCCTTTTTCTTAACAAAGAAGAACCCCGCGGCCGCCGGTGAGCTGGAAGGACGAATCGTACCGGCCCGGAGTCCTTCCGCCACGTACTCCTCCATCGCCTGGTGTTCGGTGGCCGACAGGGAGTACAGGTGGCCGCGGGGAGGTACCTTACCCGGCTCGAGGTCAATAGCCAGATCGTAGGGACGATGAGGTGGTAGCCGGGCGGCGCGTCTTTTACTAAAGACCTCGGCCAGGTGACGGTACGGGACGGGGATTCCATCCAGCTCGACATCGGGGACCCCAGACTCCCCTGAGCACGTCCCAGCCCCCGCCTTGAGACAGAGCTCCTGACAGGTCGCCCCCCAGTGGACGATCCTGTGTGTGGTCCATGAGATGAACGGGTCGTGCGTGATGAGCCAGGGGTGCCCCAGGATGATGGGCGGAGACGTGATCTGAGTGATGAAGAGGTGAATCTTTTCGGAGTGGTTGTCGATGTTGAGGTGAAGTTCCTTGGTACGGTGAGTGATGGGGCTGAAGTTGAGGGGGCGACCGTCGATGGCTGTGATGGTTAAAGGCTGGGATAACACCTCAGTCTCAATCCCCAACTGGGCGGCATAAGCCTGATCGATAAAATTCCCAGCCGCACCTGAGTCAACAAATGCGGAGGTCACGATCCGTTGGTGGCCCATGAGGATTGATACCTGAAGGAGCAGCCGGGATTCGGTGGGACAGGATTTAGCGGCAGCAGCACCAGATGAAGACCTCCCCCTCTTCACCTGGTCTGGCCGTTTCCCGGACGCAAAGGGCAGATAGCGCGGTGGTGGTCTGGGGAGGCGCAATAGGCACAGAGACCTTCGCGGTAGCGTCTAGCCCTTTCTGCTGCCGTCAGGGAGGTGCGCCCTATCTGCATGGGTTCCCCGGCTCCGGATGAGTGGGCCTCTGGAGCGGCCGGTGGAGGAGGAGATGGCGCAGCGACAGCGTGGGTGATGGTGTAATCCGGTTGACGGTGACGGGAGGTGGAGCCTGTGGAGAAATGAAAAGAGCATTTAGATAAATGTCCCATGCGTTGATCCACCCGGAGGGCTAGCTGGATCATGCCCTCCAGGGTGGCCGGCAGCTCACGCACAGCCAACTCGTCTTTCAGACGGCTAGATAGTCCCTCATAGAAGGCTGTGCGGAGCGCCGCATCGCTCCACTGTGTTTGGACAGCGAGTGTGCGGAAGTCCATAGTGTACTTGCTGACGCTGCGCTCGCCCTGTCTCAGATGGTACAGCCGGGAATCCACCTCCACCTCGCTCTCAGGATGTTGGAAAGCGGCCCTGAGCTGGGTGGTAAATTCGGGGTATGAATGCGCAGCGATCCCGTCAGCTTTCAGGACCGCCGCAGCCCACTCAGCTGCCTGCCCGGTGAGAAGTGATATGAGGAGGGCAATCCTGCTGCGATCAGATGGGTATCGTGCTGGCTGGAACTCAAACAGAAGTGAAAGGTTAGTGAGAAACACATCGCACCGGGTTCCGGATCCATCCCATTTCTCCGGGAGTGCGATCTTAGGTTGGGGGGCGGGGCGGTCTGGGGCTGCGGGAGCGACCTGTGCGGCAGCCAGGTCATCATAGTCCGCTTGCAGTGCCGTGAGATCGGACTGGAGGATCCCGCACTCCTGCCGAAGACCCGCGGTCTCAACACGAAGCGCGTTAACCTCCGCCCGAAGCCCCACCAGCTCCTGCCGCAGACTCATGATTTCCCCCGACTGCTGCTGGATCACACCCCACAATTGCCCCAAATCCGCCGGGACCGTTTCGGGACCAGACATTCTGTCACGGAGGCTTGACGAGAGATGAATGATCGAGATAAGTCCCTTTGTAGCGTGACGGAAAACTCAAACGCGGAAGTGAGCGAGTGAGCAGGTTAATCACGCAGTTGGTCTGAGAACGCTCCGATAAGGAGTAGAGATTTCCACCAAGAAATCCGCGTTCTCACACGCACACAGACAGGTAAATAAGAGCTCCGTAGAGCAGAGAGTTTACTCACGTGAGTTGAATTGGAGTCGGGACCTGACGTGGAGTCTTTCATGAACTCAATGTCTGGTGCTAGACAACACCTGCTTCCTGCTTAAATACCTGCGTGAGGTTACTTCCGGGTCCTCGTGACCTCACGTGATCTGATGCGTGTGACATTTAAGTCCTCAGTACTTTCACAACAGCCGATGCGCGACCGCAAAACAGCTGCTGTACGGTCCACTGGATAGTGGAGATGGAGGAAACTGCTTCTTATGTTTTTGTAGTAACACTGTCTGTATAATATATTGAAAACATACCACAACCACATGGAGCAAGGAAAGCAATGCACCATGCGGCCCGAGTCCGATCCGAGCCCATCTTTTTTCCCCTTCTCTTAAAACGGCTTATACTACTGTTTTAGCAATTAAAATAGTTCAGTTTTGTATGTAATGGCAAAGTGATTATATTTCGATTTGTTTTTTTATTAAGTTAATTTAGAAAAACATGTGGAGCATTTTTTCTTCGTTAAATATAATTTATTTTTTGACCAAGCGGTCAGCTGCAGACAGTGAGTTCATATGTTTAATCAGTTTTGCCTTAATCTATAGTAAAATCTATAGATATAAAACAGTTAAAGCATATAACAGTTAACTAACATTTAAAAAAAAAAAAACATTTGTAAACATTAGTTGCTGAACTGGCAATCTGTTGCGTAAGATCACGTGAGGTGCTCCCTCCGTCATGATAATCTTAATAATAGGCTTGTTTGAGATGAGCAAATTCTGCGCAGAATCGGTCAGCGCTGATCACCGCAAGATGCATGCCGGTTAGAAATGTGTCCGAGTTACGTCCGCCTTGCTCTGATGTCATGCTGACGTGTGCCAAAAAACTCTCGCGACGGTGAGGCGGCTGTGTCTGATTGCGCAGTCGGGCGCAGTAGCTCTCCACCGACTGCTCTGACCAAAAGCACGATGGGAAACGCCTGGATGACGACACAGCTTAAAGCTCATTGGTTCAGACAACCTTGATGTTGTCGTCCTTTTTAAAATGTTTCATTTTTTAATCTAATATAATGTGATTATGTGTTTAAATTATGTATGAATATTCCCAAACACTATGCCAGTACGACCTCTGCGTGAGATATGTGATTGTTGTCATATTTCTATAAAAATCTAAAATACACGTTTGTATTAAAGTAAAAATGGATGATAAATACGCCTGTCGTATGGAATTAAATAGCAAGCACTTTGAGTGTCTTGTTCGTCATATTTATTTTCATATAAAAACAACAGAACTATCATGTTTATCAGCAGCACAGCATGTGAGTGTGATAACGCGATATCCGCCTTTGATCTCGTAGATATCTGTTCTACTTCGAGAGGTCAAAACTGTCCGTCTTGACTGCACTTATTTCACTCCTCCCCTCACTGCAGCCGCCTACTCTCACCTACATTTCAGGCGAGGCGAGGCGCATCTCAAACGAGCCTAATATCCTGTAGTGTGTGATGCGCCACAATTTTCAAATCTTGTAGTTTGTGCATGTTTACGATTTCAGGTAAGTAATCTGCAAAGATTCTCTTTATGTGTGCGCTGCAACCAGATTTCATAATTGGTTAGGATTTTAAAAATCCTGTAGTGTGAGCCCGGCTTAAGTACACAATTTATGAAATGTCAGTCACGACTACATTAGCTCGTGACTAGAAGAACACTATATACATTGTGATTTCTCACCCTCTGTGACCCACACGTGCTGGACGTCCTTTGATCTAATAAATACAGACTCTGATCGTGTTCAGTTACAACAGTCAGCTCAGTAAAACTCTCCAAGATCATTCAGTGTTCACATTATTATACTTGATTTGTAGGTAAATGTCTATAATGTGTATTTGCATAGATCTTGCAGTTTTTTTGTTTGTTTGTTTTGTTTTGTGTCAGTTAGAACAAAACATGGCGTAGCAAAGACTATAAATTGTTTTTAACATGCACATTAACTGAAATTTAAAAGCGTGAAAAGAAAAGACTCAAACTGTTGCACAGATATAATACACCACACATCAATATCTCTTCCCTTTGTGATTTGAACTTTTTAATGTAAAGTGTTGTGTGCTGTGACTCTGTGTTGATTCTTCAAGCTCATCATTTTACACACCAGGTGCAAATATTGTAAACATTTCGTGCTGCACTGTTTGTTTTATCTATCATATGTTGATGCTTTATTAAAAAAAAAAAGTGTTTTATAGTATATATTTATGTAGAAATATTGTTTTTCATAGATGCATTTTATAACCATAATGCAAATAGGAATGTGTAACATTTTACCAGATTTAGTGCTACAGTTTTATTTGTTCCCCACCAAATAATGTTTTTTTTTTTTTCTTCTTCTTCTTTTTCTTTTCTTTTCACAAAATGTTTTGATTTATTAATATTGAGCACTGATTTTTCAAGAATAGCTTTGCTTTTTTGACAACTATTCACAACTCCCTTTAGTTTAAAGTTTGTGTTTCACAAACTGTAAAATGTCTAATTTTGGTGCAGCATATACTGTAAATTGTAAAAATTGAACAAGAGCATTTTAAGAATCAGTGATCAGTATCTGCCTCAAATGTCCTGATCAGTGCAGCACTAAAGCAAATGAACTGCCTTTTCAAAATTGTTTGAATGTCTTGAATGTCAGTTTAAGAAAATACTTTTTTTCCCTAAATAATAAAAAAAAAGTGCAAGGTAATAATATTTTTTATAAGCAGACTGTCTTTAGTCTGCTTTGTTTAGTCTACAGTATGTTTGAACATTGATCTGTGAGACTAAAGTGATTTATGACAATAGTAGACAGTAACAATTTCATTTGTTAACATTAGCTATTAAATATATCTAATGTCATAGCTAATATATGTTCATGTCAGTTCACAGTGTATTAACTAATTAACAGAAAACTTTTGAATTTAAAGCTGTATTAGTAAATGTTTAAACATACAATGCTGTACTAGTTGTTCATCATCAGTTCATGTTAACTAATGTAGTTAATGTTATCAAGTGAAACCTCGTAACTTGGATAAATAGCTCACATCTTAATGCAGGGGTCACCAAACTTGATCCTGGAGGGCCGGTGTCCTGCAGAGTTTAGCTCCAACTTGCCTCAACACACCTGCTTGGAAGTTTGAAGTAAACCTACAGTATTAAGACCTTGGTGTCTTTGATTACGGTTGGAGCAAAACTCTGTAGGACACCGGCCCTCCAGGACTGAGTGTGGTGACCCCTGTCTTACTGAGTAATTCAGCTGATTGTCAACCTTTGCATACATTTGTAACTTTTGTGTAGTTTGTAGTATATTTAAATGAACTATGTGTAGTCTTTCTTCATGTTACCTGCACACAGATATCACTGTTTATTTGTCAGCAAACGTCTGCTGGAAGATGAAAAACACATTAGTAAGTTGATCATCATAGATCTGATTCATTGTCTTTTCTCTTTCTGTTTTCAGTCTGTGTGGATGCAGTATTACAGAGAAACAGTGTCTCATCCTGACTTCAGCTCTGAAATCAAACCCATCACACCTGAGAGAACTGAACCTGAGTGAGAATGAACTAGGAGACTCTGAAGTGAAAAACCTCAGTGATCTACTGATGAACACACAATTCAAGCTGGAGAAACTAGAGTTAGTATCATTATACTGTACAGCAGTGACAGTGAGATTAAAGTTCACTGTTTAGTTTAAGACCGCTGGGCTCTTGTCACATAATTTCCAGTGCTGCACTTTCTGGCATTTCTCCATCTGAAGAAAGATTCAGGAATACAATGTTTTTATGTGTATCTGCAAAAAACAGCATTAAACTTGCTGAAATTTGACATCTTTGCTGTGAAATAAAACAGAAGTGACAACAAAAAACAGTCTAACAAATGACAGTAGATGTTTCTGACAGTTAGATTTATACTGCACTAATAGTCTATTTCACTAAATCTTTTATTAAGGGGAATGTATATTTAATGTATTTGAATAATTAGAAATTGTAAACTACACTCTAAAATGTCTTGAAAAATCAACAATTGTTTTATTTGACTGATTTGTTGATTTTCTTCCATTAGAAATGTGAAAATAGACCATTTTATTAATTTAACTTTACTATTGTTTCTATATTGATTCTACATATTAATTTCCATTGGTAAAATTGACTTATTTGTTGACTGAGGGTCCAGACTTGGATTGTAACTAGTCTCCTCAAATACTCCTCTCTTGGTTTGTTCATTCATATATTAGAAGTTTCCATGATTTTGCTGGTTTATTAGTGAATGTATGACATTTGTTCATGATGCATCATAGATCTGATTCATTGTCTTTTCTCTTTCTGTCTTTAGTCTGTGTAGATGCAGTATTACAGAGAAACAGTGTCTCATCCTGACTTCAGCTCTGAAATCAAGCCCATCACACCTGAGAGAACTGGACCTGAGCAGGAATCAAATAAAAAACACAGGAGTGAATCACTTATGTGACGTACTGAAGGATTCACACTGTAAACTGGAGAGATTGAGGTCAGTAACATTCACATACAAGAATCAAAATGAATAAAATCACTTCAACAGTTTAAACCAAAACACTTTTTAGTTCAATAGTAATTAATACAGACCTACTCATCTCCCTATACTAAGAAAAAAATCTCTGACAAAGGGTAATTAGGAAGGTAATTAGGGTGTAGAGATTAAGTAGAGTTCCACCTCCTAATCAAGGAGCTGGGGGATTGTCCCGAGTGAGGTGTGATCCCCAGCTGTGAGGTGCAGGCCGTGCTACACGCTTACTCCACCGTGCTTTCCTCAGGTGACTTTGGGGAATACAAAAAGGCCAGATTCAAACTATGCAAAACAATCAGGAAGACCAAGAGACATTATAGTCTGATTCTGGGGGGAAATTACATCACTGCAGATTCCTGGTGCATGTGACAAATCCTGCAGCTCATCACAGAGAACCAGCAGAAAAGCCAGGGAGCCATGAGTACCAAGACCACACTCCCAGATGAGCTGATTGAGTTCAGCGCTCAGTTTGAGGCACCAATCATCAGCCAAAAGCATAGGATTCTGGACTCAGAGGGTATTTTGGTCACGTCACTCACGGTGTCATTGGCGGAGGTGTGCATGGCTCTGAAACCCATGGAAGGCCCAGATGACATCCCGGATTGGCAGTCAGGGTTTGCTAGTCAAGTCCTATGTAAAAAGGACCATTCCAGCCACCTTAGACTCATTAAAATTTGCATATTGACAAAATCGGTCCACTGATGATGCTGTCAACACTGTCATCCACACAGCACTCACATTTGGAGGGTAACGACACACATGTGCGAATGCTTTTTATTGATTACAACTCAGCAATAACAGAGACTCTCTTCACCCTCAGACCGACACTCTCCCTCAGAAACTGGGTGCTGAACTTCCTGTTGGACAGACTTCAGTCAGTCAGAGTAGAAAATTGGATATGGCCCTGTGTCAACAAGCTTGGCCCCCCTAAATTTGGATTCATGTCACACCAAACAATTTTGGTTGCAATGTGCAGTTTGTCCTGAAAACTATAAAAGAGAAAAAGAAAAACATCACCAGCTGCTAAATTCAAATCGCCAGCTAGCGTTTTTTTACCTTTATTTTTAAGAGTGTTGGTCTTGCGACACTCAGCAGCTTGTAAGGAAGTCCCAGCAGTGACTGTATTTCTTAAGAAGGCTGAGGAAATTTGGCATGGGAAGTGAAATCCTCAGCAACTTTTACAGATGTACAGGTGAAAGTGGTGTGGAAGTTGCCCAGTTCAGGACAGGAAAGCTCTCCAGCATGTGATTAAAAAGCAGTGTTGGGCTACTAGTTTAACTACATTTCTCAATAGCATGGTGTTAGCGTCAGTGTTTTCTGAATCAAAAAGCTTTTCAGTAGCAAAGCTCACATCCGAAGCATGTACAGTAGCATCAACAAAAGCTAGGTTTAAGCTCAAATCAGAAATATAACTGCTAAGGATCACTGATCCTGGATCAGTAAGTGACGCCACTAAACCTCGTAACTCCATTGGCTCCTCAAAGTGTCAGTCAAACCTCATTATTCCTCCCACCTCTCAGTTTGGAGCGTCTCAGCTTATTTGCAGTCTTAAGGTAAATAAAGAACTGTTGACTGAAGAAATACAGTGTTTTCTTTACTCAAGAAACACTATATATATATATATATATATATATATATAACACCTGATCCCCCCAGGGGGGATGAGCTCTCAGCAAACCCTTTCTGTAGAAAGGGGAGCATCGTCGCGCCCTGTAAAGGAGGCCTTGGAAGAGATCTGATCATGGAGATCAGATATGACGGGGAGCCACCTCTATAAGACTGCACAGAGAGCAGTAGCGTCCCCAGCCCTCGGGCTGTGCTGCGGGTATTCTCTTAAGGAGGCATAAGCCATTCTCACCCCACACAGACCTATGCTTACCATCACAATGGAAACCATGGGCCCCGCTCTATCGAGGCCCGCAGAACCTCGAGAACAAGGGCCAAGAATGTAGCCAAAGGCTCCTCGGAGCACACAGAGAGTTTCCTCAGAATCGACTCTGACTCGTAAGATGGTGAAACATAGCGTGATCAAGCCCACTCCTCGGAGGGGCGACTCGCTAGATCACCAAAATGGCATGGGAATAGGTCTGTATGATAAAGGTGGAAACCCAGAAACAGGAGGCCCCTCAGGGTGGGACGCAGATAGAAGGTCTCAGCCAGGTGGCCTCAGGTCCATGTGTCTACCCAAGAGTGTCCAGAAGCTTCCTGCGAGAAAAGACTTCCGAAGAGCTTACCTGGAGGTAGGTCCAAGGCTCCTTTACAGGGCGCGACGATGCTCCCCTCTCTACGGAAAGGGTTTGCTGAGAGCTCTTCTCCCCTGGGGGGATCAGTGGCTCCTCCTGTCTAGGGAGTAGAAACCTGTCCCGATACACTGCCTTCCCTTTTTGGTTAAGTGTATCGGCTCTATGGCAGTTTTATTAGACAGATAGCAGCGGCTACTGTCTGTTTGGCATAGTATGCTCCCCTCACTTTGAGGGTTTGCTTTGAACATTGCCCTATTGGGCAACTGAGATTCACCCTTACTGCCTTCCCCTTAGAGCCTTGTTATGCCGGCAATGCTTCCCTCACTCTGAGGGTCTTCTTATTTCACCGTTTCTCAACGGTACGTCTAAAAGTCCATTCTTATGGTAAGGCCCACACGAACCTTTGGGTGCTTTCTCAAATCCATGTATATGGTAAGTGCGCACACGAACCTTTGGGCACTTTTCTAAAATCCACACTGTGGTATGGAATGCACCGAAGTTCTGCGTCCATTCTAAAATCCTTTATGGTAAGAGATTCACGCGCTATTGCCCATACCCTTTCTCGAGATGGTTAGAACCCCACCTAGGGTCCCAATCCAGAGCATCTGCCAGGCTAAAGGAACGGTATTACGCGCGCTAGTCCCAGCGCGCTCTTTATTCAAGCTCAACCACTTTGAGCAGGGAGTTACCACTTGTGTTCTGTAATTCGGCTCCTGAGGCAACCTTGCAGAGCTTCGGTAGCTCCTGGGCGACAGGCCAACCTAGGTAATCCTAGGCACTTGGCCGTATTCCCTTAAAGGAATACCTCAGTTTCCAAGCTTGAGGCTCTACCCCGGGTCCAGTGTTCTGACCCTTGCAGGTAATTTGGGCATTGCAGCCCAGGCTCTGGCCGTAGGGGATATGTCGCTGACAGCCATCACTACATCTCAGGGGCAACTCCCTTAAAGCTTAGGGAGTTGGTACTTGGTGCTCACCTCTATGATGACAGGCACTCCCCTCAGCATGGCAGCGTGGGTATAACCGTTCCCATAGCGAGCCCTAGAGGACACAGTTCGAGTTCCTCGAAAGGGAACGTCTCAGGTTACGTATGTAACCTTGGTTCCCTAAGAAGTGAACGAGACACTGCGTCCTCTAGTCTCTTCGCCATGCTTCGGATGTGAGCTTCAGACGGAGAAGCGACCATCCTGTTCTACCAGCGTCCTTTTATACTGAGGTCGCACCGGTAGTGAAGCGCCGGAAGTGACGTCATAGGCTGTCGCTGGCCAACTTTTTTGATGTTTTTGTATGTAGGCTTCAGACACGGGTCACGGAGATGGTGTTCCCCATAGCGACCCCTAGAGGACACAGTGTCTCGTTCCCTTCTCAGGGAACCAAGGTTACATACCTAACCTGAGACGTTTTTTTGTATTTGAGGAGTGGAGAAGAGTGTCTTAGTCTAGCATTTGTTGTCGAGTCACAGTCAAATAGCTTGTGTGAAGTGCTGAATCTTTTATAATATGATATTTTGGCAGAATAACAGAAAACACTGAGTAACAGAAAACTGTACCGTTATAACCTGCAAGTTCATGAAAACATAAATTCAATGCAAGTACTGCCTCTGATGTGGCGGTAATGATGGAAAAACATTTGCTGCTCAAAAACTTGGTATTTGAACTTGATTTTGGAGAAATGTTAATAATATAATAACACATGCAATGATGTAAATAAATCTGTAGGCCTATACATTTATATGGTAACACTATATAATAAGATTTCATTAGTTCATGTTAGCTAATGTATTAACTAACATGAGTGAACAATGAACAATACATTTATTACAGTATTTATTAATCTTTGTTAATGTACTGTAAATTAATGAAAATGTAGTCGTTCATTGGTAGTTCATGTTAATTCACAGTGCATTAATGTTAACAAACAACTTTTGATTTTAATAATGCGTTAGTAAATGTTGAAATTAACGTTAAGATTAATAAATGCTGTAGAAGTATTGATCATTTTTAGTTCATGTTAACTATACTAGTTAACTAATGTTAACTAATGAATCTTATTGTGAAGTGTTATCATTTATATAAATGTATCTGTATACAATGAAGTCACAATACCAACATACACTGTTTTTTTTTTTTTTTTTTTTAATTTCTGAAAAAGTAGCTGAAAAAGTTTAGGTCATAGGAGGTTTATGTCACAGTATGAGGTGAATCCAGCCCTGTACATGATACTGATACTGAGAGCATTGACTTGAAATGAAGTTGGTTCAATAAAATATTACATTTTAAAAACAGCTTGGTTGTAGTACTATTTTTGCCATGTTACTGTAGCTTAGCTTGCTACATTTCCCAGGAGGATCTTCAGTGTAGAGAAGCTTCATTTAATGAAGAGTAACTGTTAGCTTAGCTCACTACATTTTCCAAGTATCTTGACCAACACTGTTAAAAAGTGCACGGTTCATTTGTGGAGTAACCTTCCTATCACTTCAGGATATTTACAGCACTAGGGTCATCATGAGGACCCACAACATCATCAGGGACAATACACATCCACAACACAGCCTCTTCACACTTCTAATGCACACACAGTCTCATGAATAATTATGAGAGACAGACACGTCATTGAAGTACTATAGTCCTTTACCACGTCACAAACTATGACGATCACAACTGTGTCACAAACTGTGACGTCAACACGATGTAGATTTGAAACCTGGAAGACAAAAATTGTGCAAAAAGTTTAAAATGAACCACTTTTCTCCAACAATTAAAATGAATAGATGCTAACTGTCACGAACGCGGTCTCTGTGGCTCCCTCTGTCCCGCGCCAGCGGGAACCTTCTCCGAAGTTTTAACTACATTTCCCATCATCCCGTGCCTGGGGCTCACCGCTTCCGGTTCCGGGTCTCCCAGTTCACTTCCTTTCTGGCGGCCATTTCAGCCTCGCCGGCTCGCCCTTCGCGAAGTTTTGTATGGTTATGCCTTCAATCCTGAGCGTTTTCTTATCGGACTGCCTTTCTGTTGCCAACCGGACTGCTAACCCTGTGTGTGAACCGTTGCCGCCTGCCCTTTGTCGACCCCCGCTACTCTCTTGGATTATTGTGTTTGATCGCTGCCGGCCCCGACCCTTTGCATGGACTATTACTATCCCTGTGGACTTGCCTTCACCACACCAGTCAGCCGTTGTCGACTTACGCCTGTTAACTCTGCTTGATTCAATAAAACTGTTGCATATGGATCCAACGTCTCACGATCCTTCCATAACCGCGTCACACTAACATTGTCTTCTATGATGTGAAACACAAACACCTCTGCTAAAATCTCAGAAAAAAAGTAGTCTGGGGTTTCATGACCCTTTAAAAATGAACTTCCCATTACCATCACTGACTGTTACCTTGTTTGTTGCACAATATATATTTGTATATTTTTGTATAGTTAATCTGTCTATATTCTATACTGTATATTTTTGTGTAATGGAGACTTGCTAAGTAAGTTGTTGTGTGGTCTAAACATCTGAAAGTTGTATTAAGTGTTTCTGTCCACTTCACTGTGCATACAGCAGGTCAAATACCCAACCCAATATCCAATAATTTCAGTTAATACCAAAATAATGGTATTAATAATACCAAAAATACACAAACATTTCACTTTTGGGAATTAAAAATTCTTTGTATTTCTATCAAGAATCAGGACAAATTGTACAGAAACCATGAGAAGTGTAAATTATTTGATTAAATGAACAATTTATTTATTTTGTTTTGTTTTATTTATTTATTTTATTTATTTTTTTTTTTTTTTTTAACACCAAATTGTGAAAAAATATCCAAAGGTATTCAGACACTCTTCCTCGGTTTCATTTTATGAAGACATTTTCACTTTATTAAACCGTTTTCTTCTGTCTTCTCTCTTTCTCTCAATGCAGGTTAAGATACTGTGAAATGACAGATGAAGGTTGTTCTGCTGTGACTTCAGCTCTGAAATCAAACCCATCACACCTGAGAGAACTGAACCTGAGCAGGAATAAACTAGGAGACTCTGGAGTGAAAAACCTCAGTGATCTACTGATGAACACACAATTCAAGCTGGAGAAACTACAGTTAGTACAGTTAAAGTTCATTTATTTTAAGAAAACAGATCTGAAGTTATATTGTTTAAAGCAGTGCACTGGTTTTGCCATATTGGTCACATTTTGTACGTTTTGTTTTTTAATAGTAAGTAAGTGTGTAAATCCAGACCTTTCATCAGAGAATAAAGAATGGAGACATTAAATAAATAAAATAAAGTAAAAGTAGTAAGTAGAAGCAGTGCCTGCCCTCATACAAAACTAACGTGACTCAAAACAAACTATTAGAAACTAAATGCCTCTTCAATATTATGATCATCATAGATCTTAAACCTTAGTTTGAATCAAATAAAAAGAAGGATTCACACTGTAAACTGGAGAGATTGAGCTCAGTAACATTCACATACAAGAATCAGGAAACATGATAATAATGATAATATTTTCTTTTCTTATTTTATGCTGTTTTTGCCATTGCAGTTTAATCTGCTGTGAAATGACAGATGAAGGTTGTTCTGCTGTGACTTCAGCTCTGAAATCAAACCCATCACACCTGAGAGAACTGAACCTGAGCAGGAATGAACTAGGAGACTCTGGAGTGAAAAACCTCAGTGATCTACTGATGAACACACAATTCAAGCTGGAGAAACTAGAGTTAGTATCATTATACTGTACAGCAGTGACAGTGAGATTAAAGTTCACTGTTTACTTTCATGAAGTCACCATGAAATTAAAGTTGACAGTTATAATTTTTTTATGACATATTGCAGTAATTAAATGCATTAATCCATGTACATAATGTATGTTTAATTTATGTGCCCTTCTGATCTTTCATCTAAATAACTTAAATGACAGCAATACAATTAATTGTTAATGGACCAAATTAAATCCTGCCATACTTTGTTTTTTTTTCTTCATTCACTCAGACATACTGTACAATAAAGTGTAACAGTTACAAAGAAGTGTTTAGTGATGATAAAATACACATAAAATGTCTTTAGGTAAATTGTAATTAAGTAACAGAATTTTAACTAAATTTTCACATTTTTAATGTCATTTTTAAGTAGTTCTATAGTTGATCCTAGATCTTAATCTACTTTGTTAATTTTTTTTTTTTTTTCTTCTGTTCTTGTTTATGGTCATATAATGTTTTTGGCAATGTTTTAATTATTGCACTGTATGGTGTTAACACATGATGAATTTACTCACATGAACTTGACACTTGTCTGATTCATTGTCTTTTCTGTTTCTGTCTTCAGTCTGTATAGATGCAGTATTACAGAGGAACAGTGTCTCATCCTGACTTCAGCTCTGAAATCAAACCCATCACACCTGAGAGAACTGAACCTGAGCTGGAATCAAATAACAAACACAGGAGTGAATCACTTATGTGACGTACTGAAGGATTCACACTGTAAACTGGAGAGATTGAGGTCAGTAACATTCACATACAAGAATCAAAATGAATAAGTTCACATTATAAGTGTGAAAAATTCTTCACCTCAATGATGTTTGTAAGATGATCTTCCTCTGTTTGTCTCTTTCTAGTCTTTCTGACTGCGGAATTACAGATGTTTCTTCTTTAACTCAGTCTTTGACAAACACAAAAGCACTGCGGTTTCTAAAAGAGCTTGATCTGAGAGACAATATGATTGGAGACTCAAAGCAGTGGCTCATTGATGTGCTACGAGACTCAAACTGTAAACTGAGGTGAGTAAACTTCACTTTCTGATATTAAAGAGATTCATTTACCTCTAATATGTGAACAAATATATACTTTCAAATATTTGTGAAAAGAGTTTATCAAATTATCATCAAGCTTTATTTCAAAGGGTTTGTGTCAGAATGAAATGTAAAGTTGATAAAAATGTTGAACACAAAGGAGGAAAGAGAACAAAAGCACACTGTCAGAGCTTTATACAACAACACCTGCTTTATTAATGACATCAGTAATAGTGAATCATTACAGTTTGAAATAGATTTGGTCAGATTGTAGGAAAACGCTGGGAAAATCAGTGCAGATTCCAGCTTCAGCTCACAGCCGTCCAGCATCACATGATCAATGTCTCTGTCTCTTGTGTTTTTATTTTGACAAGCAACACGTCACATTACTTATGTAAGGTATAATCAGGGTGTGATTAGGGATGTAACAATTACCGGTTCGACGATAAATCATGATTAAAATTCCCCACGGTTAGTTTTACCGTTTCTTATTTCAATTATCATTAAAACCGTATTCAACTACCGCAATTTAAACAACTGATGATAAATAAATACTGTACAGCATAAAGCACTTTTTAGTAACAGTCTCATTTGCGCACAGCACGCAGAGTAGTTTCGTTTTGTGTGAAAAGATGGCGGATGTTTTAAAAGGGTGCTAATGGCATAGGCGCCGATCCCCACGGAAGTAATCGAGCACCCACGGAAAAACACGAGATAGTCACCGTTCATTTTAAGCAATAAGAAATGCACTGCGGCTTTTACGACTTTATTCTCATTTTCATAGTTCATTTGAAGCCGTTTTTTGGTGTTATTTTAATGGTAATAATGGTTATTTTAATGTCAAGAGTGCATTATTGTATGAGACGGTGCCAGCACGAATCTCTCGGATTCCTCTCATATATATATATATATATATATATATATATATATATATATATATATATATATATATATATATATATATGTATATATATATATATAGTGATCATGGCTCTGCGCTTCCTTGAATATTAGCTACGTGTGCGCCCTCAAACATTGTCCTGTGTACGTGCGAATAAGTGCTTATTGTAAACAGGTATTTATTAAATAATTTTATTTAGTGAAGCGCAACCCTCAAAGAAAGAACGTGTGTATTATTTGGTAACTAATGTATTTGCAGTCCATACGTTTCAATTCGCAATTGGGGGTTGGGTGTTGTAGAATTTCCTTGCTCAAAATAAATTGCTCTGAAGTGGTTTTGAAGCCAGATAGACCTTTTTTCTTAACAAGTTAACAAAAGGCAGAGTAATGTTTGAACACCACTCCAGAGTTTTGTCTCAAGCACACATATATATACATCCTGAATCATTCCATATATGGACTGTTGTATTTTTGGACAAGGTATTTTTTACCATATATGAGTTCCTGAAGGTTGGTCAATAGCTGTCATGTATTTCTAGCTCCTGAACAGGTTCTTTTCATTCATGAGTGTTTTTCAAGCTTTAAATAGTTCTCTTTGTTCTAAGCTCACTGCACATAGTCAGATGATAATAGTAGAATACGATCCTTTTATGCAATTCTAAGTTTTATATTGATTCAAGATTCATGAAAATCTTCTACATGGGCACCCACCGGCAGAAACACAAAATTATAATGAATTATAATGAATATTTGAATGAATTAATTCAAATTATTGATGCGAATTAAAATATTTTTTAGCTCTTTAAACGCAAAGCTTCCACAAAGAAAAACAGTTCCTAACAAACTACTGTGAACCTGGAAGTTCAGACAAGACAGACATTGAAGACATAATGTACAGTCGCTGTATGAATGTATATAAAACTGTTTGTACACAGCAGATGTAGACATATAAATGAATTGTAAATTGATTATTAAATTGTTTAATTAAGTTTATACATAATTTCCATGACAGAGTTCAAGATAAATCCTTTCATACTGGAGCTGCCAGTTTCAAATGATTATTAAACAGCAGCACAAACTATGCAAAAGCGTCAGTCCTTCCAGTGACTCAGTGTCTGAATTCACTCACTCGTTTTCATTCACTCCTTCAACTGAACTGTATTAGTATTTGGATTCAGTTAAACACTTCTCATCAATTAACAACAACTTTAACAACAAGACACACTTCTAACAATGCATCCACAAGTCTACTATTAACAGGAATCTCCTCCGGTTTGGTTTGACAGTAAATACAGTCAGTAACTGAGGCACAAGCTAATAGCAGTTGTGTTTGAATGAATCGAGTGAGAGTGCGGTGGTGTGAAACGAGAGAAGTAAAAGAAACGCCGGACTCAAATACCCGTATGACTGTGTGTTATTCTGCGTTGCTAATGACAACGGTTGTTATCAGGGAATAACACACCTCAGAATGTCACGACTGACCAATCAGAATCGAGTATTCCAGGAGCTGTGCAATAATTTCAGTTCTTTACTGAGACCAATACAAACATGTTTAAACTAGAGGACAAACAGCTTTAACTAGTGGAACATTTCACTGAAAGGTTTTTGTTTTAAGGCAAAATCACATTTGTATTTGTTCCTAGTCATTTATTATATTTGGTGTAAACTCATTAGTTTGTGTTTCACTTTATTTTGACTCAATAGAGACACGGAGTGGAATTCATGTTCTAAATGTATTATATTTAAAACACAAATACTGTTTTATAAATATGTATTCAAATCAGGTAGAGTGAGTAATTAATCTGATTACAGGATTTTAATGTAACTTTTTACTCAAAAAAAAAACAAAAAAAAAAACACTGTGATTGAAATATAGTAACTAATTTGTAGTTTGTTCCACTGAACTCTGATTATCTTCTCCTCTGTTCCACCTTACAGTGTAGATACAGATACCTGGTAGTTCAACTGCAGGAAATATCTGGAGTTTACTCACCAAAAGATGATAAATGCTGTATATGATAATTTGAAGTCGTCTTGAGAGGAGCAGTAAACATCAGGTGAGGATCCACAGAAGAGCTTCACTACTGTGTCTATGAGGAGAAAGAAATGTGTGATAAATGTGTGAATGTGATCCATACAGGTGAAGAGACTCAGACTTTACAATGAAATAATGCAGCATGTGTGTTAGAAACATGTGATATTGAATGATTAATATTGCTTTAGTATTCAAGTGATCATTTTGTTTAATTTAAAGCTGGAACAGAGGAGGAAGAAGCTCAGATGAGTCTCTCTGGCTCTTCAGTTTAATAATATTTGTATTAAAATCATCCATAATGATTCAAATGTTTCTAATCATAAATGCAGCACTTAAATGTATGAAAAGAAATGATAAAACAAGTCTGTGTGAAATTTCCCTGTCACATAAAACATTTGTTATTTCATATTTTATACATATTGTTATTCTGTTTTATTTTATATTAGGTTAGTTTTGTGTGTGTCTGTTGTTAATGTACAGATATCCAGTATATTGTGTTTGTTCTGTGGATGGAGTCTCTCCTTCATCAGTTCAGACCAACTAAACATTTTCACCAGTTAACAGCATTTGTGTCTTTCAGTCTCCTCTAGATAGTCAAATACATTTGTCTTTTTCACCACATTTTCATTTGTATTTAAAGAAAATGCTACATATACAGTTAAAAACAACTACTTTGTTTGAAAAGTTCACTTGCCTGTTTTAAGTATTAAATATTTTGAGAAAAGTCTCAGTGTCTTTGATTGGTTTCCAACTTTCTTCAAAAATATTTCATGTTCTACAGACAAGAGAAAGAAAACAAGGAACATACAGGTTCTTATTTAGCACTTATATCTTATAAAACTATCAAACAACAGATATTTTGACTTTAAATACTTTTAATTAAATGAATTACTTACAGATACCAGAAACTATAAATAAAATCACTGAAGAAGTGTTGAAGTGTTTGTGAACAGGAAGAACAAAGGCAGTGAGGATCTCAAACTAAAGTCTTCTGTATCAGCAGTGATGTTGATGCTGAAGGTTTCAAGGTTTCAGCACCTGATCTTTATGAGGATTCATCAGTAAAAATACAGAAACAATCACCAAATGTACAATAAAAACTTTCAGAAAGTGTTTCAGAAATGATCCTGTAAATCAGAGAAATCTGCTGCAGATTTGTCAGTGAATTCACTTCTTGTTGAAATACTACACTGATTTTAAATAGAATAAGATTTACTGCTGTATGATCAGCTCTGCTTATATTTCTAACAGTAATTCATAAATGAAAACACTTCAAAACAAACAGCTTTTATGAATTCAGTGTGTTTATACACACATGTGATAGTAAATGTAAGCAGCTTAGCATTGTTTAACAATTGTATTATCCTAAATCTTGTGTATTACAGTTTAAAATGATTTCTAATGCATACAGCTGAAACAAATGAAATAATGCAGCATTAATATAAACATACATGTACACATGGGCGATATATCAAATAACATTTCAGTCATAGTACAGATCAGCTCTTTTGAGGGTTTCGTCAGTTTGTTCTTTCAGATTCGGTGAATCTGCTGCGTTCGTTTCATCACATCTGGTTCGGAGGACCTGAAACCGGAAGTTGTTCAGCAGTTAACACGGTCAGTGACTTCAGCTTTGTTTTGTAAATTGGCTGGTATTCGCTTTCTTCTCAGATGTGACTTTGATTTACCCAAACTTCCTGTGAAGTTATCAGCATTACACCAACAAGTCTTATTATGTTGGAAATTGGCACACACACAATTTTACACCTCACAATACTCCTGTCTGGAATAACAAATCCCTGTTTTATGAAATATTTGGTCAGTGATGGATGTAATGGATGAGAGTGGTGATATGTTAGATTACAATTCTTTCATTGTCAAACACAGATTTCTCTGTCATCCAAAGCAGTTCTTTACTGTTGTTAATTCAATACCCTCAGGTATAAAAATGTTAATGAGATGTTTCCTTTCTTCCCTTATTATATGTTGGTGATATTGAAATAGAGGGTAAACTCTGCACTAACAGATATATAAGACACATTATTATCCAGTCATGCCACCCCTGTCAAATATTGAGAAATAAAAGAAATGACACATTTGATAAAAAGAGTAGTTAAATATTTGAGAACAGCCTAAAATTCACTATCCTCCAAAAGGTAAAAGAAATAGACTTCAAAATATTAAATGATATATATTCTTCCAATAAATTTCTACATTTAAAATTCAATGAATAAACAGATATATTAGAAACTACATTTGCTAATGTATCGGTCCTCACGGCTCCTGCGATCAGTAGAGACTTCAGTGCGACTTTACTGACATGTAGTGCTGAAATTATGCAAATGGAAATGCAATTTTGTAAAAGAATAGAGAAAACGGAGAGAAACACAGTTTTAGTTTTATCAAGGAGAACGAGCATGGAAAGAAACGCCTACATGATGGAATCACAAAATACAGGTATCATATACTCTCTTTATGATTGTTACATGAAATGTAATTGTGATGTGCAACATTAAATAATGACTTTAATTTATGAATGTAATAGCTGTATGAGCAGCAGTAACATCAGGTTCATGTTCATCATCTGACACAGAACTGAATCAAATCTGTTTAAAACAAGCAAGAACATTGTCTCTTGTGAAGTGTTTTGGTTTATGTTCACTTGAGCTGATGAAGCAGAAACATGCAGAACATGCTTCATGATCTACTAGTTGAGATTCCAGCTACTGTAGTTAAACAGAAAACTGAACAACAAACAACAGACACAAAAGCTACAGAACAGTGATTGATGAATGAACAGAGACTGTGTTACTGTTTGAAAATCACTAACATCTCTTACAGGATGATGAACAGACAGATGATCAGCTGAAGACTGAAGAAAGAACAAGAACAGGATATCGACATGTCAACCTCTGATACCACAGGTAAAAATCACAGTCACATCACTGTTTTCTGAAGCACTTTATTTACATCCAGAGGCAATATGCATACTATCTAAGGAAATCCATTTCTATTTGCATATTTAGTGAAAATAATCAAAATAATTTTCACAGTAATAACAATAAAACTATAAACTCCAGACATATTCATTCTGATGCAACTTCTAAGCATCTCAAACTCACTTAGACCAGTTTTGCTGTTTTAATAATTTGTTTAAATATGTTTTCTGTAGGGTGATGAAGGTTGAATATAATCTAAGACTTTTGTTTCATACAGTGATTGTCGTCCACAGTCCTCCTCGTGGGAGAAGCCGGAGCAAAGACCTCCTCAGAGTAAGTCTTTATCTACATAACTAAATTAGGTTATGTGTGGTACATGTATCTCCTGCTGGTGGATTCTGCTTGCTTTGATCTGTGATGTTGATTAAGATCAAGATGGTGTGTGTTCACAGTGTGTGTGTGCACTCGTGATGGGTTAAATGCAGAGGACCAATTTCGACTATGGGTCACCATAGTTGACAATACGTTGTCCCTTTACTTCACTTTTAAGATCTTGGCATCATGTTATTGTGTGATGTGAGGATTGTGGACACTGAATGTCTGATTTGACTGTTTGCAGTGAGGATTGTTCTTCTGGGTTGGAGTGTGTCAGAAAACAGTCATGTGGGAAACTTCATATTAGGACGAGCAGCGTTTGACAGTGAAGCTCCTCCAGATGTTGTAGAGAGAGTCGCAGGAAGACTGAAGGACAGACACGTGATCATCATCAACAGTCCTCAGCTGCTCCAGACCAACATCTCAGATCATCAGATCACACAGACAGTGAGAGAGTGTGTCCATCTGTCTGATCCAGGACCTCATGTGATCGTTCTGCTCCTCAAACATGAGCCGTGTTCAGCAGAAGATCAAGAGCGTGTGGAGAAGGTGCTGCTCTCTTTCTCTGAGCGCGTTTATCAACACACCATGGTGCTCAGCACACGAGAGCCCACTGAAACCAATGACATCCTGCAGAAAATCATTCAGAAATGTGCAAACAGACACTTCAGTCTTCAGACGAATGTTTTGTGCTGATGTTTTCCTGAAGCAGCTGATGGTCACTAAACTGTCCCAGTGTCAGTTCGCTCTGCCTCTGCTTGTTCCTGATCCATTCACACAACAGATTGAGTTTCCTCTCTGGACATTCAGACAAATCAACAAGAGCTGGAGGATCAGAAACACCAACAATGAAATCATCCGTCAAACCCAGCCGATCTACAAGACACAAACTCCAATGGTGTTTTTCTTCAGGTTTGGCTCTGTGTCTTCATCCAAGTCTCATCTGATAAACAGTCTGATCAATGAGAAACACGACACGTTCTTCCTCAGGAACTGCCCAGACAGCAGCAGAACCAGAGTCCTGATGGATGGAGTGGTGGAGATCGCCTGGTTCTGCCCCTCTGGAACAAACACAGATAAATTCACTGAGTGTGTTGTGTTCTGTAATCTACACGGTGATGCAGGAGACCATGAGAAACAACTGCAGATCCTCACTGAAATCCTCTCTTCTGCCCAAGGCTAGTGGTCACAAAGTCTATTCCTAGAGGGCCACAGCTCTGCACAACTTTGCTCCAACCTTAATCAAGCAATTACAAGCAATTATTAGAAATTCCAGGCAGGTGTGAGTTGGAGCTGGTTGGAACTAAACTCTGCAGAGCTGCGGCCTTCCAGGAATTGACCATATGCACAGAGCGGTCTTTAGAACTTCCGCATGATGATAAGCTCGTAAACATCCGGTGAAGCTAATTTTATGTGCCCTGCACATTTTGTAGGTCTCCCTAATCAGACACAATCAGACACAACTCCAATCGTATTTTCTCCCTCAGTTTCAAAAATCATTTCAGAATCATCCTACATCACTGCAGAAGTACTGAACCAGTCTTTGCAAAGTGAACATGCACAGAAGATCAAACACCCTTAACAAAAAAGGTAAAACAGCGATATAGGACGATTTTGAATATTTCTTAATACTAAACTAAAATTAAACAACTTTTAATTAGTAAAGATACTTACCCTTGTTTAATTCAAATGCTTATTAAAGTGATGGATTTTGCATTTCTTTAATAAAAAAGGTATTCCGGATATTAAACATTTGATATGTTTTTCCGCACTCTCCTTACAATCATGAAATGCGTCAGAACAATATAACATTTTTCTTTCTGATCATACCAGATTAATGTTGGGAAACTTAAATTTGGTATGTTTAGATTACGTAGCCAGGCTGTGATCAATCAATAAATCACAACAATCCCACACTGCCAATGTGATACAGGCACAGTGATTGAATGTTAACGTCAAGTCTAAAAGCAGCCTAAGAACAACAAAAGTATTGACTTTTAGTTCTGTTTATCTTTGTTAGATTCATGGTTACTGTTAAAATACACTGTCATTATTTACTCGCCCTCATGTGAAATAGATTTAACCGAATCAAAACCGTGCCTGCTTGATTTGAAGGAACCAATGACATTTACAAGCACGCACGTTTAAACTTACCATACTTTTACCATATTTGATGCATTCATTCTGAATAATCGGCTATCAGTATCAGTGGAGAAATTTAATATCTGTAGCTCTCTACTTTTTTCATGTGTATTTTTGAACCCCTTCTGTCATGTAGCCTGTAACACCATTGGTCAAAAGTGAAATTGCTCGCAAATTCCTTGTTTTGCTAAATTATCACCAAATATTGGATTCAATACAGGTTACAGATTTCTTGATCGTAGGCCTCACTGATTTGAGCTTATGCAAATCATTTTTTGAGTGGAAAAACAAACATTTGTACATAATCAGATGATTGAATTACAGATTTGCTGATAATTTAGCATTACAAGAGATTTATAGGCTGTTTTTTCCTACGAATAAAATTTAGAAAGCATTGCAGTACAAAAAAAAAAAAACAATCTGCATTTATCAAACATGCTTGTGTGGTTCTTACACACACCAGAAAGTAATCATTGTCTAATCCCACTTTCTTAAGCACTATGCTCGCTCACATTCATGGTCATTTGCATTCAGAAACAACCTTCAATGAACAATATATGGTGACAACACCTCCCTTTATAAATCACGTGAATGTATATGTCCTCGCCGAAATCATGGCAAAGAAAGCAATGCCACTTGAGAAGCCGTTCTGTGCTGCACTAAGATCAGTGTGGTCTCTGGTCTCAGTGCACAGTTTGCTGAATCTTCCAGCAGAGCGAGATCAGCCATGGCACTATAGCTACATTTCAAATGACTTCCCAGCTGTCTTTTATATCTTTTCACAGAAATTACATAAATGTGTAGCTTCGACTATGAAATTAGTTTGAATGTCAGTAAAGGGGTGGTTGATTGTGATTTCAAAGTTCAATGCAAATGATTTTGTCTTTTAAAATTATGACAGTTTAATGCCTACAGTTCTGGCTGGTAGGGACTACAGCGAGCTATTTCCGGGGTTGGTGACATCACAAACCCTGCATCGGGAGATTAGTCTTGATGTGTGTGACACCATCGATGAACTCCTCTCTCTAGAAGAGAAGCTAAAAGAAGACACATTCAGGAAGAGAGTGGTGTGTTACTGGTGATCTGTAACGCTTAATTAACAGATTTATGATAATTAACAAAAATATCAACTGATCCATTTAGATGTATTCCATCTTGCAGACACATCATTTAAGCCTGTTGGAGGTCCAAACCCTGGGGTGAACACCCGGCGGGTAATGCGGGCAGTGTCCTCCTACAACGTTTGGAAGGAATTCAGCCTAAAGGGGAAAAAAGGGAAGAGGCCACACCAGAACATGATTGTTATGAAAGTCATAAAAAGTAAGTCCAATAAGTAAGTTAATCCAAAACAATCAGTATTACCAGTACTTTTTAAAATATTGTGTCATAATTATGGGTCTTCATTTTACAGAGGCAGTAATGAGATCCAATCCTGGACTCCAGCAAGCCAAAGTGGAGGACATAGTGGCAGACACACTTAAACATGCTCCAGCAAGGTGTCAGAATGTGAGCTTCTTTTCTAGTTCAATCTTCAGGGTCCTAAAATGTCATTTTCAAGGTTTGAAATGTGCTTCAATTTTGATTATGTTAGGACCTGGTTTTGGTGCTAAGATGCTTTGTGAAACACTTGCAGAGCAAAAATTAGGAGTCCTAAAATTGGGACTGACCTTCCCTATTGTTTTTACCAGTGCATTTTAGTGTAAACATCTATCATGTTATTAGTAATATTGATATTTGCATGTATGTTTTGAAGCTACTTGTTAGTTATTCTTAACATGCATTTGCTTTGATTTATTAATTCGTATTTTTTTTTTTTTTAAAGACAACAACTATAGTACTTAAGTAATTTAATAAAAGAAGAAGAATCTATAACTTAATTAGCCAACTAATCTGTCATTTATACATTTTCCAATCGTTTAGCCATTGAATAATAATAAAAAAAAAATGAATAATTTTACATTTTGTTATATAGCAACAAAATTAGCAGCTGTTTCTATTATTCCCTATAATAACACATGTAACATTATGTAACAATATAAATGTAACATTAACGGCCCCATCATACACCCGGAGCGATGAAAGTGTTGTTGCTAGTTTCAACCCAACACAGTTATCATCGTCACGTTCAGCGCCGCGTCGTTTAAATAGCAAATGCACTTGTGCCCATCTGTTCACCCATGGACGTGCTGGTCTGAAAACGAGGTGTGTTCAGGCGTATTGTTGGAGCGTTGCTATATTGAGGTAACTGAAAACGACTGCACATTGAGCAACTAAAACCGCCAAATGCGCCTGCCACTCCACCTGCCACCGCCAAATGCGACCTGAAAACGCCCGCTCCGCTCTGCTCGCTACGTGCCAGTGGAAACGCTACAGCGTAGCGAGCAAGGCGAAGCGAGCGTTTTCCATTCATTCCCATGAAAATTGAGCGTGCATTATGGGATTAAAAACGGCAAGGAGAAAGCGTTGAGAGCGGCTTTTTACCATGAATTTCACACACCCCAAAGCAGTGGCGTTGTAGCGTTGTCAGCGGCACTGAGCGCAGATTTGACGCTGTAGTGGAAACGCACCGTAAAAGATGCTGAGGCGCGCGACGCGTCGGTGCTGTGGCAGGCACCTTTCCGACTGTTTACACTCCGATGGGCGCACACGAGCAAACAGACAGTGCAACTGTACATGTATTTAGTTTTTTGTCACTGTGCCTTATATTTTAATAATTTCTTTAAATAATGGAGCGCGCGTCCCGCCTGCAACAACTCCGATCGATGCGCGTGAGAATCCGGAATGCAACCACAACTCTACCAAAGATGACACTTCACCAGTCAGATCTAGTCTCAGCTGTCAGAGAACATGCGACAGCCAAGGTGAGTTCACTTAATATTTAAAACCTTTTTTTGTTAAATATTGTTACTTGTAACTGTACTCTGGTGAGTTTATTAGATTGTAATAGGATTATACAGTGTTTTATACATCTTTATATAAAAACATTTTGTTTAAACTGTTCGTGTCATTCAGCATGAAACAAGTTTTTATATTTGTTTGTTTATTTATTTGTATGTATGTATGTCCTTCAGTGCTAATGAATGTGAATTATTTTTTGATAGCGTTGATCAGTTTATACCTAAAATATCTTCCCATATTTTTAATAGTTGTGAAAATCCCATAACTTTAAAAGAATTAATTTTATCTAAAACTCCTTCAAACAAAAGTCCTGGCCCTGACGGCTTGCCATCTGAATTTTTTGGAAAGATCAATGAGATTTGATTTTCTCTGTATTTAAAGACTGTTCAAGTTCTGGTGAATTAATAGAATCTATGAAACAAGGTCTTATTACACTTTTGCCAAAACCAAATAAAGACAGTCGTTATATATTGAAAATTGACAGCCTATTACTCTCCTCAATTCTGATTATAAATTGTTAACTTATTTTAACACGTATTTTTCTTAAAGATGAAAACCAGGTTCTGAGTGTTTTGAAAGGTCTGGATCTTTTTTCAAAAGCTTCAGGTCTCCTGATCAACACAGACAAGAGTGAAATACTTACTGTTCATGACTCTAACAAAACCATCATCAATGGAATTAAGGTCAAGCAATCAGTGAAATATCTCAGAATAACAATTAAAAAATCAGCGAAGGAAAGACTGGATGACAACTTTACCCTAAAGCCACAGAAAACAAAAAACATTTTTAACGGATGCTTTCAAAGAGACTTAATTATACAAGGAAGAACATTGCTCTCAAAAGCAGAAGGAATTTCAAGAATGGTTTCCCTGATTTATGGTTATATGTGGACAAAAAGACAGCAACATCAACTGACTCTCTTTTGTTCAAATTTATTTGTAAAAACAAGACTGAATACATCAAAAGGAAAACAATGATTAGGGATGATGCTGACGGAGGCTTTAATGCTCTTGATTTCACAACTCTCAACCAGGTGTTTAAAATCAACTGGGTCAAACACTGTATGTGTGGAGGAAATGATCCATGTTTTTTCATTCCAAACTCATTATTTAACCGTTGTGGTGGCTTAAAATTTTTGCTAGGTTGTAATTTTAAGTGTAATAATTTCACAAACAAGCACTGGTGTCACGAATCTGGTCGGTGCTCTGCGGTCCGCTCACCACCAGAGGTCGCTCTCACCCCATCATTACATTCAGACTGTTGCTTTGCACCCCGGACTACTATTCCCATCACCCATCGCACCCATTACGTTGCCTCCGGTAGCCAATCAGGCTCACTATAAAAACCCTGGACTTTCCCCATAACGGTTTGTTAGATTATTGTTTGTATTCCATAGTTAGCGTTTCTTAGTTCCTGGTTTTTGTTCTCCTGCCTGGTTTTCTCGTTTTTGACTGTCTAGCCGCCTGCCTTTGGATTTTCGCCTGTCTGACTATTCTCTCGGATCTCCCTTCACGGACGTTGTTCGCTCCCGATCGGACTTACGCCTGATTCACGGATTCCGTTTGTGCTTAGCCTACGATATCCCTATCTGCTATGGTGTTTGACCCTGCCCGCTCGACCATGTATCTGTCTCGTCCCTTCAATAAAAGCTCGCATGTGGATCCGCTCGTCTCTCGTCAATCACTCCGTGTTACAGAACAAACCGTCACAACAGGATCCAGCAGCTTCACCCCCGGACATTCAGATACAGACACTGACAGGATTCTATGCCGGATAAAGCAAGGACAACGTTCACTCGAGCAGTACACCCGTGAGTTCTTAGTTTTTGCAAATTATTCCACCCAACCGGACTGTATTATAATTGAGATTTTTTGCGACGGTGCAAACGAGCACTTAAGGGCTAGACTCAGACGCGAGGGTCCGCGCTCATCTCTGGCTGCCTTCTTGAACTTTGCTTTATTGTGTGTGGGCTCGCCGTGTACTGTGAGGGTCGCGAGGAAGGAACGCGACAACGCAGACAAAGCAGCCGCGCACCCCTCTCGCAGATTGGCGGTAACGCCGGATCACGACGCCGCAAACAGGTTTTCCGCCTGGATCGCTCGTGAAATGGCGGCCGTGACGGAGCGTGCTCAAGCTATGGCGGCGTCAGCAGAGCCTGCGCACAAGATGGCGGCCGCGCCGGAACGCGTTAACGCGGTAGCGGCGACAACGGTGCCCGTTCACAAAATGGCGGCCGCGTCGGAGCGCGTCCACACAATGGCGGCGACGGCGGAGCCCGTTCACAAGATGGCGGCGAGAACAGAGCTCCGTCATGTCACAGCCGCCATACAAGAGCCGTTTAAAGCTACAGCTGCATTTCCCGAGTCAAGTCAAGTCTCCAAGTCAAGTCAGATTGCAACTGTGTTTCCTGTGTCAAATCAAGCCAGAACTGCTGTTCCTGTGTTAAGTCAAGTTACAGCCACGCCAGAGCCACTGCACAAGATGGCTGCCACGCCAGAGCCACTGCACAAGATGGCTGCCATTCCAGAACCTGTGGTCAGTACCCGGACGCCACCTGTGGTCATGATGGCCCACGTGCTGGACACACCCCTAATGACTGTATGGGCAGCTAAAGTGGCGCTCCTTCATGTCTCGGCAGCTACCCCTGAGTCAAGTCAAGACACAGAGTCAAGCCAGGTCACAGCGGTGCCCCACGAGTCAAGCCAAGTCACACCTGTTCATCACGAGTCAAGTCACGTTACCGCTGTCGTCCCTGAGCCAAGTCACGTTACCGCTGTCGTCCCTGAGCCAAGTCACGTTACCGCTGTCGTCCCTGAGCCAAGTCACGTTACAGCTGTTGTTCCTGAAGCAAGCCAGGCCTCAGCAGATCCTCGTGAGTCAAGCATAGTTGTCAGGTCCTGTCATAATGCAGTTTCAGCGTCCAGTCAAGCTTCAGCGTCCAGTCAAGCTTCCAAGTCCAGCAACGTCAAGGCGGTCGTACCTGCGTCAAGCAATGTCAGGGCTGATCTCCAAGAGTCAGAGTCCAGTCACGTCCCGCCTGACGGCCCAGAGTCCAGTCACGTCCCGCCTGACGGCCCAGAGTCCAGTCACGTCCCGCCTGACGGCCCAGAGTCCAGTCACGTCCCGCCTGACGGCCCAGAGTCCAGTCACGTCCCGCCTGACGGCCCAGAGTCCAGTCACGTCCCGCCTGACGGCCCAGAGTCCAGTCACGTCCCGCCTGACGGCCCAGAGTCCAGTCACGTCCCGCCTGACGGCCCAGAGTCCAGTCACGTCCCGCCTGACGGCCCAGAGTCCAGTCACGTCCCGCCTGACGGCCCAGAGTCCAGTCACGTCCCGCCTGACGGCCCAGAGTCCAGTCACGTCCCGCCTGACGGCCCAGAGTCCAGTCACGTCCCGCCTGACGGCCCAGAGTCCAGTCACGTCCCGCCTGACGGCCCCGAGTCAAGCCACGTCCCGCCTGACGGCCCAGACTCAAGCCACGTCCCGCCTGACGGCCCAGACTCAAGCCACGTCTCGTCTGACCGCCCAGACTCAAGCCACGTCTCGTCTGACCGCCCAGACTCAAGCCACGTCTCGTCTGACCGCCCAGACTCAAGCCACGCCTCGTCTGACCACCCAGAGCCAGGTCATGCCCAGTCCAACGACCCCAAGTCAAGTCACATCTCGTCTGACATCCCAAGACCATGGCCTATCGGGATAGCCAGCGCACTGGACCCACCACAACCTCCCGCTGCTGCTCTTCCTTTAATGGCGGTTGCCATCTGGTGGGTGTGGGCTGCACACTGTGCTCCAGAGGTCCCGTCTGGTCTCAAGTCTGCTCCAGAGGTCCCGTCTGGTCTCAGGTCTGCTCCAGAGGTCCCGTCTGGTCTCAAGTCTGCTCCAGAGGTCCCGTCTGACCACGAGACAGACCCAGAGGCCTCACCGGTGGGAGAAGCCGCGCCTATGCCTCCTGAGGTGTCAGCTTCGGCTGTGGATCCTCCCATGGAGGCGGCGTCCCTCTACAGACTCTCTGCTTCTCCCCAAATTCTTTCTACCTCTTCTGTCTCTGCCGCTTCCAGATCCCAGGCCATAACGCAGTTTCCTGCTCCGCCCCAGCTCCCGCCTGGTCACAAGCCTGCTCCAGAGCGCCCGCCTAGTCACAAGCCAGCTCCAGAGTTTTCGCCTGGTCACAAGCCTGTTCCAGAGTGCCACTTGGTCGGAGAAGCTGCGCCAATACCTCCAGAGGTGTCAGCCATGGCTGTGGATCCTCCCTTGGAGGTGGCGTCCCCCTACAAGCTCTCTGCTTCTCTCCCTTCTCTGTTTGTCTCCTCTGTCTCTGCTTTCCCCAGGTCCCAGATCGTAAAGCGGGGTCCTGTTCCGCCCCGGAGGGCCGCTGCGCCTCCTGTTCCGCCCCGGAGGGCCGCTGCGCCTCCTGTTCCGCCCCGGAGGGCCGCTGCGCCTCCTGTTCCGCCCCGGAGGGCCGCTCCGCCTCCTGTTCCGCCCCGGAGGGCCGCTCCGCCTCCTGTTCCGCCCCGGAGGGCCGCTCTGCCTTTTCCCCCTATTCTGTCTGCCTCCTCTGTCCCTGCTTTCCCCAGGTCCCAGACCGTGACGCGGATTCCTGTTTCGCCCCAGAGGGCTGCTCCGCTTCCTGTTCCGCCTCGGAGGGCTCATGCTCAGCCTCCGGCCCTGCCCTGGAGGGCTTCTGCTCCGCCTCCGCCCTGGAGGGTCCTTGCGCCTCCTGCTCCGCCTCCGGCCCCGCCCTGGAGGGTATCTGCTCTGTCGGTCCTGCCTCAATCACCGGGCCCTCCACATGGACCTGGCCCTCCAACCCTTGCCCTGTCTCCCTCCCTCCCCACCGCTCCCCTGGACCGTTGTTTCCTTCGAGCGTCTGGAAGCCGCTCCTTGGGGGGGGGCTATGTCACGAATCTGGTCGGTGCTCTGCGGTCCGCTCACCACCAGAGGTCGCTCTCACCCCATCATTACATTCAGACTGTTGCTTTGCACCCCGGACTACTATTCCCATCACCCATCGCACCCATTACGTTGCCTCCGGTAGCCAATCAGGCTCACTATAAAAACCCTGGACTTTCCCCATGAAAATCACGGTTTGTTAGATTATTGTTTGTATTCCATAGTTAGCGTTTCTTAGTTCCTGGTTTTTGTTCTCCTGCCTGGTTTTCTCGTTTTTGACTGTCTAGCCGCCTGCCTTTGGATTTTCGCCTGTCTGACTATTCTCTCGGATCTCCCTTCACGGACGTTGTTCGCTCCCGATCGGACTTACGCCTGATTCACGGATTCCGTTTGTGCTTAGCCTACGATATCCCTATCTGCTATGGTGTTTGACCCTGCCCGCTCGACCATGTATCTGTCTCGTCCCTTCAATAAAAGCTCGCATGTGGATCCGCTCGTCTCTCGTCAATCACTCCGTGTTACAACTGGATTCTTGGAAACTGGCTTTTAAGCATAATTTTTCACCTCACAAATGTATTGTATGGAATAATCAATATATTCTGTATAAAAACAAGACCATATTTAACAAAGAATGTGTAGAAAAGAATATCATCTTTATTTCAAAATGTATAGACACTGGTGGGACTCTGATTAGTTATGAAAAATTAATTAAGGAAAACAGTATTGATATTACTCATATAGAATTTATTAGAATAATTAATGGCATATCACCTAAGTTTCTACAGCTTATTAAATCATCATTACAGTATTCTTCTTTAAAGGAAGACATTCCCCGTTTAATGATAGGAGGTGTTGATTTGTTAGATAAAAAATGCAATAATATTCATATCAGAAGAACATTACTCTCTATGAGCAGTATTGACCCTAAAGCACTGTCTTCATGGAAACAGATTTATCCTTCTTTATCTTTGTGTAACATATGGTCTGTTCATAATAATTTTGTAATACCAAACAAGGGCAAAGAAATTCATCTTAAAATCCTTCACAAATTTTACCCCTGTAAGTTATTTTTTATCTAAGTTTATGGATATTCACCCTGAATGCTCTTTTTGTGAATCTGAAAATGAATCAGTGATTCATTTGTTCTTTAGATGTCCCTTCATAGTACCATTTTGGACTGAGATTTCAATTTTTTTTTTTTTTTTTTTGTTTTTGTTTTTGTTTTTGTACATCCTTTAACAACATCACTGATATTACAGAAGAAATGGTCCTGCTTCTGTTTTGTAACACTGGCTCTGCTCTTTTAGATAATGCTGTTAAAATCCTATGTTTGTGAGAAAAAGATCATATTCACAAGTGTAAAGTTACAGCTTCTAAACCAAATTTTATTGTTTTTTGTTCTGATTTAAGAAGTTTTTCTGATTCCCTGTGTAAATTAAAAAGAAACAAAACAGCAGTTAAAACATACCAGATTTTAAATACGATCGTTGAATCATCTGTAAACAGATATACAATGTTCAGTGAGGTTTTTCTACCTCCCACTTAAGTCAAAACAAAAAGTGAACTTTTTTTATTTTTCTATTTAAAAAAAAAAAAAATATATATATATATATATATATATATATATATAATATATAAATGAGGTTCTGGTGCCAGGTATGAGGGGTAATGGGAGATGGAGTCCGAATGGGAGAGAGCTAATATTCAGGAGATGGTTCCTCTGGTGGTGCGGGGGAGGCGGTACAGGAGCCTCCTCCATAACAAAAACTATTTAAACCTTAAATGTCAGATTGTGAAAAACAAATATATCTAGATCACAGCAACCTGTAAAACTGAACAGAAATGGTAAATTCAGAAAATAAGATGAAAATAACTGGCCATTTTCTATTTGTTCTTCATTATAATTAATTGAGTTCTGAACTAATTCAATGAATCATACTTTTCATATATCTTAATTATTCATCATAACCTACAGGCGAACCGAAAGAAATCATAGGCTATTGCTATAATTAAAGGAATGTAATGAAATTTCTTCAAATAAAAATAGGACTGTATATAATTCTGTTATATAATAATTATGACCTTTCAGATTTATATGTTTGGCTTGGATTATTTAATATGATTTGTCTGTCATTATTCAACTAAACCTTCAAAGTTCACACATTTACAAGAACGAGGTGAATCGAGAAGATTGTGCATTATCTGCAGGAGAGGGAGAACAGGAAGAAACAGCACTACTTTAGTTTGTGATCTGCAGTTAGAAGGAAGAAGAAGAAAGCAGGTGTGTTTGTGCATCACATTCCTGTCCAGTTGGTGGCGCTGATGCACTAGATCTGTTGTTAACTGGACTTTGATTCGTATCATGTGACAAACATCAATCTTGAAGATCGCACAGGTGTGTTTCTACAGCACAAGATCGTCTGAACTATTGCAAGTAAGTGAATACTTTCACGATTACAGTTATTTAGGATGAACGGATTTCATAGCTATATGTTAGCGTGATTTGTTAAGTTATAACTTAATTTACAAGTTTGTAAAAATGTAGCATTAAAATAATTCTAAAAGGGTTCTTTTTTATTTGCCCTTGTTCCATTTTAAGACGCGAGGCCGAAAGTATTCTGTGATTAAACCTGTCCTTCCGGGTCCAGAGGTCGATAAAACAGAGCAACAAATGAATATTCTTTTAAACTTAATGTTTCGAAAGTTGCTGTATAGTAATGTGCATGGAAATATAAATATTGCGGTAAAGTTAGTTTGACGTTTTTCATTCATTAGACATTCGGTTTCATACAATTAAACTCTTTGTGTCTGTTGTGTTTTGAGCCCGAACGAACTTAGATAGACATAAACATATGCCCTTTAGGTTGCACAAGGCACAACTGTAAAATATTCAGAATAGTATTCCCTATAATGCACAAGACTTGCTTTTCTGATTATACCTTTATTATTTTTATATGTGGTACTGTATCCATATTTTTAAATGTTCTTTATACTGAACCCACGTAAATTCATTAAACTCTGCCGCCATTTGAGATAAAGACATCAAACCAACTGTTAAATATTCAGAATATTATTCCCTATCATGCACAAGGCTTGTTTTTTTTCTGTTTAGGTTTTTATTATTTGTATATATGATGTTGAAACAATATTTTTTATATGTTTTATATACTAAACCCACTTAAATTTATAAAACTCTGCCACCGTTTGAGATAAAAGTATCAAACCAACTGTAAAATATTGAAAATATTATTCCCTGTAATGTACAAGGCTTGTTTTTTTTTTTGTTTTTTTTCTGATTATGCCTTTATTATTTTTATATATGGTATTGAATCCATATTTTATGTACAGAACCCAACAAAATTCATTAAAGTCTGCCACCGTTTGAGATAAAGGTATCAAAGATAAACGTATATGATACTGAATCCATATTTTTTATTTTTTATGTTTTATATACTGAACCCACTTAAATTCATTAAACTCTGCCACTATTTGAGATAAAGGCATCAAACCAACTCTAAAATATTTTTCCCTATTATGCACCCTATAAAGACATCAAACCAACTGTCCTTATGGAAAATATTATTCCTTATGATGCACATGGCCAATTTATTAGATTATTTATTAGATTATGCCAGTATTTTTCTATATTGAAAGCATATGAATAGTTGAAATAGAAAAACCCTTAAATGCCATCAGAATTGTTTCTCTAAAATGAGCATTTGTGTCACGCTCCCATGTTTAGGTTCAGTACTTTCACTTTAATGGCAATCAGTATTTTCTTTTCTTTTCTTTGCCATTAAAATTAAAGAGCTGAATATAAACGTATAATCTCAGAGAAAAAAAAAAAAAAAAAATACAACACTTTCACTGGGGCGATACCCTTAGGTTCAAAAGTAAAAATACGTTTTTGTACATTTACCTTAATGGTACAAATTAGTACCTTAAAGTTCCATATTAATACTTTAAAGTCTGCATGAACCAGAAGATGCAACCAGCTTTGCTTCAGTGCTGTGATGTGAAACGGGACAGTGAATAGAGGACAGGGTTTTGTGTTTGCACACCTCCTCTCAATATTGCTCTGCTATAGCAGATTAACGATTAGATGGGAGTTTTTTTTTCTTTTTTTAAGTTCCATCACATGCAAATACAAGGCAAATATAGAGCAATGTCATACAGTTTAAAACATGTAAAACAGGATAACAACAACAACAAAACATAAAATGAACTTAAACATATATACAAATTATTAAATAAAAATTATATATATATATATATATATATATATATATATATATATATATATACACATTACGGCAGTTACAATACATACATTTGAAAAGCTTTAGAATTTTGATTGTTTTTATAAGGTTCTTATTTTGTGATCTCATGTTTTAAAATACATTTTAAGATCAGTGTAACAGGTAATACTGTATATAATGGATTCCTTTGATTTCTTTTTTTTTTTAACTTATAAATATAAAACTTTGCTAAGATAATTAACAGTGATGTTTGAATAATGTACTTTTGTTTTATCAGAAAAGTATTGGTTTTTGGAAATGTTGGAAAGTCAAATATCATGAGGTTCTAAATTAAAGGCTTTGTTTAACTTGTTTGTTATGTCTATTTTAAAGTCAACCCAACATGAAATAGAAAAAGGGCAACAGAAAAATAAATGTTCAGTATCTTTAACTGATATGTTACATAAGGTACATTTGCGTGGAGAGGAAATACAACCACACACACACTTGCAAATAAACTTAATTTAATTAACCATGTTTCAGCAAGAAGCCTTTGTCAAGGTATACAAATATTAATATTAAAATAAATTTTTAGATGGCACTTAGAAGCTTTTGCATCTTCTAATCTATATTAATATATTTGTAATCATGCCTGGGGCAGCCGTGGCCTAATGGTTAGGCTCGTAACCGAAAGGTTGCGGGTTCGAGTCCCAGGTCCGGCAGGGATTGAAGGTGGTGGGAGTGAATAACCAGCACTCTCTCCATCCTCAATACCACGACTGAGGTGAGTCCCTTGACCATGGATTTACTGTAGTAACACTCACTGCACCATGGTATTGTGGCAGCAATGTGGGATATTCACACTGAATTTTATTTCAGGAGTAATGGTATATAATTATAGTATGTATGTATTTGTGATTAAGCTATAGCATGTGTGCATTTATACTGAATGTTTTTAGACTACCGTTTTTCATACAAATGGTCTACCTATAAAACCATGTAGTTATATTTTTACCATGGTATTGAGGTACCATTCTGTGTGATTTTACTGTTTATCATGATTTAAAATGTATGCTTGCTACTATGGGAGACCAATGCTTCATTTAAAAAACAATTTTTACAGATGTTGGTGATTGATAATGAACAAAAATTAACCTCTGCATCCTCAAGCTACTATCAAATGTGCATTTCTAAAGGACAAAAAAAAGTGATATTATTATCATTATTATTATCATTATCAGTCAGCCCAAACCTGTTTCTTGATTTGAAACAATATAACTCATTAGAACATGCAGAAATACATTTTTCTATTTAGATATTTATTTTGTTAAGGAAAATTAATGGTCTGGTTTCTACAACTTTCACTTAGGAGCAAAAATCGGACTTTAAACTTGAGAGAAATAAAGATTTGACATTTATCGTGATAATTATTGATATCGACTGATATGAAAACATTTTTTGCCCGTATCGCCCAGCCCTATTTATATCTATCTATCTATCTATCTATCTATCTATCTATATATGTATATATATATATATATATATATATATATATGATATGAAGAGATTGACACCAATTGCTTGGCTTTTTATATTGATTGCTTGATAAACATTCAGCACTAGTTATTTTTCTTCATCATTTATTCCTCTGAACTACACTGTAAATTCTAATTAGTAAACCTTACTTAAAGCATGCAAACCGATTGCCTTGAAAAAACCAAGTAAAGTGAAATAAGAATATTATTTTGCACTTACAAAGGTTTATTTAGTGTTGTAAACTTACACGCAAGTTCTGGTAACTCAGAAGCACTTAGTTGTATTTACTTGAACAGAACTCTAATTTACTTGCTAAAACCATGCAAACCGATTGCCTTAAATAAACCAAGTAAGCGTTACTCTGGTGCATCGGTTTGCATGGTTTTAGCAAGTAAATTAGAGTTCTGTTCAAGTAAATACAACTAAGCACTTAAATTACTAGTCTAGTAACTTAAGTGCTTAAAAAATACATTACAAATTAATGAAAACAATGTTCCACTCATACAATTACACATAAATTAAGGCAGTGACAAAAAGGTAATGCATTTTTTAAATGTTTTTCAGCGCAGTTTTAAATACAAACCAACAACAATCTGATTTAGGGTATGCTTCTTGTAGAAAGTGGAGGTAGCAGTAGGAAGGTGAGTTTAAGCATGGCACTGGGTTGGCTGCACACGTTGCCAATGGTTTATATAATTGAAGTTCAAAAAGTCACTTTAGTTTTAGGGTTTTGTTCTGTCCCAAGTCAGGCACCACACTTTGAATGAGCCTCCAAGTGTTTTTCATGGTATTAGGGCAATTCAAATGTAGCAGTAATCCAAATGTACCAAATGAGAGTCCAGAAGCAAATGGCTGATGTAGATTCTGGAGACTGTTCTTTGCAGTACTACCCTGATCAACGATGACAGAAGACACAGGGTCAAGGGAGAAAAGATATGGAGAAGTACATAATCTTCAATGATGGTCGGCAACCCAACAGATATTAGTGCCCAGACTGCATCAACATCAGACAACTGTATAAAAACCAAACAAAAACAATATTAAGTAGGGAAATGTGAGTGATTAGTTGTCAGTATCATCTGTCCAACATTAATCTTTATAGAAGTATCTCAGTAATATAAGAGCAAATACAAATTAAATTTTCCCACAAGTATGTGCTTGTTTAAGGTGTAATTTTTTTTAGAACTTACAAAGTAGTAGAAGTATCTGGGGTAATCACAAAATGAAACAGGAAGGCCTGAGATGCGTGTGCAGTGCTGTCAAATCTGGGTTCTAAAAAAAAAAAAGAAAAGAAAAAGTTGAAGACATTCAAATGTTAAAGTACAAATATTTTTTGTCAAAGTGTCAATAAAGAAGTCATTGACACTGTTTATTTTAAAATTTGGAAAACAATTAACGTAGCAACATACATTTTTACAGGTTGTAGGGTATGAAGTGTCCTCTTAGATCTGCAAAAAAAAAAAAAAAAAAACAGGTTACAGGTATACTGCTTATGCAAGATTTATTTTTAATGAAATTGTAAATAGTGCAGTACGTGATTATTGAGTCAAAAAACTGCTGTACTGCTGTTTATTATCTTAAGATGAAATATCTCACCTCCAGTGTACTGAGGCCTGTGCTGATGAGACCGCTGTTCAGAGAAGGCAGTTGTCTCAAACACTTGTCCTAAATATGACAAATAAAAGTAAGTTTCACTTAATTTTCACACTAGCGTTGTGGCTTCTAGATTACAGACACATTTATTCCTTGATATTTGCATGCTTTACAAGGGTTTACATTAAGAAAGAAAGGAAGTATACACATTTCTATACATATCTATTTGAGGCCACAGTCATAAAATCAATTCAAAAGCAGCATTTCCTCTGTATTGCTGTAGAAATAACAATTACTGTGAGACAAAGAGCTCATTTAGTTTAAACCACAAAGGTGTAATCATGCAATGGCTATAATTGTGACGTATTAAAACATATATGGTGATAAAATTGTAAATTGAAAAAATAACTTAAAATCAACATGCGTTTGCTGCATCAACTCGGGGCAAAACAGAAAACTAACTACAAAGTTTTACATTTGTGACAGTAAAAAAGCATCTAGTGTGAACAGAATCACTTGTCTTTTGTCTACATTACATGCAGCCCATGCACAAAGTAGGCCTAAGTCAGGTAAAATTAGCAGCAGACAGAAAGATACATTTAAACACAATTATTTTTTTGATAACTTACCTTAGTATCTTTGTCCAGAGATAAAAATGCAAGCAGTCTCTGCTTCTTTTCCCAGTTTCAGCAAATTCTTCGCCAATTAGCCAGAGCCAACCGATGTCAGCACAAATTCAAAACATTGTTTTAACTGTCCTCATTTCTTCTTTGGCGGTTTTGTTGCACATTAGCAACACATTAGCGCACTACTGCCTCTCACTGGTGTATTCATGTCACTGGTCTTGTTGTGGCTACTTGAATATTTTAAGTAAGCCTTACTCAAAGCAGCAGGTAAACTGTTTTATTCACCTTGAAATTAGCTTTAACTTAATAAAACCTAGTAAGTAGAGCAAATAAGTAAAGACAACTAATTATATATAAGTAAGGTACACTATTGGATTTTACAGTGTATCATGATATTGATCTCAGTGACACATTGTCATGTTCAGGTCATGATGAGCATCTGATCGTCTTCAATGACACAAAGATCTCAGTGTTGATCAGTTTATCTGCAGTATGTCAGAGGAGCGAGGAAAGGACTTTCAGTCTGAGATGAGTCTCACACAGAAACAGAGGTAACACTGAGTCTGTTTTCAGTTAATTGCCAAGAATGAAATTTAGTTTCTCCAAGATGCTGTCTTCAAACAGCCACATTTGTGTAAAGAAAAGAACACTGTGTTTGTGTGTTGCTAGAATTATCTTTACTGTTAACATATCATGTAGAAATGACATTAACAGATCATCCATAATTTATCATATAAATTTGATTGCATTACATGTTTGGGGTTGCATGTTTATTGTGTATTAAATGTAAAAAATGGGCAAACTACATCTAATTTAAATTAATACAAAAATAGGTCAAACTCTAACAGTGTAGATTTGTCAAATTTTTGTGTGTCTTTCTCAGACTCGTTCACTGTACACAGTTCGTTGTTCAATATATTCGTTGCTATAGATGTTGTATGAGTCAGTTGTGTTTTTTTTAGTGAAGTAGAAATTGTGCAGGATGAGAAAGCAGCGCTTCACTTGACTGTTAGATGATTCCTTTATAGCAGACCTGATGAGTTAGTGAATTAGTTTGTGTTAAACTGAACTAAACAAACTCCCATTTGGCTCATAAAATCTCTTCAAATGAGGCTGAAGTATCTCCTATAGTTTTTCTCTGTTCTTTGTGTCATTAGTGTAAGATCAGGCTCACATGTGTCCAGCTCTGTGTCTGTGAAGAGTGACCGGTCAAAAGGAGGTTTGCCACCGGACTTAAGTGAGAAAAAAGCATCATCTACCAAAAGGTATTTAATGTTTTTTCTCATTGTTGGTTGCATTTGGACTGCTAGAAAATATTTCATTGAATATTTATCATGAGGATTTTAATGAGAACAGATGCAGTATCAAAGAAGCAGCTCTTGATCTCACACTCTACTCCCTGAGAGAGATGAAGCAAGATGAAGCTGCTGATACTTTAGAAGGTAAGAGACTCGTGATCATCTGTCACATTGTCATTTATAAATGTAATGGAGAAAACAGTAAAACTAAAATGCTAAAAAAATCTTTTTTTGTCCCTGTGTTTAGATGAGCTGTTCTTCATTCATCAGCTAAAATGTAGCTTAAAGGAAAAATATCAATGTGTGTTTGAAGGAATTGCAAAGCAAGGTGACTCTACACTTCTGAATAACATCTACACAGATCTCTATATCACTCAGGGTTGTAGTGAACAGGTCAATACTGAACATGAGGTAAGACAGATTGAAGTTGCTTCCAGACGTCATGAATCACAAGAGATACAGGTTGAATGCAAAAATTTGTTTGAAGCACCTGAACAAGACAAGCAGATCAGAACTGTCCTGACAAAAGGAGTTGCTGGCATCGGAAAATCAGTCTCTGTACAGAAGTTTGTTCTGGATTGGGCTGAAGGAAAAGAAAATCAAGATATCAGCTTCATATTTCCTCTTCCATTTAGAGAGATGAACTTAAAGGAGAAAGAAAAACTAAGTTTGATGGACCTTATAACTCTATTTTTTTCTGAGACAAAAGGACTGAACCTTACAAGAAGTAACCAAAAAGTCCTGTTCATTCTTGATGGTTTGGATGAATGTCGTCTTCCTCTAAACTTTGATGGTAATGACGTGTGGTGTGATGTTTTATTACCAGCCTCTCTGGATGTTCTCCTAACAAACCTCATCAAGGGAAATCTGCTTCCTTCTGCTCTCATCTGGATCACCACCAGACCAGCAGCTGCCGGTAAGATTCCTCCTGACTGTATCGACCGTCTGACAGAGGTACGAGGATTCAATGATGCACAAAAGGAGGAGTACTTCAGAAAAAGATTCACAGATGAGAATCTGGCCATAGAAATCATTGATCATGTTAAACAATCAAAGAGTCTTTTTATCATGTGCCACATCCCAGTCTTCTGCTGGATTTCAGCCACTGTTCTCCAGAACATTTTGGAGGAGAACAAAAATAATGATGTGAAAAACAATAAGGCTGATGACAAATCCAAAATACTACAGGAATCAAATATTGAAGACATTCCCAAGACTCTGACACAAATGTACGTGCACTTTCTCAGATTTCAGATCCTGCAGAGCAGACGAAAGTATGAAGGAGAATACACACCAGATGTTTCCTGGGATAAAGATGCCATCCTTTCACTGGGGAAACTGGCATTTCATCAGCTGGAAAGAAACAATGTGATCTTCTATGACACAGACCTGGAAGCCTGTGGTATTGACATTGATAAAGCATCAGTGTATTCAGGCATGTGTACCCAGATCTTTAAGGAGGAAACAGGGATCATTCTTGGTACCATGTACTGCTTCGTTCACTTGAGCATTCAAGAGTTTATTGCAGCCCTTTATGCACATCTGTTTCTAGAAATCAACAAGAAATATGTGTTTGATCAAGACTCTACAAAACAGGAAAACAAAAGTGAAACCATGATTGATTTGCTTAAGACTGCAGTGGACCGCAAGGTGTTTGAGAGTGGTAGTGTTTATCTGGACTTTTTCCTTCACTTCCTTCTTGGACTGTTATTCCAGCCCAAAAAAACCATGATTGATTTGCTCAAGACTGCAGTGGACAAGGCACTGGAGAGTGATAATGGACACCTGGATCTTTTTCTTCGATTCCTCCTTGGTTTGTCACTCCAGTCTAATCAGCGACTCTTACAGGGTCTGTTGACACAGCAGGATGGAAATGACCAAATCAAAAAGGAAATAGTCCAGTACATCAAGCAGAAATGTGAAGCTAATCTGTCTCCAGAGAGATCCATCAATCTGTTCTACTGTCTGAATGAACTGAACGACCAAACTCTGGTAAAAGACATTCAGACTCACCTTAGCAAAGGAAGTCTCTCATCTGTTGATCTTTCACCTGCCCAGTGGTCTTCTTTGGCCTTTGTGTTGTTGACATCAGAGGAGGAGCTGGAGGAGTTTGAGCTTCAGAAATTCAAGAAATCAGACGAGTGTCTCATTGGATTATTGGCAGTCATCAAAACCTCCAAAAGAGCTCTGTGAGTTAATAATTTTTTGCTTTAATCTGAAAAAAACAAAACAAACAAAACATATATATAGGGTTCCCATGCACCCTGGAAAAGCTTGCAAATTAATTACCGATTTTGTAGTCTGGAAAATGCATGGGAAATTAGAGAAATATAAAATGTAATGGAAAATCTGGAAAATGATAAAACAAATGTTCTTGTGTTTTTCTTTAGATGAGAATGAAGTGTTTTGTTCTTCTTGAAACATGTTAGTAGCAGAAAATGCTTTGTTCAGGGATGCTGAGGTTTGACTTTTTAAATGATGATGTTTAGTCAATCAAATTTCCACTCAAATGTTTGTATTAAATGCCAACAGATAATCAGCTACCTAGTGATTGTGATTCATTTTAATGTATAATTCCAGCCTTTCTGCCATACCAGTAGTACCAAATACTGGCTCAATGTGGTACCCATTAATAAGCAGCTGCTTTCAAACATTCCTGTGTATATTTTTTTGTCAGCACTCTGTTAAGAGCATTGTGTTTTTACAACATGTTTTTACAGCATTGTGCATTGTAGCCAGTGTTGAGAACCTGATCACAATGGTTAAGGTGTTTAATCAGAATCGCTCAGTAATGCTTTTCCTTGAAACCATGGAACTAGCACTTTCAAATGTATAATTCATTGTAATTATAGGCAAGGCAAGTTTATTTATATACCACATAGAGCTCACAAAGAGGCAGTAAAATAATCATAAAAACAATAATCACAAAAATAAAACTTTTAAAATGTTTTAGAAATTGATTTAAAATAAAATTTAAGACGGTTAAAAATGAAAAATGATTATACATAGTGCAAGTAGTTCAGACCTAGCACAGTGCTCATTCATTAAATGCACAGCTAAACAGATGAGTTTTGAGTCTAGATTTAAATGTAGCTAATGTTTTAGCACATTTGATCTCTTCTGGAAGCTGATTCCAACTGCGGGCAGCATAATAGCTAAAAGCGGATTCCCCTTGTTTTGTGTGAACCCTTGGTATTTCTAACTGACTCAATCCTAATGATCTGAGTTGTCTGTTAGGCTTATAGATGAATAGATGAAAAATAAATGTATTAATTGTATTTAGCAAATGTATTCAATCTAATTATTTTTTAATCTTATTTCCCTCGTAGACTAAATGATTGTGGTTTAACAGACAAAAGCTGTTCAGCTCTGGCTACAGTTCTTGGATCAGATACCAGTCTGAAAGAGCTGAACATGAGCAATAATAATCTACAGGATTCAGGAGTGAAGCTACTTTGCCATGGACTGGAAAATATGAAGTGCTGTTTGGAGATACTGAGGTAAGTTGTGTGACAACAGACAAAATTGAGCTCAACAAAATCAGGTGGTGAAATAAGGTGAAAATTAGACTTGGATAATAAACATGTCTGTATGTTGTGCTTTTATATTTATGCCTGCCATAGTGTTTTTTTTTTTTTTTTTTTTTCTGATTTGGTCTGTCATTGACACTGTCCTAATCCGACGCATTGTGCTATACCGTTGTATTTGGTTATGTTCAAGGTAGGGATAACTTGACATACATTTGATGGTTCATTTGTGTTTGTGATGAAGCATATCTGTTTGTGTATATAATTGGATATCAAAAGCTAAGACAAGATGTTTTCAGGCTATTATTATTTTTAAGATTTTGCATTACATTTACTGATAAAATATACTGTATGGGAGTTCAGGGTTTTCGTCTTGAAGTCTGGACCATTTTTATATTTTGCTTAAAATAAGTATCTTCTAAAACTAACAAACAACATGCATAATGAAAATGCCATCTCATGATGAACAGAAAAATGTTAACTAGTGGAGTCAAGACACGTTTGTTATATATCACTTTATACGATACAGATCATTTCGTTTCATTTCATTTTCATTTTTATTTCGAACAAAACATAATTTAAAACAAAATTATACAAAACAAAATCAAAACAAATACACATATATGCGTGTTGCCGTGCCAACAAAAACATCCCAAAAACTTCATACATTACAGAAAAATGTTCGAAAAGGAGTGGGATGAAGCTAAAGGTTTTTTTTTTTTTTCCACCCCCTATACAATTCCAAAACGTTCCCTTATGTCTTTTTATTTATACCAATATCTTTGTAAGAGAACAATTCCACAAAAAACTAAACACCAACCAAATACTTTCTTCCCAAAACAACCAATCACCCATTCTCATACAATCCACCTTTTAACCCCCGCAACCCTCACAATCACCTGTATATATCCACATATCCTTTAAGTAAAATGGCTTTATATCATGTCTTAAACTGTTTAATATTTATACATTGCTTTAACACATGCTCCAAACCATTCCACAGCTGCACCCCACAGACAGAGATACACATACTTTTTAAAGTTGTTCTTATTTTAACATTTTTAAAAAGTTTAACTCTTCCCTCAAATTATACCCACCCTGCCTTTCCAAGAACATTTTTTGTAAGTTTCCCGGAAGTAACATATTTCTTGCTTTGAACATAACGTGTGCAGTTTTAAATTTAACCAAATCAATAAACTTCAGTATATCTGATTTTAAAAATAATACATTTGTCTGTTCCAGATATCCCACATTATTAATAATTCTGATTGCTCTCTTTTGTAATATACATATCGATTGTAAATTGCTTTTGTAGGTATTTCCCCAGATCTCTACACAAGAACTCAAATACGGTAATATAAATGTATTATACAAAATATGCATTGATCTATTGTCCAAAATATATCTTGCTTTATTCAAAATAACTATAGTCTCAGCCAATTTTGCTTTAACATACTTTATTTGAGGTTTCCAACATAACTTATAATCTAAAATTACACCAAGAAATTTATTTTCATATACTCTTTCTATATTTTTATTATCAATTTTCAATTCAATTTGAGGATTTGTTTTATATCTTCCAAATAACATAATCTTAGTTTTACTTATATTTAATAACAATTTATTTACATCAAACCAGTGTTTTAATTTATTAATTTCAATTGTCAACACTTTCAAAAGCTGTTGTAAATTATCACCAGGAAGAATTGAGTGATCTTAATATGTAGGCTACATACAAACTTTTGACGTGCAAAAAAAATCTAATTATATTCGAAAGGTTTAGCCTATTATTAGGTTACTGCTGTTTCAATATACATCAGTGTTTATTCTTCATCATCTTCTTATTATTGTAAGTGGTTTATAGTGATTATGTGCATTTTAATACCATATCTCTCTAGTTTTTGTAATAAAATATTGTGATTTATGGTATCAAAAGCTTTCTTTAAATCTATGAAAATTCCTACTACATGTTTCTTTTTATCTATACCATTTGTAATTTCCTCAATTAATTCCATTAGTGCTAAAGTTGTTGATCTATTTGTCCGAAATCTATATTGACTATCAACTAGAAGATTATGTGTTTCAATAAAATTATCAAGTCTTTCTATAAAAAGTTTTTCAAGAACTTTGGAGAACTGGGGGAGAATAGAAACAGGTCTATAATTTGTTATAATTATTATTATCATATCAATATTATTCCAGTCAAGAGAGGATTTACTTTTACATTTTCTTACACTATCTATTATCTCCTCTTGATCCACTGCTCTAAGAAAATAGAGCTTGAATTTCAATCCAAAAAATCATCCACTTCTTCTATTGTTTCTGAGTCATCTATTGTTTTTACCAAATCTGGTCCCACGTTTACAAAATTTATTGAATCCATTAACCACATCTTCCCTATTATTTATTATTATTTATTCATTATCAATATAATACTCTGGGTAACATACATTATTCTCATTTCTAATGATATTATTTAATACATTCCATAAACCTTTCATATTATTTTTATCATAATCTATTTTTTTATTATAGTATTCCTTCTTACATATTCTCATAATATTAATTAATTTATTTTTATACTTTTTATATTTATTCTCTGCTTCTGGAGTACGAGTGTTGATGAATTGTCTATAAAGTGTATTTTTCTTCTTACAAGCATTTAATAAACCCTTCGTAATCCATGGACTATTTCTTTGCCTTTTTGTATCAATGTATTGTTTAAAAGGACAATTTTTTTCATACAATGATGTAAAAATCTTTAAGAATCCATTATATGCTTTATGAACATAATCTTCTCCAATTTTGTCTAAGTAATTCCTTCTTAAATGCATTTATATTTTCTAAGGTCTTATTCTTTTATATTTAAACTTAATTTTTTCTTTAAGATTCCTATGCTTACAGTGGTAGACAATAAAAACAGGTAAATGATCACTAATATTACTATATAGTAACCCACTTTCTATGTTATTTTCCATAATGTTTGTAAATATATTGTCTATCAATGTAGCACTATGACATGTGATTCTACTTGGTCTGGTGATTGTTGGATATAAACCCATACTGTACATTATATTTATAAAATCTTCTGTGCCTTTATGCATTTTTTGATTCAGTAAATCAATGTTAAAATCTCCACATATATAAACAGTCTTTTGTACTGTTTTTTGCAAAAGTATCTAGTCCAGATGTAAACGACTGCTTATCTTCTGGACTTGACATAGTTATAATTTTTGATTCTGTTTATTTTTATTGACTACTGGGTTTACTGCATTACCTTGCTCTCATTTAACTCATTTATATTTATCCAGCTCCTCCAACTGCCTAATGACTAACACTTTGGCTTGTTCTGGGGTTCCATTCAGCTTAATAAATATTTTACAATTTGTAGTACATGTTGAAAAAAATTAAGTTTTCTTCTGTCTTCTGAGGAGTCGGGCCTGTCTGGCAATGTCAGCATTTTTCTTAGTCAAGTGTTCATTCAAATACACATCCGTGCCCTTCAATCGTCTTCCCTGTTTCAACAACTCAGTTTTATGCTTCCTATTAGCAAAGCGAAAAATTATGGCTGGTCTATCCATTTTAAGTCTCTGTGGGAGTGAATGACATGCCTCAATGTTACTCCTATCCAACTCAATCCCCTTTGAGTGAAGGAATGCCGTCACCTGTTGCTCCACCGTTGTATCGTCCTGCTCGCTCGTCTCCCCTTCATTCAGCGTCGTCACCGCCCGGGCATATGAACGTGGTTTTATCTCCAAGCCGGTGACTATGATATCATTCATTCTCGTATATTGTTCCAGATCCGCCTCAAGGCTTTCACTTCCTCCACCAGGCTCATTATGGTCTTCTGCTGTTGTCTAACACCAGAAACCTCCTCCGTCAACATATCAAGCCATCGCTTAATGTCATTGTTACGTCCCGGCAGTCTCTCTCTCTCTCTCTCTCTCTCTCTCTCTCTCTCTCTCTCTCTCTCTCTCTCTCTCTCTCTCTCTCTCTCTCTCTCTCTCTCTCTCTCTCTCTCTCTGTCTTTTTCTCAGGTACAACCCCTTTTAACTGCTATGGGCTAAGGAGGCTGTCAATCATCATCATCTTGAGTGACGTGATGGCTTCTGCGGCCAATCCTATTTGCCGCCAATATTTTAAAAGATGACTAGTGGAACGCCAAGGGAGAGGCACCGTTTCCGTTCCTGCTTTGTTTCTTTATTTATTAATTTGCCTCTCGTCATTTCTTTTGGTTTTGCTATTTTGTTATGTGTCGTTGTTAAAGTTTAAGTTGTCATCTTGTTCATTTTCCTTATTATTTTCTTTAGCATTTGTATTTATTTTGATGACAACCTTTGCGTTCTTCCCCAGGAGGTTTTGGACAGGTAATATGTCACGTGACATACATATTGCAACATCTAGCGATCTTTATGTATAGATACACTAGTTTAGAAGTGGGCGCTGCACTTGTATTTTTTTGTTTGGCAGTTTTAGAATAGGTAAGTTAGGGCGTCTAAAAACGCCGAAGACTTACTTTGATTGTTTTCTTTTTAGTTAGGTTAGAGGTTTATATTGAGTTAGTTTGTTTTTGTTTTGTTGTTTTCTTTTCTTTAGCGCCACTTACGTCCAACTCTCTCCTGCGGGCTTATTATCTTGGGTTTTTTTTTTTTGTTTTCTTGTGTAAATATTGTATATAATTTACTCTTTTGTTAAGTCTTTTCATTATTATTATTTAGTATTACTCTTATTATTCTTTTCTGTTTTTCTCTTTATTTTGTAAAATAAATTAACCTTTGTTGGCATTACTTTCGGTTTGTGCTTGTAACAGTTGTAACAGTCATCAACCTCCTCGGCCTGTGTGTGAAGCTTTTTAGGGGGCATAGCGTCTTGTTATCTTAACAGCACAAACCCCCGATTCGAATACGGCGCGTTCTCTCAACCAGCAGCTGTTATGTGTAAAAATGCTTTTACTATGTTAAGGTTTGACTGTAGTAATAATAATGCAAAAACTGAGACTTTACATCAACTTTTCAAACAAAAAAATATTTAAAATATGACAAAAAGTAGTATTTGAGAATGTCTGAATATATATCCAAATCCATAACCTAATACAAGTAAGCAACTGTGTAAAAACTTTAAGCCTCTCTTAAAACATCTTTGAGATGTTGTCACAGTTCTTCTGGATTTAGTCTGTCTCAGTTTGTTCTGTTTCTTCATGTCATTCCAGACGAACTGAATGATGGTGAGATCAGATCTCTGTGTGGAGCACTGGCTGTTGTCAGACTCCTTGTGCAAGGAATCTGACCGGATTATTAAAATTAATGGCAAAATGAATGTTTGGAAATGTAAACTGATATTTCCTACTGACACACTACAGCAAAAGATAGAAATAACTGACCATATACCATTTTTTAGCTTGTGAAAATACTAGTGGAAAAAGATTTTTGCACAGAACTATATGGAACAAAAATATATTACGTTTATTTTACTGAAAAAAAAAAAAAAAGTTACATTTCAGGTGTTCAGTCACTTTTGACCATGAAGAGCACAAGTGTACCTCACAAATGAGGAGCATCAGAAGGTTAAAACTTTAAAGTGACTGTAAGCTGGAGATACTACAGTGAATAGATGTCTAACAATTTAAAGTTTTTTTTAATTTATTTATTTTTTTTGTTTAAATCAATGATATTTAGATTTAATTTAGTCAGATTTTGTTTTACAGCTGAGCTTTAGTTCATTTGAATAAGGAATAACATATTGTGTTTAGGGATTTATGTTGTTTAGGCCGTTTCTAGAATAAATGATTAATCATCTGAATGTTACATTTTCATTCTGGTTCTAGACTTTCAGACTGCAGTATCACTGAAGAAGGTTATAAAGCTCTGGCTTCAGCTCTGAGATCAAACCCTTCACACCTGATAGAGCTGGATCTCACAGGAAATGATCCTGGACAATCAGGAGTGAAGGAGCTCAGTGATTTACTACAGGATCCAAACTGTCAACTCAAGACACTGAGGTGAGATGTGATGAAGTAATATAAAATAAATTACATATAGGTGAACTTTTTCTTGTTGAACAACCTGTTGCTGCATTAAAGTTAAAAAAGAAAAAAAAAAACAACTTAGGCTTTTGAGCAATATTTTATCAGAATCATGTTTATTGCCAAGTAATGAAAGTAAACAATTACGAGGAATTTGTCTTGGTAAATTGGAGTCAAACACAACAGAAAATCAGAAATAAATAAGAATAAAGAACAATAAGGTAAACAATTTTAAAGTAAGGCAAGTAAGCTATACAATAAAAGCAAAAGAAAAATAAAATGAAATATGTTGTCCATTGTATAAAAGGTGAATTGAATCCTGCTTCATCTTCTCTTCTGCAGGTTTTTGGGTCCTGCTGCAGATGAAGCCTGTCAGTATGTGACTGGAATTGTGGGTAAAAACCCGTTACTCCTGAGAGAGCTGAATCTGAGTGAACATGAACTAGGAGACACACGAGTGAATCAGATCGCTGCTCTACTGGAGGATAAACACTGTCAGCTCAACACACTGATGTACGTTTTTCATTGTTGCAAAGACACTTTTAAATTCTTGCTGCTGGGTGTTTTTATGTGTCTTGTATAAGAGATTGCTGACTGAAAAACCATATGTGACTTTTGTAATGTGATTGTCCTCATCATCATCACCAGTATTTGTCAACTGTCAGCTAAAACATACTGGTAAATATTAAGATTAAAACTGAACTGTGTTTTGTCTTTATGCAGTCTGAATAACAACTGTATCACAGAAGGAGGTTGTCATGTTCTGGCTGCAGCTCTAAATTCAAACCCTTCAAATCTGACAGAGCTGGATCTGAGTGAGAATAAACTAGGAAACCCAGGAATGAAGATCATCTTGACTCTGTTTGAAAATGTACAGTGTAGACTGGAAAAGCTGAAGTAAGTATTTTAAAAGTGTATCCCATTAATTAGCCAGACTGTAGTGACCCACCACAGTTTCATGAATTTGAAAATATTTTTAGACTTCACGACTGCACAATTAATCTAAATAAAGTTGAAAATTGTGATATGACTTGGCAGAAAATTAATGACAAATGTCTTTTGAATTGCACTAACTGAAAAAATAATGCATTGAATTGATAGTGCTTGCATTTCAATGCTTTGTATTTTCAGGGTTTGCATTTTTAAGCCCTGAAATTTAACAGTTGTTTATTTAAGCTGTGAATATTTCATTTCAAAATATTTCACAAACATTTTCATTACTAAAAATTCAAAAAATCATATTCACCTTCCAGAATTCACTTCCAAATATTCAATCTGTTTAAAAAATACGATGTATAATATTCGACAGGGAAATTTCGCTCCATTTTATTTCACTTTACAAATTCACTTCCACAAATTCAGTGGTTAAAATTCGGCATTTCACATCCGGGAGCTGCAGGAATAGCAGTAGAGCACCGATGCACGATCTGCAGCTGCTATAAGTCACTCACCAGCAGGAGGAGCAAGCGTCTGTTAGTGAAGGCTAAAGCGACCGGTAGTACAAGTCATTCATTCACAAAAACTGATCAGCAGAAATGGAGCAAGTGCTAAGTAGAAGTTATCCCTAACAGCACACATGCATCAGGCCGACGTCGACCCGATTTACAAAATTCCATTGGCACGATGTCGCTCAGGGAGTGTTTGCTAATCAGCAAGATATCGCCGTGACGTCGGCATTTGATCGCAAATGCCTTCCGGCCGATGTTCGCTCATCATTATATTACAATACCAATGGTTTAACTATGACTGTTGCAGTAAAACCATAGTAAGTACAAAATAACCATTACTACAGTATTTGCAGTAAAACCATTGTTACTACAAATTTTACCATGATTTAAAAAACTATGGTTACTATAGTCATGGTTACCACAGTTTTACTGTAGTATTACTATAATATAACTATAGTAGAACCATGACATCAAAACCTTGGTATGAACCAAAAAAAAAAAAAAAACTAAACTTTAATACACTTATGGTTGCTACAGTTTTACTATAGTAAAACCATGGTTAACTGTTGTATAAGTACAAGCAACTTTTCAAATACTTATTTCGAAGTAGGTTTGCAGAAAATGCATTTTTTCAGGATTACAATAAAAAAAAATATTCTTTAATTAGCCAGAGGTGACTGAGACTTACTGGGAAAGATCTTCTGGCAACAAAGTAATGTGCATATGACAGCAGCTCAAACATAAAACATGTCATGTGTTCAGTACTAGTAATTATCTATTTTTATTGCCACACCAGAATCTAAGACTATCTTCATGGCAAAAACAATAAAGAGCGACAAACAAAATAAAAACCAAGCAAACCCTACAGCAGTTAAAATGTTTGAAATTATATGATACAAATTCTAAAAATTTTTGTTTTTTAATATTACTAAAGTCTCTAGTCATGTGCTCACACACTATCCTTCAAGATTATTAAAGGGTAAGTTCAACAATTTTCAATCCAATTTGTATTGCTACAATGTTGGAAATACATGTAAAAGAACAATGTTTAATCTTTCTCAGAGATACACAGTTTATTTGTCAGCAAAACTCAGCATTTTGTGTGTTTTTGCCATTTTGTCATTTCCTTTTCGTCATCCTGCAGAGTGTTGCTTACAAATAAAAGGGGATTGGTACACATCACTCAGAGAAAGATTAAATATTGTTCATTTACAGATATTAGAAACACTGCAATAATAAAAGCAGGTTGAAAATTGTCAAACTTACCCTTAAAGGCAATATATGGATAATATTTGTCAGTTTTGTACGTCCAGTTGCCATCATCTAAAGTCCTGTTGAGTGTTGTCATCATCTGAAGTCTTCACAAGTGAGGCTGGATCCAATCTGGAACTGGTGTAAACTCTAGTAACCTTGGGATGAGCATCCAGAGATAGAAACAGTAAAGCAAAAGGAGAAAGATTAGTATAGCAGCTGTTCATAATATTTCAGACAAAGGTGATTTATTTAAAGCAGAAGTCCACTTCCAAAACAAAGATTCACAGATAATGTACTCACCCCATTGTCATCCAAGATGTTCATGTCTTTCTTTCTTCAGTCATAAAGAAATGATGTTTTTTGAGGAAAACATTTCAGGATTTTTCTCCATATAATGGACTGATATGGTGCCCCGATTTTGAACTTCCAAAATGCAGTTTAAATACGGCTTTAAATGATCACAAATGTGGTTGTAAACGATCCCAGCCAAGGAAGAAGGGTCTTATTAGCGAAACGATAGGTTATTTAAAAAAAAACAAAAAAAAAAACAATTTAAATACTTTTTATTCTCAAACGCTCGTCTTGCCTTGCTGTCGTTGAAAACTGTGTTTTCTGGCTCAAGACAGTTAGGGTATGTCAAAAAACTCAGACCGTATTTTCTCCCTCAACTTCAAAAATCATTTCAAAATCATCCTGCATCACTGCAGAAGTACCGACACAGTCTTGCAAAGTGAACATGCAAAGACCAAACACCCTTAATAAAAAAGGTAAAACAGTGATATAGGATGATTCTGAAGTTGAGGGAGAACATGAGATGGGAGTTTTTCGACATACACTAACTGACATGAACCGGAACAAAAACAGTCCAGGCAGAGTAAGACAAGACGAGCGTTTGGCATTAAAAAGTATATAAATTGTTTTATTTTAATAAAAATAACCGATCGTTACGCTAGATAAGACCCTTCTTTCTCGACCGGGATCGTTTACAACCGCATTTGGGATTGTTTGAAGCCGTATTTAAACTGCATTTTGGAAGTTCAAAATCGGGGCACCATATCAGTCCATTATATGGAGAAAAAAGCTGAAATGTTTTCCTCAAAAACCATAATTTCTTTACGACTGAAGAAAGAAAGACATGAACATCTTGGATGACAATGGGGTGAGTACATCATATGTGAAATCTTTGTTTTGGAAGTGAACTCCTTTAATCACATGTAACTGTAGTGCAGTGCTATGAGATGTGTTATGCTAATACTTGGCTAAAAATGTGTATTTCAATCTAATTTAAACTAAAAGATTGTACCTGAACATTATCAGGAAGGCTATTTTAAAGTTAAGCAATAAAATACAAAAACACATTTCATATCATTTAAATGGTTAGTTCAGCCAAAAAATGAAAATTCTGTCATTAATTACTCACCCTCATCTCGTTCCAAAACCATAAGACCTTTGTTCATCTTCAGAACACAAATTAAGATATTTTTGATGAAATCCGAGAGCTTTCTGACCCTGCATAGACAGCAAGGGTCCTACCACGGTCAAGACACAGAAAGGTAGTAAGGACATCTGTAAAATAGTCCATGTGACATTAGCGGTTCAACCGTACTTTTATGAACCTATAAGAATACTTTTGTGTGCAAAAATAACAACTATATTCAATGATTTCTATTTCTTTTCTTCTGGTACAGTTTGCCGCCATTATGGAGAGTGTAGTGGACATGAAAAAGTTATTGTGTTATTGTCTCTGTCACAGGGTTACGTGGGAATGAGAATATTAATCACCTGTTCAATTAGAGAAGGAGGGACAGAGGGTGAGCAGGGGCGATGTATTCTTTGTTGATCAACGTAATACAATAAATCTTTATGCCATCAGTCTGTGCAATAAAGAAGAACAAAAAAGAGAATTTTTCCCTTACCAACATTGTATTCTTGTTGCGTCGCAAATGCAATGAGTTCCTGTTTTAGCCTCTCAGAGGTGTTTGGTAACTACAGAGTACAGACAGTATAACGACTCACGTGTGTAATGCTGCTGACGTAGTACAACAGACTGTCCCAGAAGGGAAGAAATCGTTTAATAATGAAGTCATTATTTTTGTTTTCTTGGCACACAAAAAGCATTCTCATAGCTTCATAAAATTACAGTTGAACCATTGATGCCACATGGACTATTTTAACAATGTCTTTACTACCTTTCTGTGTCTTGACCGTGGTGGTACCCTTGCTGTCTATGGAGGGTGAGAAAGCTCTCGGTTTTCATCAAAAATATCTTCATTTCTGTTCAGAAGATGAACGGGGGTCTTCGGGGTTGGAACGGCATGAGGGGGAGTAATTAATGACAAAACTTTCATTTTTAGGTGACCTATCCCTTTAAGTGGGAGGAACTGCACTACCTTTCAAAAGTTTGTAAATTTATAAACTTTTTTTTTTTTTTTTTTTTTTTTTTTTTTTTACATCTTTGAAAGAAGTCTCTTCTGCTCACCAAGGCTGCATTTATTTGGTAAACAATAAATGTAAAAACAGTAATATTGTGTAATATTATTACAATTTAACATAACAGTTTTCTATGCGAATATATTGTGAAATGTAATTTTTATAATCAAAGCTGCATTTTCAGCATCATTACTCCAGGCTTCAGTGTCACATGATCCTTCAGAAATCATTCTAATATGCTGATTTAATGCTCAAGAAACATTTAATTATTATCAATATCTTATCATTATCAAACGTTGGAGCAAACATGTTTCAAATAAATGCTGTAATTTTTAAATGAAATAATTTATCAAAAAATCCTGAAAAATATGAAGCAGCAAAACTGTTTTCAACATTGATAATAATCAGAAATGTTTTTTGAGCAGTAAACCAGCATATTTGAATAGGTGTGTTCGACTTCAGCCATGGCTACAAGCGGCAGTCAACGAGTTTAGCCGACAGAAGTTGGGGACAGAGTTGAAAATGGACATTTCAAGTTGGAGACTTTCTGCTCTTGGTGACTGTCACCTGTCTGCTCTCGGAGCACTATTGTGGTAATTTGATGCCACACGTGACAGAGACTTGGCGTCAGATTTCGCTCGATCTGTGCAGCGCCTTGTTAAGTTGAACACACCTTATGATTTCTGAAGGATCATGTGACCCTGAAGACTGGAGTAATGATGCTGAATATGTAGCTTTGCAACACAGGAGTAAATGACTTTTCTAAGAATATAAAAAAATACAAAACAGTCATTTTAAATTATTAATTTCACAATATTACTGTTTAACTCTATTATTAATCAAATACAAAGTTGTGGTGGGCAGAAAAGACTTTACCGTACCAAAACTTATGAAATGGCCATCAGCATGGAAAACTCTAGGAACAAAACAAGCAATTTATCACAGAGACAACAATATTTAGTATGCAGTCGCTGGTTTATTAGAAGGAAACAAACTAAAGTACAGGTAAAATGCAGAAAATAGAAAGAATATACAGAATATATAATATACTACAACTAGATAACAGAATCTATGTTTTTAGTTTCTCAAAATTACTGTAATAAATAAATATATAATTTTGCAGAAAAAAAGAAAAGAATAATGATGCATGGTGATATAGGTGAAATATATTTTGTGGGGAAAAAATGCATATTAAGTTATTTCATGAGCTTCTTCAGTTCACCTGTATATTTCCTGCTGCTGTCAGCAGCTCCCTTAAGAAATTTTGAAACCTTGGAGCTTCCCATCTGTTGTGGAGGGTTTATTTCTGTCCTCCTGAAATCACAGAACCATTTTTATCAATATTCGTTTACCTTAAAAGATCAAAACGCATTTGAACTTGTTTTCAGCCATTTAGGTTAAATAAATTCGCCTACTTCCAATAACCTATAGTCAAAATGGCAGTAAAACCGTTACACTTCAGTCAAAACCTGCTATATTCACACGAGAAGATTTGATTAAAAGCCCAGAGTTTCATAAACAAGAGCTCAATCTCTAAAGTTAGCTTACCTCGCCTGTGAGATACTAACTGACTTTTTTGGAAGACATTAAACCATTTCTATAAAGGAAATATTCGACAGAAACATGTCAATTACAAGTAAGAAAGGAGTCAGGAACAGTTTTATGTAACATTTGTATGATTTAAGGCACGTAACTTACCTAAAAGCAGTGACAACATTAGCGAGAGAGTTTTCCTGTCAGGTGTCGTGTTGCTGCCCCGTTCCAGCAAGGGTAAAATCTTTGCGTGGCAGGGGCAGCTGCCACAAAAACCTGCCACTTGACCCGTCACCACCAAAGGCAGCTGCCACTCGACCTGCCACCGCCATGGGCAGCTGCCACTCCACCCGCCACCGCTATACGCGCCTGCCACTCCACCCGCCACCGCCAGATATGCATCAGTCGCAGCTTCGGTGCTGCGCGCGCGCCACTGTGAATTTAAAGGGAGGAATAAAACATAAGTTAAGGTAGCACATATGTAAATAAATGTAAACTTGCACTGTTTGTTTGTTTATATGCATCAATCGGAGTGTATACAGTCAGAGATGTTGAGGCAGGCGCGATGCTTCGGTGCTGCGTGCACCTTATGGATTTAAAACCCTAAAGTAACGTAACAAATAGGTAAGTATAGAATTGCACGGTCTGTTTACTTAAGTGCATCAACCGAAGTGTAAACAGTAAGAGGCAGCTGCCACAAAACCTGCCATAACGTACCTTGTTTTATTCCTTGCTGCCTTAACTTAAGCTTTATTCCTCCCTTTAAATCCGTAATGGCGCGCACAGCACCGAAGCGTCGCGCCTGCCTCAACAGCTCCCACTGTTTACACTCCGACTGATGCATATAAACAAACAGAAAGTGCAATTCTACTCTTATTTACATATTTGCTGCCTTACTTTATGCGTTATTCCCCCATTTAAATCTCTAATGACGCGCGCAGCACCGAAGCGTCGCGCCTGCCTCAACATCTCTCACTGTTTACACTCCGATTGATGTATATAAACAAATGTAGAATTGCACTGTATGTTTATTTATGTATTTGCCACCTTAAATTATGATTTATTTCTCCCTTTAAATCCATAACAGCGTGCGCAGCAGCGAAGCGTCGTGCCTGCCACAACTAAGCGTCGCGCCCGCCTCAACATCTCACTGTTTACACTCCGATTGATGTATATAAACCAACAGAAAGTGCAATTCTACATTTATTTACATATTTGCCATCTTAACTTATGCTTTATTTCTCCCTTTAAATCCATAATGGCGCGCGCAGCATCGAAGAGTGCCTGCCACAACATCTCTCACTGTTTACACTCCGACTGATGCATATAAACAAACACACAGTGCAATTCTACATTTATTTACATATTTATTACCTTACTTTTTTATTCTTTTTTTTATTTTTCTCTATTCTTCTGTTGAAATCCATGCACGTAGGCAGCACTGTACACTGTTCACACTCCGGTTGATGCAGGTAAGCAAACAGACCTTGCAATTCTACACTTATTTGCCACATTATCTCATGTTTAATCCATAATAGAACACACAGCGCCTACACGTCGCGCCACGTGTTTGCTATAGCGGTGACGGGTCGCGAGGCAAGCCCATTCAGTGGTGGCAGGTCGAGCGGCAGGCGCAAATATCGCTGACGGGTCCGGTGGCAGGCGCACATAGTAGTGGCAGGTCTTTGTGGCAGCTGCCCCTGCCACGCAAAGATTTTACTCTCTCTCCCCGTTTCCATGGCAGCTCCTTAAAACGTCAAAGTCACGCAGTATTTACACAAGTAAACGTCTAGAATTAAAACATTACATGAGTAATTCACAGTCTCATTCAATCACTATCCAATAATGAATTTAAAACTCATTTATTTCAAAAAGGAACCGCAACAATAGCTCACTGTAGAGACGCCGTTACCGTTAGCTAAGCAGCTAAACAAGTTAACGTTAGTTGGTAATGAGTCAAAATCAAGCAGGGCTCGCTGCAAAGTCTTTTCCCTGTACTACATGTATAAACATTTGTATATAACACATTTTATAGTTTTTTTTTTTTTTTTTTTTTTTAATTGAGTTTAAATGATAAATAAAAATAAAAATGTATCAAGTATAGCGTGTAATAACAATAAGCGTGTTCTTTGTTCTGATTTTGGAGTTATATTCGATGAAATAAAGAACATCACATTCGTTTGCATTTATGAGAGATATCTACTGATCAAAAATTTCCTTGTGAGACCCAGACAAATGTCTAAGAACACATACACATTTGTTTTTATATTCATCTCAGACCATAAATGCCACACTTCCTTACAGAGTATATTGTAAAATAAGATCGTTATGCTACACTTTTATAATCACAAAATGTTTTAGGAATTAAAATATGCAATCTTCTATCATTGGCCTTTAAAATGTGTCTGACATAAAAGTTAAATTCGTTTTTTCGAAATAACATTGGGTATAAGCTATTAGCCTGTAATTTATTTGATTGTCATATGCAGGCTACGTGCAGACTTGAAACTAAGTCAAAGCAGACTTGAAGACTTCACTGTCATTTTATCTTAAGCACATGAAGTTACAAGAAGGTAAACACACATAACGTGTTACAACGTGTCTTCACATGTAGATATCGCCTTAGAAAGACGATCGGTTACTCACACTTCCGCCCAAATGTCTATGGTACGTGTTAACAACGCGTAAGAACATGTAGGAACGTGTTACCTAAAATTTATTATATATTATATTGCGAGCTGCTAGTTCAATACAACCATGAAGTTACCATGCATTCTGGTCTCAGAGACACACTTGTACGAATCAGAAGTAACAGTGGATTCTGTAAGGCAGACAACTTGTAAAAACTATCCTGTCGAAATGTACTGTGTGCAAAAGATTTAAAGCAAAGCCCGCACAACAGGACATGGCTCCACTGCCACGAGACCGAATAACAGAGACCCCTCCATTCAAAGTGACTGGCGTAGACTTTGCAGGTCCGCTCTATGTGAAGAATGATCGAGTGCTATGCAATGCTTATATCACTCTGTTCACATGTGCAGTCACCAGAGCAGTGCATTTAGAGCTCGTTTCAAGTCAGTCAACTGAAAGTTTCCTGTTAGCACTCAAGCGATTTATTTCCCGAAGAGGACTGTGCAAGATAATTTATTCAGACAATGCCAAAAGGTTCAAAAGAGCAAACCAAGACCTCAGCGAGCTGTGGCAAGCCATCAAAGACCCACAACTGCTGGAATACTTCTCAGGAAAGGGCATCGTCTGGCGATTCATCGTAGAGCGAGCGGCCTGGTGGGGCGGATTTTGGGAGAGGCTAGTGAGGTCTGTAAAGACGTGCCTGAGAATGGTGCTAGGAAGAGCATCAATCACTTTTGAAGAAATGTCTACACTCCTCATGGAAGTAGAAGCCACACTGAATTCCAGACCCCTTACCTTTGTCCACAACGAGGTTGACGAGCCGCAGCCACTGACACCTGCACACTTCCTTGTCAGTGAACGACTAACTGCACTTCCACCAAAACCGTTCCCTGCAGACCATGATCATCTCACTGTGAGTAAGGAGATGACAAGAAGGTGGAGATACAGAAACAGACTCATGACCAACCTGTGGAATCGCTGGCAGAAAGACTATACCTGCTAGACCTGAAATCTGCACATTCCTGCAGCCCCCAGAAACCCACAGAGCTCAAAACAGGTGACATTGTTCTCATCGGAGTTGCCAACATGCCAAGACAAACATGGAAATTAGGAAAAACTGAAGAGCTGTTTCCAGGTTGAGATGGGAAAGTCAGATCCTGTGCTGTCCGCACATCCACAGGGACTGTGTTAAGAAGACCAGTTCAGTTGCTTTATGCATTAGTGATTTAGGCTGATGAACAGTTGTTCATTGGGGGGGAGGATGTTGTGATTTAAATTAGAGGATTAGTAGTCATAAATGCTTAATATAAGTTTCATTCGTTGATTTCAGTAATAAGAACAGAAACAGTTTATATATTCATTTATTGGGCAGTTCCCCTTTAAGAATAGTTGCCCATAATGCTTCAGAATCGAGAGCGCGCACAAGAATGAAGAAGAAGTGAACGATAGAGTATGTGTGTGCGCAGTTAAGAAAAGTCGTCCTTGTATAAATCCTGCTCAAAATTTCAGTAAAGCAGTTCTTTTGTTTTAATTCAAGTCGTCACGAGTCATTATTGCTTGCTAAGCGAAGAAGACACGACAGTTAACATCCCAATGGTGTAATAAATGCGAATGGAGTCTTGTTTTAGTGTGTGTGTTGTCTTTCTGTAGACTTTCAGACTGCAGTATCACTGAAGAAGGTTATAAAGCTCTGGCTTCGGCTCTGAGATCAAACCCTTCACACCTGATAGAGCTGGATCTCACAGGAAATGATCCTGGACAATCAGGAGTGAAGGAGCTCAGTGATTTACTACAGGATCCAAACTGTCAACTCAAGACACTGAGGTAAAATGTGATGAAATAATGTAAAATAAATGATATATAGATGAACTTTTTCTTTTTATACTTGTATAATATGTTGAAGAACCTGTTGCTGCATCAAACTTAAAGAAAAAAAAAACAACTTGGGCTTTTAAATAATATTTTATGTTGTCCGTTGTATAAAAGGTGAGAACTGAATTGATTCCTGCTTCATCTTCTCTTCTGCAGGTTTTTGGGTCCTGCTGCAGATGAAGCCTGTCAGTATGTGACTGGAATTGTGGGTAAAAACCCGTTACTCCTGAGAGAACTGAATCTGAGTGAACATGAACTAGGAGACACACGAGTGAATCAGATCGCTGCTCTACTGCAGGATAAACACTGTCAACTCAACACACTGATGTGAGTGTTTGACATGTATTAATACTAACATTATTGAGTGGAAATAAACTAGGAATTTAGGAAAAGTAAATTGGTCAGACAGGGCTGATCTAAATCTGATATTGTGTTACTGTTCTGTGTTACTGTTAAACCACACAAAAGACATACAAGCACTAAAGACACAATGTTTTGTGCACAATATTCCAAGTCTTCTGAAGGTATTTGATAGCTTAATGTGAGGTACAGATGAATATTTCAGTCCTTACAATAAAGTTCATGTAAACACTTTTCTCTGCTGCGTCCGTCAGTGATGCAAAATTGAATCCACGTCGGACGGGGTGTTCAGAAATGCAAAAGTAACAGAAGAATCATAACTAGAAACTGAAAAATTAAAATTAAATTTCAATAAGCATGTTCAGTCCAATCATTTCACAAATAAACTGAATAACATCAGTTTAATTTAAGGTGTTCTCAGTCAGTCTCAATCAAACTAAGTTAGTCTAACTTCTATGTTTAATCTGTCAATCTATAAACCATAAGTCATAAACCATAAATCATAGAAATCATATAAATCTGAGAAGGATTATCTGGTAATGTGAGACGTTCACAGACCGAATCTTGCAGCTCCGGATCTGCTCTCACACAAATCGGGGCCGCCCCGATCACATCAAACACATTTGATATTCAGGATTTTAAATCGGGATGATCACGGCTATGATTACGTCAGTACTTTCACAACAGCCAATGCGCAAAACAGCTGCTGTACGGTCCACTGGATAGTGGAGATGGAGGAAACTGCTTCTTATGTTTTTGTAGTAACACTGTCTGAATAAAGAGTGAATAAAGCTGCTAGCATGCTAACTAACATTTGTAAGCATTATTTGCTAAAATGACGATCTGTTGAGTAAGATCACTTGATGCGCTCCCTCCGTCATTATAATTTTAATAATATCTTGTAGTGTGTGATGCGCCACCATTTTCGAATCTTGTAGTTTCTGCATGTTTAAGATTTCAGGGAAGATAATCTGCAAAGATTATCTTAAACTCTGCAGGCCGGTGTCCTGCAGAGTTTAGCTCCAACTTGCCTCAACACACCTGCCTGGAAGATTCAAGTAAACCTACAGTATTAAGACCTCGGTGTGTTTGATTACGGTTGGAGCAAAACTCTGTAGGACACCGGCCCTCCAGGACTGAGTGTGGTGACCCCTGTCTTAATGGGTAATTTTGCTGATCTCAACCTTTGCATACATTTGTAACTTTTGTGTAGTTTGTAGTATATTTAAATGAACTATGTGTAGTCTTTCTTCATGTTACCTGCACACAGATATCACTGTTTATTTGTCAGCAAACGTCTGCTGGAAGATGAAAAACACATTAGTAAGTTGATCATCATAGATCTGATTCATTGTCTTTGCTCTTTCTGTCTTCAGTCTGTGGGATTGCAGTATTACAGAGGAACAGTGTCTCATCCTGACTTCAGCTCTGAAATCAAACCCATCACACCTGAGAGAACTGAACCTGAGCAGGAATAAACTAGGAGACTCTGGAGTGAAAAACCTCAGTGATCTACTGATGAACACACAATTCAAGCTGGAGAAACTAGAGTTAGTACAGTTGTTTTAAGTTTATTTATTTATTTTAAGACAACATGTCTGAAGTTATATTGTTTAAAGTGCACGTTTTGCGACGTTGGTCACATTTTGTACGTTTTTTTTTTTTTTTTTTTAAGTGTGTAAATGCTGAAATCAGCCTTTCAATAAAGAATGGAGGCATTAAATAAATAAAATAAAGTAAAGAAGTAAGTAGAAGCAGTGCCTGCCCTCATACAAAACTAACGTGACAAAACAAACTATTAGAAACTAAATGCCTCTTCAATATTATGATCATCATAGATCCTAAACCTTAGTTTGAATCAAATAAAAAACACAGAAGGATTCACACTGTAAACTGGAGAGATTGAGCTCAGTAACATTCACATACAAGAATCAGGAAACACGATAATAATGATCATATTTTCTTTTCTTTTTTTTTTATGCTGTTTTTGCCATTGCAGGTTAAGCACCTGTGAAATGACAGATGAAGGTTGTTCTGCTGTGACTTCAGCTCTGAAATCAAACCCATCACACCTGAGAGAACTGAACCTGAGCAGGAATAAACTAGGAGACTCTGGAGTGAAAAACCTCAGTGATCTACTGATGAACACACAATTCAAGCTGGAGAAACTAGAGTTAGTATCATTATACTGTACAGCAGTGACAGTGAGATTAAAGTTCACTGTTTAGTTTAAGACCGCTGGGCTCTTGTCACATCATTTCCAGTGCTGCACTTTCTGGCATTTCTCCATCTGAAGAAAGATTTAGGAATACAATGTTTTTATGTGTATCTGTAAAAGCAGCATGAAACTTGCTGAAATTTGACATCTTTGCTGTTAAATAAAATAGAAGTGAAAACAGACTAAAACAAATGACAGTAGATGATTCTGACAGTTAGATTTATACTGGACTAATAGTATATTTTACTAAATGTTTTATTAAGCGGAATGCATATTTAATATATTTGTATAGTTAGAAATTGTAAACTACACTCTAAAATGGCTTGAAAAATCATCAATTATTTTATTTGACTGATTTGTTGATTTTCTTTCATTAGAAATGTGAAAATAGACCATTTAATTAGTTTAACTTTACTGTTGTTTCTATATTGATTCTACATATTAATTTCCATTGGTAAAATTGACTTATTTGTTGACTGAGGGTCCAGACTTGGATTGTAACTAGTCTCCTCAAATACTCCTCTCTTGGTTTGTTCATTCATATATTAGAAGTTTCCATGATTTTGCTGGTTTATTAGTGAATGTATGACATTTGTTCATGATGCATCATAGATCTGATTCATTGTCTTTTCTCTTTCTGTCTTCAGTCTGTGGGATTGCAGTATTACAGAGAAACAGTGTCTCATCCTGACTTCAGCTCTGAAATCAAACCCATCACACCTGAGACTACTGGACCTGAGTGAGAATCAAATAACAAACACAGTAGTGAATCACTTATGTGACGTACTGAAGGATTCACACTGTAAACTGGAGAGATTGAGGTCAGTAACATTCACATACAAGAATCAAAATGATTAAAATCACTTCAACAGTTTAAACCAAAACACTTTATAGTATCTAACGATGTCTACAGAAGCTTCTTAAACGAGCTCATCCAGTAAGTAAAACTGTTAAAGTGTGGAATAAAGAGTCTTCAACATGTTTTACACTAAACAATACTTTTGGATTGAACTAGAGTTTACCACAGAAAAAAAATGCAAAGTCCCTGACTTTTTGCTACAGATTTTTTTTTTTTTTTTTTTTTTTGGGTGATTGAGTGTCGCACAATTCTGACTGAAATTCAGTGACGTCAATGCAATTGATGCAATGAGTCTGCAAAAGTTTGACACGTGAACACTGAGTCTGTCATTTTTAATGTTATTTTATTTATTTGTTTATTTATTTTTGTATTTGTTATCATAAAAATTCATCATGCACAGAAACCTTACACATTGAGTCTGATGCGTATTAAAAAAAAAAAAAATCGCATAAGATATACCAATAACATAATCACACACGATTCTGTTGAGCTTATGAATGCAATGGCCAATCAGAGGCGTTCAGATGAGTCATCGCGGAAAGTGTTATAGGCTAATTAATAACTTAAAATGTTTTATTAAATTCACATTACATATAAAGTCAGTCGTATTAAACATATTTTATGGCATGACACCTATATCTGGTACTTAAGTAAAAAGACAGGTTTTTATGTATAGTTAAAGGGGTCCTATTCTGCTCTTTAACAGAGTCTTGATTTTGTTTTGGGGGTGTACTAGAACATGCTTTCATGCTTGGTGGTTCGAAAAATGCATTATTTTTTAAATAATTTAGATTATTACAATACATTTCTCCCAGCCTGGCAAAAAATGGCTCGATTAATTCCGGTTCCGCCTTCCGAAAAATGAAATGGTTAGCTGTCCCACTGCGTTGCGATTGGTGAACAGCTTAGACGGTGTTTCAGTACTGACACACCCCTTGACAAAGAAGTAAGGTCCGTGTACAACTGTTGGCGCAAGCTAGATTAAAGTGATTCTTACGTTTTAAATATGGATATTTTTCTTACAAAAACGCATCGATTCGCTACAGGAGGCCTTTATTAACCCCCCGGAGCCGTGTGAGGCAAATTTTAATATAACTCCGATTGCGTTCGTCTGAAAGAAGGAAGTCATATACACCTAGGATGCATGGAGGGTGAGTAAATAATACGCTACAGTAGTGTTGGGTCCTATCATCAGCCTGTGAGATCGCTAATACATGATATTATCGTGCTAATGTATTTAATTACTTACATGCTTAATTTTATTGCCCGAAACCATCATAAGGCTAAAAGCAGCCTAATCATCACTGATTAGCCTAGCTTATTCTAGTGTTTATGCATTTTAAAAAAACACTCGCGTTATAAGTGAAGCTTTCTACACTGTATGATGAATAAATCTCTTACCACACACTGCACATGTCTGCTCTGAATCGCCTACTCTAGTCAATGCTTGAGAAGGGTCTGGCTGCAGACATGCACCTGCACTCTCAGACCTCTACTCTGACAACTGCACTTTCGGAAGTGATGTCACTTGTAGTCTGTTTTATTTTTACTTTATTTTATTTATTTATTTATTTTTTAATTGAATCTCTCAACCTTTTACAACAGTAGCCAGGTGGTGAAGACAAAAAAAAAAGCAAAAAAAAAAAACAAAAAAACAATGTGACTCTCAATCGCCACCTGCACTCTCAGCTACCTGCGACGTCACTTGCAATCCACACAAATGGTGCATGTTGCCAATAGAGACAAGGCGCTGTGGTGGTTAAACGATTAAAACTAATTTAATAGCATAACGTACAGGGTCTTGTAAGTCATCTGTAGGAGATAAAAACAAGACCCGCAAATCCGTGGCCACAGAACAGCAGAATATGAACGCAATGCGCAAAGTCTCTCGTTAAGCTTTTTCCTCCCGTAGAAAACCATTAACACTGGATATGGCTTAATGTATTAAAATAAATTAAGTGCCATTAAACGATCAAATTTGTAATATATTTTATTAATTTAATGTACTTCAAGGCAAGCATGTGGCCATAACACAATGAGCAAACTTTCACTTTTATAATTGCCCAGCAAACGCTTAATGTGGCAAAACGGACTAAGATGATAAAGACCAAATTCAATATAAACCTTACTGCTGTCAAACGATATACCAGCAGATATGAACGCACCATAAGAAAGGCATTAGGTGATATTAAAAGGACCAACTCTGTATAGGCAAGCAGACGAGCCCAGAACGCAATGCGTTAAATAGACGTTTTCCTCCTGTAGAAAACCAATATAAACAAAAGACAATGATATAAAACAGCTGTAGAGATTATTCTTTATGGGAAAATGCGAATGTACGCGGTGTTGCGTTTATTCTGGGTTCACCTGCTTGTGTGTAGTTGTTTTAATAATGAATAGGAGCATATTGATTTTAGTCTTTATCATCTTAATCCGTTATGACACATTATGCCACGTTTTGCGAAGGAAAACACTATATAGCCTACATATACATTATATTAATAAACTGTATATCGAATTAGATCTTTTAATTGCATCTTAATACACTGAGCCATATTAAGTGTTAATGGTTTTCTACGGGAGGAAAACGCTTAACGAGAGACTTCATATTCTCTCGTTCATATTCTGCTTCATATTCATATTCGTTCATATTCTGCTGTTCTGTGGCCACGGATTTGCAGGTCTTTTTTTTTTATCTCCTACAGATGACTTGCAGGACCCTGTACGTTATGCTATTAAATTAGTTTTAATCGTTTAACCACCACAGCGTCTTGTCTCCATTGGCAACATGCACTATTTGTGTGGATTGCAAGTTACGTCACAGGTAGCTGAGAGTGCAGGTGCTGATTGCGAGTGACATTGTAATTTAGTTTCTTTTTTCTTGTCTTCACCACCTGGCTACTGTTGTAAAATGTTGAGAGATTCAATTAATATATATCGTTAGGGTAATCCCCCCCCAAAAAAAAAAAAAAAAAAACCACTTTGAATTTCTGTGGGCGGGATTTAATTTAATGATATTCTAATGGACCGCGTTGTGACATCATGTCACAGTGGCTTGATTGACATGGTGAAAATTGACTGAATGAATAATACTGTATTAAAGTAGCTTAAGATTCATTTTAAGGTGTGTCCCCTAAAAGCACAAGGGCCCCCAGTCTGTTCCCCCCAGTTACTGTGGTCTTGAACTGACACTGCAGGGTCAAAGTTTCTTTAAAGAACAATCTCTTTCTTACCTTTTCATAATTTGAAGAACCTTCTTTCACCACAAAGAACCTCTTGTGAAACAGTCAAGTCACCTTTATTTCTATAGCGCTTTTAACAATACAGATTGTGTCAAAGCAGCTTTATGGTGTCAATAACGCAAAAGGACAACAGAAAACACTCAATTTTCAGTTAAAGTTCATCATTGAATCCAGTGATGTCATCATCCAGCTCAGTTCAGTTCAAATAGTATCTGTGCAATCAAGTCGATGATATCACTGGAAATTAAATGTCACCAACTAAGCAAACCAGAAAGATTCTTCAGATGTTAAAGGTTCTTTATGGAACCATTTAGACAAAAAATGTTTTTCTATGGCATCGTGAAGCACCTTTATTTTTAAGAGTGTTGGTCTCACGACACTCAGCAGCTTGTAAGGAAGTCCCAGCAGTGACTGTATTTCTTAAGAAGGCTGAGGAAATTTGGCATGGGAAGCAAAATCCTCAGTAATTTTTACAGATGTACAGGTGAAAGTGGTGTGGAAGTTGTCCAGTTTAGGACAGGAAAGCTCTCCAGCACGTGATTAAAAAGCAGTGTTGGGCTACTAGTTTAACTACATTTCTCAATAGCATGGTGTTAGCGTTGATGTTTTCTGAATCAAAAAGCTTTTAAGTAGCAAAGCCCTTTTTTTGAACAAGTAACACGGTAGCGTCAACAAAAGCTACATTTTCCAAAGCATTTCTAAGGTTTAAGCTCAAATCAGAAAAATAACTGCTAAGGATCACTGATCCTGGATCATTAAGTGACGCCACTAAACCTGCTGTTGTGAATAATTAAGCAAAGTGTCTTCTGATTGGATAAGAACACACAGGCTCATGAATAATTATGAGACACTGACACGTCATTGAAGTACTATAGTCATTTGCCACGTCACAAACTATGACGATCACAACTGTGTCACAAACTGTGACGTCAAACCTGGAAGACAAAAATTGTGCAAAAAGCTCAAAATGAACCACTTTTCTCCAACAATTAAAATGAACAGATGCTAACATTGTCTTCTATGATGTGAAACACAAACACCTCTGCTAAAATCTCAAAAAAATGTAGTGTGGGGTTTCAGGACCCTTTAAAAACGAACTTCCCGTTACCATCACTGACTGTTACCTTGTTTGTTGCACAATATATATTTGTATATTTTTGTGTATGTTCATATATTTTTGTATAGTTGATCTGTCTATATTCTATACTGTATATTTTTGTGTAATGGAGACTTGCAAAGTAAGTTGTTGTGTGGTCTAAACATTTGAAAGTTGTATTAAGTGTTTCTGTTCACTTCACTTATTCCCCATACAGCAGGTCAAATACCCAACACAATATCCAATCATTTCAGTTAATAATACCAAAAATACACAAACATTTCACTTTTGGGAATTAAAAATTCTTTGTATTTCTATCAAGAATTAGGACAAATTGTACATAAACCATGAGAAGTGTAAATTATTGGATTAAATGAACAATTTATTTTATTTATTCATTTTTTTATTATTATTATTTTTTGTTTGTTTTGAAGACCAAATTGTGAAAAATTATCCAAAGGTATTCAAACACTCTTCCTCTGTTTCATTTTCTGAAGACATTTTGACTTTATTAAACAGTTTTCTTCTATCTTTCTCTCAATGCAGGTTAAGTGACTGTGAAATGACAGATGAAGGTTATTCTGCTGTGACTTCAGCTCTGAAATCAAACCCATCACACCTGAGAGAACTGAACCTGAGCAGGAATAAACTAGGAGACTCTGGAGTGAAAAACCTCAGTGATCTACTGATGAACACACAATTCAAGCTGGAGAAACTACAGTTAGTATCATTATACTGTACAGCAGTGACAGTGAGATTAAAGTTCACTGTTTAGTTTAAGACCGCTGGGCTCTTGTCACATCATTTCCAGCGCTGCACTTTCTGGCATTTCTCCATCTGAAGAAAGATTCAGGAATACAATGTTTTTATGTGCATCTGTAAAAAACAGCATAAAACTTGTTGAAATTTGACATCTTTGCTGTGGAATAAAACAGAAGTGACAACAGGCTAATAACAGTCTAACAAATGACAGTAGATGATTCTGACAGTTAGATTTATACTGGACTAATAGTATATTTCAGTCATTTTAATAGTATTTTTTTTTTTATCAAGGGAAATGTATATTTAGTATATTTGTATAGTTAGAAATTGAAACCACACTGTAAAATGGCTTAAAAAAAACTAAAAAAAATATTTAATTTGATTATTGTGATTATTTTCTTCCAAATGAAATGTGAAAATAGATCGTTTAATTAATTTAACTTTACTGTTGTTTCTATATTGATTCTACATATTAATTTCCATTGGTAAAATTGACTTATTTGTTGACTGAGGGTCCAGACTTGGATTGTAACTAGTCTCCTCAAATACTCCTCTCTTGGTTTGTTCATTCATATATTAGAAGTTTCCATGATTTTGCTGGTTTATTAGTGAATGTATGGCATTTGTTCATGATGCATCATAGATCTGATTCATTGTCTTTTCTCTTTCTGTTTTCAGTCTGTCTGATTGCAGTATGACAGAGGAACAGTGTTTCATCCTGACTTCAGCTCTGAAATCAAACCCATCACACCTGAGAGAACTGAACCTGAGCTGGAATCAAATAAAAAACACAGGAGTGAATCACTTATGTGACGTACTGAAGGATTCACACTGTAAACTGGAGAGATTGAGGTCAGTAACATTCACATACAAGAATCAGAATGATTAAAATCACTTCAACAGTTTAAACCAAAACACCAAAACTAACGATGTCTACAGAAGCTTCTTACATGAGCTCATCCAGTAAGTAAAACTGTTAAAGTGTGGAATAAAGAGTCTTCAACATGTTTTACATGAAACAATACTTTTGGATTGAACTATTTTTAGAGTTTACCACAAAAAAATGCAGTTTTATAAGAGAAGTCCCTGACTTTTTGTACCAGGTGGGATTCAGTTTACAGCACTTCTCATTCATTCCTATGGTATCCGTAAACGGCCATTGAGTGTCGCACAATTCTGACTGAAATTCAGTGACGTCAGTGCTGTAATGTGATTGGTTATTAAGGGACACGTGATCCAAGTTAGCCGTTACACTTTGTCCAGTAGTAACTAATACAGACCCTCTCATCTCCCTATACCAAAGAGTATATAATACTAGTGTTGGGTTCGAGTCCACCCAAGTCGAGTCCGAGTCTTTTACCAGTTGAGTCCGAGACGAGTCCGAGTCCAAAATGGGCCAAGTCGGACTCAAGTCCGAGTCCCAAAGGTCCGAGTTGAGTCCGTCCGAGTCCAAGTAAACACTACTGTTTGTCAGTATCTTAACATTGTTTTAACCCAGGGGTGCCCAAACTCGGTCCTGGAGGGCCGGTGTCCTACAGAGTTCAGCTCCAGCCCCAATTAGTCACACGTGAACCAGCTAATCAAGCTCTTACTAGGCATACTAGAAACCCCGCTGGCAGGTGTGTTGAAGCAAGTTGGAGCTAAACCAAGGGCCAGGACCGAGTTTGGGCACCTCTGTTTTTAACCTTTACAACTAGTAAAATGCAATGTCAGTTGAAAAGCAAAAAGCAAACCTCTAGTTGATCTTGCCATTTTGATTTTTGATTTCACAACATCTCATAATTAGTGTCCATGCTCTGCTTAGCAAACTTAAAGTCATGTAACAGAAGTTACGGCTGACTTATGTCTTGTGACATATTTCAGAGTGAAACAGGTTTTATGTGATAAATTATAGGGCGGGACTTGACTTTATTCATCGATATAGTAAATGTATAAATTCAAGGGTGGGGGTAAAGGAGTAGGAGTATCTTGGTGAATGGGACCTTAAGAGCAGAAAACATGTAGCCTCTTGCAGCACCTCTTTTATTTCTGATTGTGGCTGTGTGTGTTTTGGGTTTTATATGACTTTTTTTTTTTCTTGGATGAAAATGAGGCTGTGAGGGATAAACCTAGTCTTTACAATGACACACACTGTGTATAAAGCCCTACATATACTTTCCATAAGTCACAGCAAACTCACACCTGTTTTATTTTTGAATGCATTTATAGTTAGATTAATTACATTAATTAGTTTTGGACCCATAAAAACTGTTGCAGCAAAGATGTTAGAAAAATTATTTTTCTTTCAAGCTAGAAACTGCCACCATGTTTAAAGTGCTCATATTATGCCATTTTAAAGGTTGCTAATATTGTTTTAATAGACTCCCAAAACAGGTTTATATGTGTGCAAGGTCAAAAAACACTTCAGTTTTCTCCAAAAATAGATTTAATTTTACCCCATTTCTAAATGATTCATAAACGACTCGTGTGAAGCAGTTCGAAGAATCAGTCTCTCTAAACTCCTCCTTTCCGTGAGCACTCACTGCTGTGATTGGTCAGATGGCGCAGTCCTTTATGATTGGTCTACCGCGTACAGCGTGTCAGAGAACGAAACGCCCATTGCCATAACTGACTGACAGACTTGGATACTTGTCAATACATAGAAAAGATGGCATCAATTTTACCATAACAATTCGAGCCAGAGTCTGATGATGAAACGACTGAAGTGGCTGATCGACAAGTTAACACGGTCTACCGTGAAAAGTGCTCGCAATTTGCTTATGTAAGTGAACCGGGCTTTCACACCGAATGCAAATGTGTTACTTCGTGACGTGTGGCCGTAACAGAAAAAGATTCAAAATCCTGACGACTCGTTTAGGCAAATGTGAGCCGACTCTTTTTCTTGATAGACAATAACTTTATTTATTGTGTCGGCTTCACAACTTTGCAGATAGTTTATGTTCACATACAGCTACATGACACACTACATGAAAGATCATATTTGAAAAGGCATAATAGGGGCACTTTAAATAATAATAATTTCAATACAGAAAAAACTAATCAACTAATGTAAGTAGAACATTCTCGACCTCAAGGCAAGTAAACACACCAAGTATTACTTACAAGCAAGTATTAATACATATATTAATCAAAAATACAAATGAAATAATATTTTTTCAAATAGAATCTTTTTTTAAAATAGAATTGTAGGTTTTTTGGTAAGTGTTTTTTTTTTTTTTTTTTTATGTAGGTCTATCTAAAGGCTATTACAGAAATAGACTACAGACATTTCATGAAGTAATAAATGTTAAAATAAAACACTGCAAAATCTTCACTGTCAAGAACAGTGCGTGATTTTCTCTTTTTCTTTTGTTGTTTGATTATTGTTTGATGTGGTCGGTGGCTGCAGGTTTACGTTGCTGTCACTTTAAGATCTTTCCGTCAACTGTCTCTGGACTTGAGTGGACTCGGGATATTTTCCGAGTCCGAAAGGCTCGAGTCCGAGTCAAGTCCGAGTAAAAATGCATCCGAGTCCGTGATAAGTCCGAGTCCGAGAAAATTGTACTTGAGACCGGACTCGAGTCCGAGTACCCCAACTCTATATAATACCAAGAGGTTAAACTCTGATGCTTTTTTGGTAACAGCCACTAGGTAACGGAGTGAAAATGCCAACTGGACAAGAGCACAGAAGCAGACAGAATGACAACGAAAGAGAAGTCAAAGTGGAAATAAAAGAGCGCAATGACTGTAGGGAAGTAGTGTGTGACACAAAAAAGTGCAAAAAGTCACTCTACATGGTTAGATTTTTTTTTTTTTTTTCACATCTTACGCACTCAAAATTGGTGAATCTCAGCCAAATCTGAAGCGCAGTAGAACATTTCTCAAATCAGTAAATTTTATGAATAATACAGTAAATGTTGTATTATTATATGTTTTATGTTATCAGTTGTGGAATCCAGTCATTAATTATACATTTGAGGCAGTTTTAGCCTGTTTTATTGAGTATTTTTATTTTATGCAACGTTACACTTTACCATTATTATTAGTAGTTCCTATTATAGGTCTGACATATATATTGCATTTATACATTATATTGTAGGCTACGTTTTAATTCCCTGCAACACACTACAAACATGATGATCTTACAGAACATGATGCATTGCTGTGTCTGTCATAACTGAATCATTAAATCATTTTGGAGACGGTGGCTGTTTTTGTTTTTTTACATAAACCTTTTTTTTTGTTTGTTTACAGTCATTAATATAAGACAATACTACAAAAAAAAAAGTTTACTGTGAAGCTGTTATATATTTATTGTCTAACATTCCCAATTTTCTGATGCATGTCCTTAATGTAATTTTATATGTTGGTATTAATTCAGCATTTATAATGCTAATACTTGCATTTAAAATAGGAATTTCAACCGAAATTGACATGGTTTCTAGAGAGCAAAGATTTGTGAAAAATAAATGAAAGACAAAGTCTGTTTTTGATAATCACTAGTCTGGTGATTGTACGTTATTCTGTGTTGTCATTTTTTTTATTGCAATATTAGATTACAGTACGTACAAAACATACAAAAATCATTTCAATAATAAAGGACTTATGGTTTAATAGTTAACATAAGTACAACAATTTTTAAGAAATTAACGGAAAGGACTAAAAAATGTATTTAAAAAGTTGCCATTATTCAGGCTGTGTATTTTAGCTTTTTTTTTTTTTTTTTAAACAAAGCAGCTGATATTTGCCACAGCGACAGCAAGAAGCTAGTGGACTGCCGAGTCACTTTCACTCCAAAATGGCAGAAGCGCAGGGCTACTGCTGGACGCCGCTGTTGCAATGGAACGTTCTATTGGCTTTCACTTCTTGTCAATGTAAGCTCTTTGCCTATACTAAGAAAATCTCTGTCAGGGGGTAATTAGGAACAGGTGCATAGGATAAAGCAATCAAACTAAACAAGAACAGGAAAATGACCAAATAAGGAAACTAAGGAACAAAGACGGGGGTCAAACAAGGAAAAACAGATCCAAAAGTCTGACACTTGAACACTGAGTCCGTTTTTTTAATGTTATTTTATTTATTTATGTTTGTTGTATTTGTTATCCTGAAAATTCATCATGCACAGAAACCTTACACATTGAGTCTGATGCATATTAAAAAAACAAAAGTCTTGCATGATGCTTGTTTTCCTCTTTCTTCTTAAAAAGAGAAAAAGAAAGGAAATATTGGTCCATCCAATCCTGAGATTAAGTAGAGTTGCACCTCCTTATCAAGGAGCTGGGGGATTGTCCCGAGTGAGGTGTGATCCCCAACTGTGAGGTGCAGGCCGTGCTACACGTGCCACCGTGTTTGATCAGGTGACTTTGAGGGAAAACAAAAAGGCCAGATCAAACAATGCAATTCAGTCAGGAAGGCCAAGAGACATTAGCTGCGTCCCAATTCAAAGACTGCAGCCTTCAGAGGACGGATCCTTTGAAGGATGTGGCCAACTTGGTCTACGAAGCCTTCACAGGATTTCCTAATTGCGCCACCAGCTGTTCCCGATTGCCGCTCCTGTCGCTTAGCAAGGGTGTGAGAAGAGATCCACAATAGGTGATATTTGTTCATGAAAATGAAAATAACTGGAGCCTGAATTGTTAATTTTTGACTTTTAATTACCAAATTGTACTTTAAAAGTAAGTATTAGGTTTAGACTTACTTGATTATTATAATGACATGAAAACTACAAAATATAAATTGGTTAATTGTTGACTTATATCTTACTAAAATGTGATTTTTATGTTGTTTATTGCATTATTGATTATTATATATGGAGTTTTATGCAGTTGACTATAAAAGTTCACTTACAAACGTTAATGCCGCTCATCAATGGCAGCTGTCACAGTTGCTAGGCAACAACAACAGTCCTCCGTAGGCTGAACCGGGCCGAGTCCTTCGGAAGCGGCCTTCGATATCGCACACAGTTGTATTTGGCAACTATCTGTTAATATTATAGTAATGAACTTTGTGCTTCAGTGGCACAGCCCGTAACAAAGGCGAAGGTCTGGGATGTCGTTGTCTCGTCCCCAAGGCACAGATCCACCATGTTGGTCCCCACCTGTTAATTATACGACACTTAGTCTTGCAACAAAACTAACATTTTAAGTTAAGTGTATTTCATGAACATAAACACAGAGGCCTGAAAAAAATGCTCATTTTAGAAGAAAATGTCAAACTGCACATTTTTAGTCTTTTACATCTGAATTCTTCATACAGTGGTGGCCAAAATTATTGGAACACTATTTTCACCAGCTAAAAAATGGTTTTAAGTGATTAAGTGAGTGTCAGTGATTTCTATTTTTTTTTTTTTTTTTTTTTTTTTTTTGCTGTAGTGTGTCAGTGTGAAATATCAGTTTGCATTTCCAAACATTCATTATATATATATAGAGAAAGAGAGAAAGTAAAACAAAACTTACAGGTTCACAGGGCTGATGCAGGATAAGGCATCAGTATGTGCTTTATAAGTGCTAATTAACAGCCAATACACAAACTAATAAGCAACTAGTTAAGTGTTATTGTACCATTGTATTTACCAATTCATGTGTCGGATACAGTTGAATTTTGTTTCTAGATTGACATATTATAAGAAATACCTTACCTGATGTCACCCAGCTCTAAATGCACCTTTCCATCTTGCTGGGCATAGGCAACAATTTGGTCTGCAATTGTAGCCCAGTCTACAAAGAGTCTGCTTCTGGATGTAGCTTCCTGAAGTCTTGTGAAATCTGATAAAATGAAAAAAAAAAAAAAAAAAGTTTTTTTTTAAACGTTTAAAAAAAAAAAACTGTGTTTTGTGCAGTAGTGCCAAATTAAACCAGTCTGAATTGTTGTAAAACTTTGGCGATCTTCAGAGTTAGAACACAAATACTGTATGCACTGGAGCGTTTGTCAAACACGGTGTTCTTGCATGCTATGATTTTAAATGAACCACTGCTTTGATGTCTTATGACATTATTCTATATTATACGGAACGGTTGGCAAAGGCAACCCAAGTTAGCATCTCACCACTGAACTGCATTTATGTCAATCAGTCTCCAATCTGAAGGGCAGAATCGACACTGTTAAAAAATAAAATCAGACGGCATACCCATTTAATTTTTATACTGGTCTCCTAGTTTGCAAAGCCACACAAGCATTCACTAAAATAGAGTAAGAGTAAAAGGACCTCATAAACAGTGGTGTCGTGGTGCCTGGAGAAGTGGGTATACGCGCAAAATGCAAATCCACGCTGAAAAGAATAACTTACAGACATCTAGACGTGATTTTTCGCAGTATCTGATTAAATCGGTCGGGTTTTCTCTGTGTCAGAGCCTCCCCTGACATGCCCTCGCGCATGAACAGGCAGCATCTGGGTGGAGGAGTGGACGGAGCGGGCGCGGGCGCATTTAGGCACAATCAAGGAAGCCCGCGCCACGGTTCTTACCGTATCACTGTCTTTACCGGGTGTTTTTAGGGAATATTTGCATTTATTCACATGCGATTAAATTAGCTATTCATGTGGTTGACTGTCACGATTTTGGCTAATTTAGGACACTATTTGTTGCGCATCAGAGGGGATTTAGAAGTGGGTACACGCAAAGCCAACTGAAAAAGAAGTAGGTATAAGCCGTATACCTAAGTATACCCTGCACTACGCCACTGCTTATACACCACAAGAGTTATTAAAGTAAGGGGCATAGCGTAGCTAATGCAGCTACCTGAGGAAAAAAGAGCGCGAAAATGCACAACATAAAAATGACGGATCTATCGTTGGATTCGCCACGTTGCAGACATTGACATGAAAACATATGCCCTTAAAGATCAGTTTTACTACGAAATGACCTAATTCTGACCGAACATTACAAAGCCATACAGTATGCAGACAGTAACTGAACTTACCCCGTATTTCTGACATATGCCTGTTTTCATGAAGCGTTAAAATAAGGGACATATCTATACTGTGTATAAATAAAACTTTGCAGGTGCACACACACAACTTTTATTTAACGATAAAGCGATTGTTGAGGCAAAAAAAGTACCTCTGCTACTTAACGTTCGTTAATCATTCACAGAATAAAACGCTAACCCCGCACAGCAACAGATCAAATATTGCCTTAAACAGTAAAATCACTGTGCTCTAAACCACAACTTATTAAAAATAAAGGTAAATAATCATATAATCATATTAATTTACCTTATAATCCTGCTTGCTGCGAATTGCGTGATCGCCTGACGAGGAGAGGAGTGAAGAATCCAGAAAGTTCGATGAAGTGGAAAAATAAGTAAACCGGTTGGGTTAAAATAACCCAACCCACGTGTTCAGTGGTGAAAGAACCACTAGAGTCTATTTGACCCAGCATGATCAACCTAACTGTGTGTTTACAGTACCTCAAACAACCCAGAACTATGACCCAGCACAATTAACCCAGCAATCTGTTTACAGAAATAACCCAGCACTTTTTAGAGTGTAGCGTCAACAAAAGCTACATTTTCCAAAGCATTTCTGAGGCTCAAGCTCAAATCAGAAATCACTGATCCTAGATCAGTAAGTAATGCCACCGCCACTAAACCTCCTAACTCCATTGGCTCCTCAAAGTGTCAGTCAAACCTCATTATTCCTCCCATATATATATATGTATCTCTATGCAATGAAGACACAATACCAGCTTTGACACAGTGTTTATTATTAATTAAAAGAAAATGTTTTTTTTGTTTGTTTGTTTTTGTTATTTTTTAATTTCTGAAAAAGTAGCAATTTAGATTATAGGGGGTTTCCGGCCGGCAGCAGAAAATGTATTTTGCCTATGTCACAATATGAGGTAAATCCAGCCATACTGATACTGAGAGCATTGACTTGAAATAAAGTTGGTTCAGTATGAAAATTACATTTTAAAAACAGCTTGGTTGTAGTACTATTTTTGCCATGTTACTGTAGCTTAGCTTGCTACATTTCCCAGGAGGATATCTTCAGTCTAGTGAAGCTTCATTTAATGAAGAGTAACTGTTAGCTTAGCTCACTACATTTTCCAAGTAGCTTGACCAACACTGTTAAAAAGTGCACAGTTCATTTGTGGAGTAACCTTCCTATCACTTCAGGATATTTACAGCACTAGGGTCATCATGAGGACCCACAACATCATCAGGGACAATACACATCCACAGCACAGCCTCTTCACACTTCTGCTGTCTGGGAGATGTACAGGAGTATGAAATCAAGGACAGAAATTGCATTTCTTTCATAATTTATTTTGTGGTGTTTAAAGGCCCTTTAATGGGTTGCATCAAGGAGCTGTGAAACCGGTTACACTCACTGAATGAATCACATTTGTGCCAAACTCTTACAAAGCAAAAACAAATATTCTCTCTCGATCCATGAACATTTTTCACAGTTAATGTACACAATCTCACAGTCTGAAGTGTCTGTCACACATGCTGTTTTGAATAATTAAGCAAAGCGTCTTCTCATTGGATAAGAACACACAGTCTCATGAATAATTATGAGACACTGACGCGTCATTGAAGTACTATACTCCTTTGCCACGTCACAAATTATGATGATCACAACTGTCACAAACTGTGACGTCAACACGATGTAGATTTTAAATCTGGAAGACAAAAACTGCAAAAAGGTCAAAATGAATCACTTTTCTGCAACAGTTAAAATTAGCAGGTGCTAACATTAGGTGCGTTTCCATTACCCTTCAAGATGCACAAATTTAAATTGCGAATTGAAAATACGCCTAAAGGAAACGCTTCAATTTCGCAAAAACTCCCACATATCGCAAAAAAGTTTTTACGCTCACATGGTGGTTTTTCAGGCAATTCGAAAAAAAAAGAATATTTCGCAAAACTGCAAAGGAAATGGCTTTTTCGCATTTACAGGTCACATGGCACATGTAAAAAATCATATGTTCATTCTTCTATGTACTATAAACTCCAAGAAACACTTCATACGTAGCCGTTCTCAAGTATAAGGGGCTTTCCCTGATATTAATGCTTAGACTATGTACGCTGCAGGCATCTGTGGCGTGTAACGGCTCCGACACGGTCACCGGAGCTGATGTTATGTTTATACCAGCAGCGTCGCACACGTTTCTGAAGCGGCTCTCCGCGCTGCTTCTGTAAAGATACACGCATACGCCTCTCTCTATTAAATAAAGCCAAAATCCGTCCAAATCCCACCAAAATCCGTTGCCATGACTTATCACGAGAGGAACAAATTTCGTTTTAGCCGTATAACATCGGTTAATGGAAACGTTGTCATTTCGCCCTCCACTTCACTTATTCCCCATACAGCAGGTCAAATACCCAACCCAATATCCAATAATTTCAGTTAATAATACCAAAAATACACAAACATTTCACTTTTGGGAATTAAAAATTATTTGTATTTCTATCAGGACAAATTGTACATAAACTATGAGAAGTGTAAATTATTTTATTAAATTAACAACTTATTATTATTTTATTTTAGTTTTGTTTTGAAGACCAAATTGTGAAAAATGATTCAAAGGTATTCAGACACTCTTCCTCTGTTTCATTTTCTGAAGACATTTTGACTTTATTAATTTTTTCTTTTATCTTCTCTCTTTCTCTCAATGCAGGTTAAAATGGTGTGAAATGACAGATGAAGGTTGTTCTGCTGTGACTTCAGCTCTGAAATCAAACCCATCACACCTGAGAGAACTGAACCTGAGTGAGAATAAACTAGGAGACTCTGGAGTGAAAAACCTCAGTGATCTACTGATGAACACACAATTCAAGCTGGAGAAACTAGAGTTAGTATCATTATACTGTACAGCAGTGACAGTGAGATTAAAGATTTCTGACAATATTTCGGTGCTTATTATGATTTATTTATCCGGGTACATCATTTATTTCCAAAAATGAATGTACCCTTGTGATTTTTAATGAAAGTAACTTTCCCCTCACAAAAACATTTCTTCTCTGGTCTGATGATGTGAGGGTGTGAAAACCTGTCAGTCACATGAGATCACAGCAATAACAAACAACAATTATCCAGCTTCGCATATTTACATCTACATTAATGTTATTTTAAAGTGATTCTATAGTTGATCCTGTATCTTAATTACATTACAAATCACAAATCATTTTTTGGTCTGACTAAAGATTCTCCTACTTGAAATGTAACTAGTATCCTCAAATCATGTTTTTGTTTTAGTTTATGGTTGTATGATTATTTATTTACTTATTTTGTTTTCAGGTTTTAGCAACATTTTATTTATTGCACTGTATGGTGTTTACTCATGATTCATTTAACTCACACATGAACAACACGTCTGATTCATTGTGTTTTCTCTTTCTGTTTACAGTCTGTGGGGATGCAGTATGACAGAGGAACAGTGTCTCATCCTGACTTCAGCTCTGAAATCAAACCCATCACACCTGAGAGAACTGAACCTGAGTGAGAATAAACTAGGAGACTCTGGAGTGAAAAACCTCAGTGATCTACTGATGAACACACAATTCAAGCTGGAGAAACTACAGTTAGTATCATTATACTGTACAGCAGTGACAGTGTTATTAGTTTACTGTTCAGTTTATTTTAAGTGTTTTGTGTGTGTTTGTGACTGTACACTCAACAATTATTTTTGCCTCTTTTTAATTTTAATTAAAATGAGCTAAAGAAACATGTTTTTGAGCCTTCTGTAACAATTTCATTGTTCACTCTACCTAATATATTTAAAATTGAAAATGATTTAATTTATTTGGTTGAAACTACATTAATATTGTTTTTGTTGATTGTTTTTTTCATATTCATTATTGTGTATAATTATGAGTGAAACTGCTTGTTTAATATAATAATAATAATTAGGCCTCAGTGAATAAATAAATAAATAAATATATAGTTATTTGTTCCCACAAGATTTTGTTTGACAAATGTAGTTGAGCTGAACCCAAACTAGTGTAGATTCATTTAATGTAAACCAGCTAAATTGTGTTGACCCAACTAAGCAATTTTCATTTGAATGAAATAAGTTAAATTGTAAAAACATTCTTTAGTAAAATTAAATAAGCATAACTAATTCATTTTTTGACTGTACAACATTTATGATGTATTTATTCACACATAAACTTTACATGGATCTGATTCATTGTCTTTTCTCTTTCTGTCTTCAGTCTGGATAGATGCAGTATTACAGAGAAACAGTGTCTCATCCTGACTTCAGCTCTGAAATCAAACCCATCACACCTGAGAGAACTGAACCTGCGTGAGAATCAAGTAAAAAACACAGGATTGAATCACTTATGTGACGTACTGAAGGATTCACACTGTAAACTGGAGAGATTGAGGTCAGTAACATTCACATACAAGAATCAAAATGATTAAAATCACTTCAACAGTTTAAACCAAAACACTTTATACTCAAAATCTCATGATGAGTCTGAGTTCACATTATATTTGTGAAAAATTCTTCACCTTAATGATTTGTTTGTAAGATGATCTTCCTCTGTTTGTCTCTTTCTAGTCTTTTTGACTGTGGAATTACAGATGTTTCTTCTTTAACTCAGTGTTTGACAAACACAAAAGCACTGCAGTTTCTAAAAGAGCTTGATCTGAGAGACAATATGATTGGAGACTCAAAGCAGCAGCTCATTGATGTGCTACGAGACTCAAACTGTAAACTGCGGTGAGTAAACTTCACTTTCTGATATTAAAGACATTTATTTACCTCTAATATGTGAACAAATATATACTTTCAAATATTTGTGAAAAGAGTTTATCAAATTATCATCAAGCTTTATTTCAAAGGGTTTGTGTCAGAATGAAATGTAAAGTTGATAAAAATGTTGAACACAAAGGAGGAAAGAGAACAAAAGCACACTGTCAGAGCTTTATACAACAACACCTGCTTTATTAATGACATCAGTAATAGTGAATCATTACAGTTTGAAATAGATTTGGTCAGATTGTAGGAAAACGCTGGTAAAATCAGTGCAGATTCCAGCTTCAGCTCACAGCCGTCCAGCATCACATGATCAATGTCTCTGTCTCTTGTGTTTTTAACTTTGACAAGCAACACGTCACATTACTCATGTAAGGTTTAATCAGGGTGTGATTTGTCGGGGTGAATTCCTCCCTGGTAGAACTGCAACAGCTCAACGGTGTAAACCTGGGAAACATGCTTCATTCTGACAAGACTTGTCGTAATATGCTCATGTTTATTGGAGAAACAATGATTTTTTTCATGAATGAAAGTGTTTCAAAACATCCCCCCTCTGGTTTTTCCACAAATCGCACCCTGGGTATAATGTACATCCAGCTCTCCAGGACATCCAGTTGTTATCACAGAATAAACCGACAGGTTGATCAGGACTTGTATCATCCTGAAGGGGTTTATTCTGTGATAACAACCGGCTGGATGTGCATCATCCCACTTATTATATTGTTTCTTGCCACATAAGTGAATGATTAGACACAAATTATTGATTTGAATTGAAACATTGTTTAGCTCTTCCACAAAGAAAAACAGTTCCTAACAAACTATTGTGAACCTGGAAGTTCAGACAAGACGGACATTAAAGACATAATGTACAGTCGCTGTATGAATGTATATAAAACTGTTTGTACACAGCAGATGTTTTCCAGATGAAGTGATCTTTAACAGAACGTACGTGTGCTATCTGGGGTTGTGTCATTAATTACACATCTTTTCACCGCATAAATAAAGATGAGGACATACAATGTTATTTGAGAAGAAAACCTTTTAAAAAGACAAACCCTGTGTCAGAAATCACCCCCATACACATAAATAGGGCACTTTTTGAGTTGACAGCCATTTTGACAGTAAATCCAGTCAGTAACTGAGACACAAGCTAATAGCAGTTGTGTTTGAATGAATCGAGTGAGAGTGCGGTGGTGTGATACGAGAGAAGTAAAAGAAACGCCGGACTCAAATACCCGTATGACTGTGTGTTATTCTGTGTTGCTAATGACAACGGTTGTTATCAGGGAATAACACACCTCAGAATGTCACGACTGACCAATCAGAATTGAGTATTCCAGGAGCTGTGCAATAATCTGATTACTGGATTTTAATGTAACTTTTCACTCAAAAAAAAAAAAAAAAAACTGTGATTGAAATATAGTAACTAATTTGTAGTTTGTTCCACTGAACTCTGATTATCTTCTCTTCTGTTCCACCTTACAGTGTAGATACAGCTCCATCATCAAAAGTCACTGATAGAGTTAAATCACAAGAAATATCTGGAGTTTAATCACCAAAAGATGATAAATGCTGTATATCATAATGAAGTCATCTTGAGAGGAGCAGTAAACATCAGGTGAGGATCCACAGAAGAGCTTCACTACTGTGTCTATGAGGAGAAAGAAATGTGTGATAAATGTGTGAATGTGATCCATACAGGTGAAGAGACTCAGACTTTACAATGAAATAATGCAGCATGTGTGTTAGAAACATGTGATATTGAATGAATAATGCTGCTTTAGTATTCAAGTGATCGTTTTGTTTAATTTAAAGCTGGAACAGAGGAGGAAGAAGCTCAGATGAGTCTGTCTGGCTCTTCAGTTTAATAATATTTGTATTAAAATCATCCATAATGATTCAAATGTTTCTAATCATAAATGCAGCACTTAAATGTATGAAAAGAAATTACAAAACAAGTCTATAATGTGAAATTTCCATGTTACTTGAAACATTTGTTATCTCATATTTTATACACATTGTTATTCTATTTTATTTTATATTAGGTTAGTTATGTGTGTGTCTGTTAATGTACAGATATCCAGTATATTGTGTTTGTTCTGTGGATGGAGTCTCTCCTTCATCAGTTCAGACCAACTATTTGCATGTAAATAAAATGCTACATATACAGTTAAAAACAACTACTTTGTTTGAAAAGTTCACTTGCCTGTTTTAAGTATTAAAATATTTTAAGAAAAGTCTCAGTGTCTTTGATTGGTTTCCAACTTTCTTCAAAAATATTTCATGTTCTACAGACAAGAGAAAGGAAACAAGGAACATACAGGTTCTTATTTAGCACTTATATCTTATAAAACTATCAAACAACAGATATTTTGACTTTAAATACTTTTAATTAAATTAATTACTTACAAATACCAGAAACTGTAAATGAAATCACTGCAGAAGTGTTAAAGTGTTTGTGAACAGGAAGAACAAAGGCAGTGAGGATCTCAAACTAAAGTCTTCTGTATCAGCAGTGATGTTGATGTTGATGTTGAAGGTTTCGAGGTTTCAGCACCTGATCTTTATGAGGATTCATCAGTAAAAATACAGAAACAATCACCAAATGTACAATAAAAACTTTCAGAAAGTGTTTCAGAAATGATCCTGTAAATCAGAGAAATCTGCTACAGATTTGTCAGTGAATTCACTTCTTGTTGAAATACTACACTGATTTTAAATAGAATAAGATTTACTGCTGTATGATCAGCTCTGCTTATATTTCTAACAGTAATTCATAAATGAAAACACTAAAAAACCAACAGCTTTTATGAATTCAGTGTGTTTATACACACGTGATAGTAATGTGCTTGCATCGTTTGACAAATGTAAAGTTTTATTATACTAAATCTTGTATTACAGTTTAAAATGATTTCTAATGCATACAGGTGAAACAAATGAAATAATGCAGCATTAATATAAACATACATGTACACATGGGCGATATATCAAATAACATTTCAGTCATAGTACAGATCAGCTCTTTTGAGGGTTTCGTCAGTTTGTTCTTTCAGATTCTGTGAATCTGCTGTGTTTGTTTCATCACATCTGGTTCGGAGGACCTGAAACCGGAAGTTGTTCATCAGTTAACACGGTCAGTGCCTTCAGCTTTGTTTTGTAAATTGGCTGGTATTCACTTTCTTCTCAGATGTGACTTTGATTTACCCAAACTTCCTGTGAAGTTATCAGCATTCCACCAACAAGTCTTATTATGTTGGAAATTGGCACACACACAATTTTACGCCTCACAATACTCCTGTCTGGAATAACAAATCCCTGTTTTATGAAATATTTGCTCAGTGATGGATGTAATGGATGAGAGTGGTGATATGTTAGATTACAATTCTTTCAGTTTAAAATTTAAGGAATTCCATTTCTTTTTGCGTATTTAGCAAAAATGATCAAAATTATTTTCATCTCCTCAACAAACATATTTATTCTGATGTGATTTCTAAGCATCTCAGACTTTCACTTAGACCAGTTTTGCTGTTTTAATAATTTGTTCAAATGTGATGAAGGTCAAATATAATCTAAGAGTTTTGTTTCGTACAGTGATTGTCGTCCACAATCCTCCTCGCAGGAGAAGATGGAGCAAAGAACAACCTCCTCAGAGTAAGTCTTTATCTACATAAATAAATGAAGTTATGTGTGGTAAATGTACCTCCTGCTGGTGGATTCTGGTTATTTTGATCTGTGATGTTGATTAAGATCAAGATCCTGCATCATAACATGTTACATATCACATGTGCTGTGTGTTATTGTGTGATGTGAGGATTGTGGACACTGAATGTCTGATTGACTGTTTGCAGTGAGGATTGTTCTTCTGGGTTCGAGCGTGTCTGAAAACAGTCTGGTGGGAAACTTCATATTAGGACGAGCAGCGTTTGACAGTGAAGCTCCTCCAGATGTTGTAGAGAGAGTCGCAGGAAGACTGAAGGACAGACACGTGATCATCATCAACAGTCCTCAGCTGCTCCAGACCAACATCTCAGATCATCAGATCACACAGACAGTGAGAGAGTGTGTCCATCTGTCTGATCCAGGACCTCATGTGATCGTTCTGCTCCTCAAACATGAGCCGTGTTCAGCAGAAGATCAAGAGCGTGTGGAGAAGGTGCTGCTCTCTTTCTCTGAGCGCGTTTATCAACACACCATGGTGCTCAGCACACGAGAGCCCACTGAAACCAATGACATCCTGCAGAAAATCATTCAGAAATGTGCAAACAGACACTTCAGTCTTCAGACGAGCAGCTCTCCTCAAGATCTTCTGCAGACACTTGAGGACATTGAGAAGATGAATGATGGACGACACCTGGATTGTGCTGAAGGTTCACAGTGTTGTTATATTTATAATTATCTTCATATATAATTATTGCATTAATACATTCAGATAATTATTATATTATATTCATGATTGAGTTATTTTAAATAACTTGTAATGATTATAATGAAAATTGTACTATTGTTTTAACTTAATGTATAATTGTTTTTTACACAGGGAGAATCTTGAAGACAAACACCTCAACAAACTGAGAGCTGCAGATGTTCTTCAGATAACTGAACATTCATTACAGTCTCATGAGTCTTGTGCTGAAGAACAGCTGATTCAGACTTTCATACAGAAACTACTGATGATGAACTACAGAGCAAGATACATTAAAACTGAACAGACCAATGAACAGGATCAAACACAGCAAAGAGGCAGTGACTCATCTGAAGATGAGGGTGATATTTTTCATGAATTGTCTTTGTTTAACAAAGGAACGTGTCAATCTGAGCGAATTCACCCGATGGATGTCCAGATGTGCGTGTTTCATTGTGCTGATGTTTTCCTGAAGCAGCTGATGGTCACTAAACTGTCCCAGTGTCAGTTCGCTCTGCCTCTGCTTGTTCCTGATCCATTCACACAACAGATTGAGTTTCCTCTCTGGACATTCAGACAAATCAACAAGAGCTGGAAGATCAGAAACACCAACAATGAAATCATCAGTCAAACCCAGCCGATCTACAAGACACAAACTCCAATGGTGTTTTTCTTCAGGTTTGGCTCTGTGTCTTCATCCAAGTCTCAGCTGATGAACAGTCTGATCAATGAGAAACACAACACGTTCTTCCACAGGAACTGCCCAGACAGCAGCAGAACCAGAGTCCTGATGGATGGAGTGGTGGAGATCGCCTGGTTCTGCCCCTCTGGAACAAACACAGATAAATTCACTGAGTGTGTTGTGTTCTGTAATCTACACGGTGATGCAGGAGACCATGAGAAACAGCTGCAGATCCTCACTGAAATGAGCTCAGTCAGTGTTGTTCTTCTGCCACGACTGGACAGGAATGACAGACATGCAGCAAAGATACAAAACCTGTACATGAACAGAAAGCCACTCATTTGTCTTATTACTGAGGATGAATCTACTATAACTAAGTTGAAGGGAGGGAAATTCAAAATTGGTCTGAACAACAGGAATCAGTCAGATGTATCTGAAGATCTCAGAAGAGCCATAAATGATTGTCTCTCAGAATGATCTCACACTTTCAGACTTGAAGATGTGTCTAAACACTCAGACATCAGAGTAGATGAGGAAGATGATGATGACTGCAGGAGAGGAAGAGCAGCAGCACAGCAGATGATGAGTTTACTGGAGAAAAAACATCTGACAGAAATCAAAGAATCATTTCTGCCTCATCAGGGGAAACTGTGGCATCAGTGGAGTCAGAAGAACAGAGAACTACATCGACATCAAGCAGATGAGACAGACATGGATATCAGTAGAAAACAAATGGAAATGAACAAAATACGCCAACAGCAGCATGAATCTGACATCAGTGAGTTTATGAAGCTCTTTATTAAACAAATGAACTCACATACTGAACATGAGATGATGTTTTTCTTTAAATGGCTCAGAATCCTCCTGGATGAACATACATCAGCTGATCTTTCTGCAACAAATATGATGAAACATGGTCAACAGTCTTACCATTGAAAAAGAAACATGATAAATATGAACAACTCAGAGCTGAACAAACTGAACTTGAGAGAATATCTGAGGATCTTCAAGCTGCATCCTTTGGTGTGGAGCACATCATGAGGGAGATCAGTCAGATCTATGAATCATGTTCATCTGTGAAGAACAACAAGGAAGATCTGCAGATTCATTTCTCTTCTCTCCCGAGTCTCGCAGCATGATGATCTGTGGATTTCCACTGGAGCTGATGGATGGAGATGCTGCTCATGTTCCTGTGATCTGGATCTCTGCTGTTCTAGATCAACTCATCCACAAACTGGGAGACCAGAGAGTCTTTGTGCTGTCAGTTTTAGGGATTCGAGGCTCTGGGAAATCCACCATGCTGAATGCCATGTTTGGACTCCAGTTTGCCGTCAGTGCTGACAGAACAACCAGAGGAGCTTTCATGCAGCTGATCAGAGTCTCAGACGAGATGAAAACACATCTGAGGTTTGACTATATTCTGGTTGTTGATACTGAGGGTCTTCGTGCTCTAGAACTGACTGGAAGATCAACAAGACATCATGACAATGAATTGGCCACATTTGTTGTTGGTCTTGGAAATCAGACATTGATCAACATCTTTGGAGAAAACCCATCTGAGATGCAGGACATTCTTCAGATTGTTGTTCAGGCCTTCATGATGATGAAGAAGGTCAGACTGAATCCCAGATGTGTGTTTGTGCATCAGAACGTTTCAGACGTCACAGCTGGAGAGAAAAACATGGAGAGAAGGAGACGACTGCAGGAGAAACTGGATGAGACGACAAAACTCACTGCTAAAGAGGAAGACTGTGATGCAGAATGTTTCCGTGATGTCATTAGATATGATGTGAAGTATTTTGATCAGCTCTGGGAGGGAAACCCACCGATGGCACCACCAAACCCAAACTACTGTGAGAACATTCAAGAACTGAAGAAAACTATTATGACTCATGCAGCAAAATCACATGGAATGATGCTGATACACTTAAAAGATCGTATTAAAGATCTCTGGGAGGCTTTACTGAATGAACAATTCGTCTTCAGAGATTCTCTGGAGGTTTCAGCCTACAGGAAACTGGAGACTGAATACAGGAAGTGGTCCTGGAGTCTTCGCAAAGCCATGATGGAAACTGAGAACAAACTACACAACAAAATAGAAAATGAAGCAATTCACGAGGTTGAGGAAACTGATCTTTACAGAGAACTGAAGGAGAGAAGTGAAGTGAGAAAATCAATGTCAGAATTCTTTGAGAAAGACAGAGATGCAGATATACTGATTCAGTGGAAAACATCATTTGAAATCAAAATCAAAGAGCTTCAGGAAAACATTGTGAGAGAAACAAAGAGGAAATTAAATGAGGTTCTTCAGCAGCGACACCTGAAGAAAATGATTGATGCTCAGAGGACACATCATGAAAACACTCTCTATGAAAAGAGCAAACAACTCGCCTTAAAACTAAAACACAAAACAAATGATGAAGAAACACTGAAGAAAGAGTTTGATTTGTTTTGGGAACAGAGTGTGAAGATCATCAGAGAGACTCCTCCATTCAGAGACATCGACATAATGAGAGATGTGAGAAAAATCCTCAGTGACGTCTATGAAAGTGTTTCTGTAGATCAGAGGGAGAGCAGGGATATTTTCACTGTACTAAATTATTCTGAATATGTACATCTAAAAAAATACACTGGAATTAAAGGATCCATCAGATCAGTTAAACAGAAGTTGGGTTACATTCTGTCCAAAGAGGATGAAGTACAAATAAGATCATTAGTCACAGATGTTGCTCATCAAACAGACAGAATGATTCAGTCATTTAACATCTCAAAGATGGGCTACAACATCAGCTACATTCAACAACTCATAGATTACATCAGAGCAAGAGTAACAGAACATGAAGAAGGACAAGTGAATTATGTGTTCAAGAATGAATTCTTCATGGATTTGGTTCTCTTCATCTGTAAGAGAGCAAACAAGATGATCACTGACCAACACAGACTGTTCAGTGAAGCCAATGATCCTGTAATGTATTTTGAGAAGAAGAGAGACGAGTACTATAGTATTTTCCTGAAATACTGTCTTGGATCAACATCAGCTGTTATTTTTGGTGAGATCATCTGTCAGAAACTGAAAGAGTTCATTGAGCAGAGCGTCTACAAGAAGACTGCCAGAGATCTGACAGATGAAATGAGATCAAACTGTGAATCACTGAATGGAAACAGATCAAATCTGGAGAAACACATCCTGAAGACACTGGCAGAACAGGAGGATTTTGACAAATACATGAACTACATTCATAAACCCAGAGATCACTTGAAGAGTTTCATCAGAGATGAAGTCAGTCGGTTCATCACTGATCAGTTCAGTGTCAGTGTTTTACCCAAGATGAAGGAGAACATTAAACTCCTGCAGCAGAAGATCATGAAAGCAGCTCATGAATCTACTGAACATGTTCAAGTGAACAGAGGAGATGTTGGTTTGTGGTTGAAGAGTTTCACACAGCAGATCTCAGATGAGCTGATCTTCTCTGAAAAAGACCTCAGTGGAGTCAAACATGATGATGTTGATGATTTCAACCTCCTAGAAGATGTGATGAGACGAGAACTTACTGATATAATGTCTGAGATCAGCAGCAGATTCAACAGAAATACATTTAATAAAAATCTGGACTGTAAGTTTAAACCAGATGAGCTTCTGATTGATCTCCTCTGTCAGTGCTGTTGGGTTCAGTGTCCGTTCTGTAAAGTCATCTGCACAAACACCATAGAAAACCATGATGGAGATCACTGTGCTCCTTTCCACAGATTTAGAGGAATTAATGGCTCATATTACAGTTCAACACAGAATCTCTGTACTGATATTTGCACTAATTTAGTGGCAAGTGATCAGTGTTTTAATACACCAGATGGAAGGTTTAAATATAGAGAATACAGAAGAGCAGGAGGAGTTTATGTGAAGTGGAGCATCAGCCCTGATCTCTCTGATCTGACCTACTGGAAGTGGTTTGTGTGCAGATTCCAGAACGATCTGGAAAAATACTACAATAAAACATTTGAGAGTTATGGTAAAATACCAGATAAATGGAGAAGATACTCAAAACAGGACGCTATTGAGAGTTTGTTTAAATACATGTAATGGAGAAGATGAAGAATGAGACTCTTGTGTCTCATCTCAGATTCAGGCTCATCGACACCTCAAGAAGATCAGATCTCATCAAATACAGACAAGGACTTAAGACAAGATTCAGTCCAACAGAAGATAATAGACATTCTGCAGACAAAGATAAGAATGTTTGCTGTATATTACAGTTTAAACAGCTTCATCTCTACGATAAACCATAAAAAAAAAGATGACTGATGATATATGATGTGTAAAAAAAAAAAAAAAAATCAAGTGCCTCAGACATAAAAATAAAATGAACAAACATCAAGGACAATTTGTGCATCATTTCTGTTTCATGTAGTCTTTCTAAACACTCTATATCCATTAGTGAGAAATAATCAATCTCTGGCAGACATGTTTTTGGTGTTTTATCTTGTAGTACATGTTGTTTCAGAAGTGTTACAGCCTAATCGGCCTTATTTTAAAGTTATGAATTCTCATTTGTTAATTTTCCTTTAACTAAACATATAGTCCTGTATATAATTCATATAGTGTCTTTCAGATTTAATAACTACATTGTCAAACTGTTTCTTATTATTGTCCACTCATCTGTAACTCTATTGAGGTTTTCAGTCAGTTGCTCAATTTCACCACTAGATGTCAGTAAAGCTGCACTGGTTTCACATGAACAGGTGAAGGATTTATATTACATACATTTATTAATTAACTTCGGGTTCATTTGAACTGTTTAAATTGATCTGAATATCAGTTTGTCAGATGTTTAGTGTTGTCTGTTGATTCTCTCTTCGGCTCTGCAGGATCTGCTCATGTCTCTGTTGATCTGCTGATGTTGCTGAGTAAGTTTGGTGATCGTATCTGGAGGACATGAGATTCTGTGCACAGGTACTAGTCCTATACTTGGCTTTAAAATCACATGTATTTTGACCCACATAGATCTGGGTTAATCCCTGGATATCTACACATTGAAAGAAAGTTCAAAAGAACAGCATTTACTTGAAATAGAAATCTTTTGTAACATTATAAATGTCTTTACTGTCACTCTTCATTGAATTATTGCAACTTTGATGAATAAAACTATAAATTCCCTGTAAAAAACAGTCTGTATGTGCGTGTATAGACACAGTGTTCATGAGCTCAGGATTTCAGACACAATGACACTGAGACACAAAGCCACTGATAAACTTTCATACAATTAGACAAAAAAAAAAAAAAAAAAAAAAAACCCTGTCTTTGTTGTTCTTGTGTGTGCAGGTGTGAATGAACTATTTTTATCCTCCGTGTTCTTGAAATAGTCAGTCAGTGTCGCTCACTGATTATTACTCTGTCAGCACTGAAATCTTTATATTTTATCATGCAGAATGTGATATTCTGTGTATAGCCTGTATATATAGGATTAGGAGGGGAGAGCTCTGGTACAATTTAAACTTTTCACTGCAACTGTACTTTTCACAATATTTTATTAATTTTTTCATTACTGGCTTATTTTAGACCTTCATGAGACCAACATCCCTCAACAATATCAAGTTTTTGCCAGGTAGGGAGATACATGTTACGGTGACGTTATGGCTAGTTTCTTATAATGTCCTGTTGTGACTGGAATTGTGTTGGACATAAGCATTTAGATTATATTTCAAAATAGTTTGGCAAAAATACTTTTGCTTTACCTTCCCCTCTTCTCAATGACACACATGAACATGTTTAACAAATAATACAAATTAGCTTATAAAACCAAACAGAATAGATAAAAAATATTTATTTTTAAATATATTATTATTATTATTATTATGGTTAGTGAATAAATCTAAAGCTTTTCAGACTATTATTTTGTGTTAATTAATTTGTCATTAAGACCAAAAAAATGTTGAGGGGGGGATTGCCCTTTTTCAGTTTCAGCACATGCCCCTCAAAAGGTCTGTGCACGGCCCCGAAGGGAAATACATGTTAGTGTTTAATGTTCAGTTATGCTGGACAGTTTCTGTATTGTTGTTTCTCGTTTGTGCGAGAGCAACGGAAATCCGTGTGCGAGCGGAGAGATTCGCGCTCGCGCATTGTATTAATCTACTTTCGCGCTACAATAATGCGCTCTTGACATTTGTCATTAAAATAACGCCATAATCGGGTCTTTTCTGTTGCAGCTCCAAGGCTTTGGAATGACCTTCCACTGCACTCTCAGAAAAAAAGGTACAGTTTTGTCGCTGGGGTGGTACCCTAAGGTACGAAAGTGAAAAGGTACATCTTTGTACCTTACCTACCCCTAAACAGTACATATTAGTACAGGCAGGGGCGCAGATGGCGGGAGGGACATGACCCCCACCCCCACCCCCCACCCCCCCAACATTCATAGTGACCCGATCCGCCCCCCTCACTAAGGCGACAAACATCAGTAAAACTGAGGATTAATCAGGGTTTCTGCTATGTACATAATTAGCCTAAATAGTGGCGGGGAGGCCGCCGCTCCTTATTGCCGCCACTGCTTCAGAATCAGTCGCAGGCTGACCAGGGCTCTAGACTCATTCTTTCCACGGGTCGCTCATTTGCGACTTTGTCAGTTGGCAGGAGCACATAAATAGGTGTTTTTTTTTTTTTTTTTTTTTTTTACAACATTAATCAGTGCATGCGGATTAACTTTTATCATAGTTTATAGTTATATGGTAACGAAAATGGTTAATCCTGCTAACCTTTCACCTTTCAAGATTAAAACAAAACATGGATTCATTGGTATCCTATTCTTTATTAAAAGCACAACGACAAAAAAAAGGCTACAATGACAACGTTTATTAACAAAAACGGAGATAAAGCATGACATACACCACATGCTATATTAGCTTATACAGACTAATAAATTATATAACGTTTAGCAAACACTGAGAAATAATAAATAAAGCCTCTATAACTTAACGTGAGGTAAATGACAGCTTTCCAAATGGAAAACAAAAAGAAAAGTTAAACTATGGCTTGCATTATGTTTATTTTCCCACAGGAATACCAACATGTTCACCTTCTCTGTTTAAGAATTGTTATTTTTATTTATTTTTTTTTTACTTTAGCTGAAAACTGAAAATCAGATCCCTCTGTCCCCCATCGTTTCCTCATAATTCGTGTCATTTTTGCCGCGAGCTCGTGCTGACGCGGCTAGTTTATAAACCAGCCTCTACATCCGAATCGATCGCACTGAATGCGCCTCTCTTTACGTGATCAGTGAATTCTGCAACGCGCGCTTTGAGCAGACCATGCTCTCGCACAAATGCAACCACGTTAAATTTGAGCTGCATAAAACATATTTTGCAGAAGGCATGAAGTTTTGGTGGGCGATTCGCATACTGGACAAATAACAGTTTGATCTTGCATTGCTAGTATTGATCAGGCAGGCTTACCTTTGTTAATTGTAGTTTATCCATGATTTCAAATAAGAATCCCCCAATGGCTTTTTAGTGCAAACCATTAGCCCAAATTATGTAAAATAACTGAGTTTACATCATTTGCTGACAGCTTGGTCAACCGATAATTTGAGTTTACAGTTGTGAAAGTATCAAGGTTAAGCACTGTGAACTTTGTTTTCTTACTGATCATGAACAGAGGAGAAGCATATACACATGAGGAAGCTGTGGTTTGTGATTAATGTTCCTTTTAGTAACACTTAGATCAGGGAACACATTAAACATTAAGAATTTTCCCTCAATAAACTCCCAATTTGCTGCTTAGTGGTAGAAAGGTAGTTGTTTGTAGTTTGTAGTAGTTATGTTTGGGTATAGATTAGGGTTAAGGGATGTAGAATATGGCCATGCAGAATAAGTCATTAATATGTGCTTTATAAGTACTATATATTTATTCTTTTCTATTTTACTTTATTGTAAAAAATAAATTCAAATCTCAGCATGTGTGACATTCGCAATAAACAGCATAGTAGACAACAGTCCAGGAACAGGGAAAATAATAATACAGTGTTTAAATGTATTAGGTAGAATATCCACACTCCAGTACAGCAGGTGGCAGTAACTGTTCAACTCGTTCAAAACCATCCAGTAAAACCCAAGAAGAAGACCGAAAACGAAAATAGTAATGTGGAACATGCATGCAGTCTGCTGTTAAAGAAGTGGAGTGTTGGGCTGGAGAATGGGGTTTTCGTTTCTCAGTAGCAAAAACTCAAGTAGTCTGTTTTACAGAAAGAAGAATTAACCCAACAGTGAATATTAAAATGTATGGACAAAAATTGGAACAAGTATCAGTTGTTAGATTTTTGGGCATATGGATGGATTCAAAATTGAATTTTAGAGTGCATATTCAAAAGTTAACAGATAAGTGTAAAAACGTAATGTGTTTGGCTGTGGTTGAATGGGGAGCCTGTCGTCAGTCCCTTAAAAGCATATATTGTGCACTGATAAGAGCTGCTAGATTATGGCAGGATGGTGTAGAGCTCGGCATCAGAAACACAGCTTCCTAAAATTGAGCTTATTCAGTCACAAGCTTTAAGAATATGTTGTGGAGGAATGAGATCATCTCCAATAACAGCATTACACGTAGAGATGGGTGAAATGCCCCAAGAACTTCGAAGGCTTAAATTAAGGATGAGGTACTGGATAAGCATGAAAGGTCATTTGGACGGTCATCCAGTTAAGAAAGTTCTGAAGGATTGTTGGGAGTACGAATATAAAAAATTAACAAGCTTTGGATGGAATACTAATAAGGAGGCTCAGGAGATGGGTCTAAGTGACATCAGTATTAATCCTACTGTAGCTATATCAGCAATACTTCCATGGCTTTTTCCGATGCCATCAGTTGATTTTCAGTTACATGAAGAAAAACATAATAAGGAAACAAATTTATTTGAAAGTTCAGCAATACAGCAATATATTGATCAAACATATTACAGTGCAGTACAAATATATACGGATGGATCAAAGGAACCAGAATCAGGGAAAACAGCAGCAGCAGTTTTCATTCCCCACTTCAGCATTAAAATATCAAAAAGAATCTCAGATCACATTTCTGTGTTTACTGCAGAATTGATAGCAATCATGCTTGCTCTTCAGTGAACAGAAGAAGTACAACCAACTCTATCAGTGATGTGCACCGATTCCCTTTCATCCCTTAATAGCTTGTCCAGTGGAACATCTTTAGCAAGACAAGATTTGATATATGAAGTGATGCAGAGTTTATTTAGACTAAGACAATCTGGACTCATTGTAGACTTCTTGTGGGTACCTTCGCATATGGGGGTGAAAGGAAATAAGGAGGCAGATATACTGGCTAAACATGCTCTAAAACATATACAAATTGAGGTTGAAGTGGCATTAAGTAAAACAGAAGTAAAAAGTATAATAGCAAATGAAATAAGAAAGAAATGGCAGAAGGAGTGGGATAGTGGAATAAAAGGTAGACCTTTGCATCACATACAAGAAAAGGTTGGTGTGGAAAGAAGAAGATATGGAAAGAGGAAAGAGGATGTAGTAATAACAAGAATGCGCATTGGACATTGTTCATTAAACCAAGCACTACATAGCATAGAGAAGCATGAAACCGGAAACTGCGAAAAATGTGATCAATAGAACATGCACTCATGAAGTGTGAGGGATATGAAAGAGCAAGATTTAAATTAATTCAAGTTCTAAGTAATTTTGGAATAAATATTTTGGCACTTCCGGTTTTATTGGGAGATGGACCAATGCAATCTACAATTTATAATGAATTATTCTTATATTTGAAAGAAACAGGATTGATTAACAGAATTTAAGGTTAAGTAAAGTATTTTTTGTCCTCTTGTTTCAGGCTTCTCTACCATTATGCGCTTCACACTCCTTTCCAGTAGGTGGCGGGAATCCACCTTTTCAGTCGGTCTGCCAACCGCCATTAAACTCTAGAAGAAGAAGAAGAAGAAGAAGAAGAAAACGAAAATAACAACGGAAACACGCAGATAGCAAGAGAAAGTGTTGCTCATTGGATTTATGTTCTAGAAAACATTTTTATAGATACAACTTTATTACAGACCCTACTCATTTTAACACTCGCGGACATTGTTTTTGCATATTTAATCCGATCCGTCTGTACTATTGAGAGATTTGAGAAGAAGTTGCTGACAAACTACAGGACTAAAGGACAGAAAAATGAGCGTTTCAAATAAATTCTCTTCTTAGTGGACAAGACTGTAGGTAAGTTTTTCAAAAGGGGGTTATTGAAAACAAATGTGTTTCTGCAGGTTTTCCCGTATTTTGGCTTAAGTCTAATCGTCTAATCGTGTACTTACAGTATGGGTGCTGGGAGGTCAAAATGGATGTAAAGACGCTGTCAGAACGACATTTTCTTTATGCTTTAGCTGATAATTTCAATAGATTGCTGTTCACGAATATTACTGCACAAAATGTAATTTAACCCTTAAAAGACCATAAAGCCACATCAAAGTAGTTACTTATTGCTATTTTCCATCAGAATGTAAAAAAATAGTAGTACAATTACATTTTTTTGAACATTGATTTTAATGATTCTGAATACATTATATATATAATTTATTTCTGTATCAAAGCTGATTGTTTTAGCATCATTAGTCCAGTCAAATGATCAATCAGAAATAATTCTAATATTCTAATTTGCTGCTCAGAAAACATTTATTCATATTATTATGTTGAAAACAGTGGAGTAGAATTTTTCAGGTTTCTTTGATTAATAGAATTTCAGAAGAACAGCATTTATCTAAAACAGAAATCTTTTGTAACATTATAAATGTCTTTATCATCACTTTTGATAAATTTAAAGGATCCTTGTTAAATAAAAGTATTAATTTCCATAATGTCTTTCCAAAAAAACAAAACAAAACAAAACAATTTTTAATGAATGCTGATCTTTGGATATTTCTATTGTTAAAAGTATTAATTTATATGATGTCTTTCCAAAAAAAAATAAAAATAAATAAATTTTAAATAAATGCTGATCTTTGGATGTTTCTATTCATCAAAGAATCCTGAAAAAATGTTTTAAATAATAATAACAGCAACAACAACAGTAATAATTATAATACATTGTTTCTTCAGCATGATTTCTGAAGGATCATGTGACACTGAAGACTGGAGTAATGATGCTGAAAATTCAGCTTTGATCAAAGTCATAAATTACATTTTAAAATATATTCAAATAGAAAACAGTTACTTTAAATAGTAAAAATATTTCACAATATTACTGTGCATCCTTATACTTTTTAAATCATGTCCCATTTTCAAATGCTCATGAAAAATATTTATTTTATAGGTTTGCTCATTCTTTCGATTGATTCCTGTTCACAGTCCCTCTGACTATTACTGTATTCATTTCCAAGTCACTTTACTGTATAGTTTTGGAAAAAAAATGAAAGGCAAATTCACCCCAAGCATGTCTGCATTCTAGCATTTTTGCATCATGTCACATATTCAAATGCTCATAAAAATCTTTCCTTTATAGGTTTAATTATTTCACTTGATACTAGTTCACAATCACCCTGACTGTTACTGTATTAATTTCCAAGTCATTTTACTGTATAGTTTTGGAGAAAATTAAAGGCACATTCACCCCAAGCATGTAAGAGCATTGTAGCACTTTTATATTTATTTTAGTTCATTTAAGTTTTATTTGTGTTAAAAAAAAAAAAAAAAAAAAAGATGAAAAAATGAAAATCCAGATCCCAATGCATTTATGTTCTTACAAAGTAAAAACAGTGCAAGATTATGTAAATTGTCACTTTTCATAAATAAATTTAATGATGCACATTATTATTATTATTATTATTATTTTATTTTATTTTTTTTTTTTTTTGTGTGTGTGTGAATAAATACAAAAGAAATATGCAAGAATATACTTAAAAATTTGGGTTGATATTCCCTTTTTTTTCAGAACTGCACAGTTAATGCCTTGACAATTAATAGAGTAATAGCCACGATGACTGTGAATATATATAGTGAAATTGGGACATGACGTAAAAGTGCTAGAAAGCACACATGCTTGGAAGAATTTTATGAGTATTTGAAAATTGGGACATGATTAAAAAAAATTGCAAGGATGCACTTTTACGCTTGGGGTGAATTTGCCTTTAATTTTTTCCTAAACTGTACCGTAAAATGATATAATAATTAATACAGTAATAATCAGAGTGATTGTGAACAGGAATCAATTGAAAGAATGAGCAAACCTGTAAAGGAAATATTTTTAAGAGTCCAACATACAGCAAAAGCAGTAATATTATGAAATATTTGTACTATTTAAAATAGCTGTTTTCTATTTCTATTTTTTTTTTTTTTTTTTTTTTTTTTTTTTTTTTGGAAAGACATCATAGAAATGAATACTTTTATTTAACAATAGAAATAGAAAGATCAGCATTTATTTATTTATTTATTTATTTTGTTTTTTATTTTTTTTTTGAAAGAGATTATGGAAATTAATACTTTTATTTACCAAGGATCCTTTAAATTTTATCAAAAGTGATGATAAAGACATTTATAATGTTACAAAAGATTTCTATTTTAGATAAATGCTGTTCTTCTCAACTTCTATTCATCAAAGAAACCTGAAAAATTCTACTGCACTGTTTTCAACATAATAATATGAATAAATGTTTTCTGAGCAGCAAATTAGAATATTAGAATTATTTCCGAATGATCATTTGACTGGACTAATGATGCTAAAACAATCAGCTTTGATACAGAAATAAATTATATATATAATGTATTCAGAATCATTAAAATCAATGTTCAAAAAAATGTAATTGTACTACTATTTTTTACATTCTGATGGAAAATAGCAATAAGTAACTACTTTGATGTGGCTTTATGGTCTTTTAAGGGTTAAATTACATTTTGTGCAGTAATATTCGTGAACAGCAATCTATTGAAAATATCAGCTAAAGCATAAAGAAAATGTCCTTCTGACAGCGTCTTTACATCCATTTTGACCTCCCAGCACCCATACCGTAAGTACACGATTAGATGCGCAAAAAAAAAAAAAAAATAAATAAAAAAGCGACTGGTGTGACCGTGCATTTTCATGGCAGTTCATTTGTTTGTAACTCACTTTATTTTATATAGTGTTTCTGTTGCTGCTAATTCAACATATTTATTCATCTCATTATTGATCATCATCTTCAGGTCAAACTGAACAGCAGATTGTTTTCTCAACCCAATGCTGATCACTGGAGTTTATCTGCAGTTTGTCAGAAGAGCAAGGAAAGGACTCTCAGTCTGAGATGAGTCTCTCACAGAAACAGAGGTAACACTGAGTCTGTTTTTAGATAATTATTTTAAACACTTTCTGTGGAAAAAAAAGAACACCATGTTTGTATGTTGCTAGAATTATCTGTGCTGTTAACCTGTTAGAACCTGTAGAAATGACATCAACAGATCGTCCAAAATGTATCATAAAATTTGATTGCATTACATGTTTGAGGTTGCATATTTAGTGGGTATTAAATGTCATTAAGGGGCAAACTAGATATAATTTAAATTGATAAAGATGAATATCTACATCAGACTCTTAAAGTGTAAGTTTGTGGGTTTTTTAAAGGGAAATGTAAAAGATTTTTTTCTCTTTCCCAGACTCAATCACTGTTCAATGTACACATTCATTGTTCATTATATTCATTGCTATAGATACAAGATGCTGTTTTTGTTTTAGTATTTTCTCTTCTGTCAGTGGGGTCAACAGAGTTTGTTTACTCAACGGTTTTAATATGGTTGCACTATAACACAGTTTTTGAGTCAGTTGTGTTTTTTAGTGAAGTAGAAATTGTGCAGGATGAGAAAGCAGCGCTTCACTTGACTGTTAGATGATTCCTTTATAGCATGTCTGATGAGTTAGTGAATTAGTTTGTGTTAAACGGGACTAAACAAACTCCCATTTGGCACATAAAATCTCTTCAAATGAGACTGAAGGATCTCCTATAGTTTTCCTCTGTTCTTTGTGTCATTAGTGTAAGATCAGGCTCACATGTGTCCAGCTCTGTGTCTGTGAAGAGTGACTGCTCAAAAGATGGTGTGCCACCGGACTTAAGTGAGAAAAAAACATCATCTACCAAAAGGTATTTAATGTTTTTCTTATTGTTGGTTGCACATGGACTGCAAGAAAATATTTTATTGAATATTTGAGGAGCTCTTTTCCAAAACGCTATAAATCCATTTTGATTAATTTGAGTAAAAATGTGTTTTCTTCACCAAGAAAGTGGCAAGATGAAAACCACTATTTTCTGTTTTAAACTTTCACATAGCATCTTTAGGTTATAATAACATAAAAAATTCAAATCTAGATTTTGATTTTTCAAAGATTTATTATAAAAACAGATTATTTTTTCCCAAAATGCAATAAATCCATTAGGGGTCTAGGCTTACATTTCTTTTAGAGAAAGTATAAGTGATGGAAAGAGATGGCATAAGTGGAATCAAATTCATAAACTCTTGTTGAGATTAATGTTTTAAATATACAATTTTTAACATAGAAATATTAAATGATTTTAATAACTAAAAAGAAGATAAAAATGAAATACTGCCAGTAGGTGGATATGATTTCTGAATCATATCATTCATTTGATTCGTTCGAACGGCTGATTCATTCAGGAATAAAGCAAGTGACTCTGTTTATGAATGAGTAATTGATTCATTGACTTACTAGAAAATGCGAAACAGCGCTGTATTTGAATGGAGATGCGCTGGGGCTCAGCTGTGACTTTGTTTCAAACTATTTTTGAAGATGAGATGAGCAAAATCAGGCAATAGTGTTATAGTCAGACAATGTAAGTCACTTAATATTAACTTCTTGTTTATTTAACTGTTGTATTAAATCAATGTCTCATTTACAAACTCCCTTAAAAATCATTAAAAGCTGTCAGTCATCTTAGTTCATCGCGATCTCACAAAATTATAATCAACCAAACTCTCTACACTGCACAATCAATCTCTCATTTACACTCTCTCTACACTTTGTTTATGAAAGGATTGGTCAAATATGTCTGTGATACATTACTCAGCATTGAAAACTAGGATGCGGGGTGTATTCAAAGCGGCGCCTTTACTGTTTATAATGCGTGAAATGCTGCGCTGTGATTGGTTGAGCGGATGTATCGCATTTTGCAGAAAGGAGAGACTGGCGTTTGTCACGGTTTGGAAAAAAAGGGAGAAAACATGACAGAATAACACGGCGGTCATCGTAAAAAATGGCATTTATCGCGTTTTGGAAAAGAGCTCTTGATTTATCATGAATCTGTACTGTGTAAACATTTATCAGCGTTTTCATTAAGATGTTAAGAGCAACAGCAAAGAAGATTAAAATGAGACCTAATTTTTACCTAAATTTATACTGAAATAGATCCTATACTTTAACGGTGTGAACTTAAACAGCTTTTGTTCTCTGTCTTTGTTAAAAAAAAAAAAAATATATATATATATATATATATATATATATATTTCTCTAATTCTCTAATAATTTCCCTAAAAATGCAGTACTTCATTTTGTTCACTAATAGGGTTCAATATGAGACGTTAGATTCAGACGTCCAGACTCACAGGAAACACAAGAATTTCAAAGACAATCTCCTGTGGATCTTCAGGGTAGGAAAACACAATACTTAATTTCAATAATGTTTACATTTATAACAAACAAATAGTTTACTGAACAACACTTGAAAGAATATTCAGTAGAAATTTGATTTCTGTTTTATCTTGATCATTCATGTTTACTATTAGAAACACAGAAAATGAATTTCTCTTTTATTTTAGGATCTTGAAAGCAAAGTAATGACATTTATGAAGAATGAGCTGGAAAAGTTTAAGAAAATATTACAAGAAGAAGACTTACAATACTTTGTGAAGGATTTTAATGAGAACAGATGCAGCATCAAAGAAGCAGCTCTTGATCTCACACTCTACTTCCTGAGAGAGATGAAGCAAGATGAAGCTGCTGATACTTTAGAAGGTAAGAGACTCTTGATCATCTGTCACATTGTCACTTATAAATGTAATGGAGAAAATAGTAAACTAAAATGCTAAAACAAAAATCTGTTTCTTTTTTTGTCCCTGTGTTTAGATGAGCTGATCTTCATTCATCAGCTAAAATGTAGCTTAAAGGAAAAATATCAATGTGTGTTTGAAGGAATTGCAAAGCAAGGTGACTCTACACTTCTGAATAACATCTACACAGATCTCTATATCACTCAGGGTTGTAGTGAACAGGTCAATACTGAACATGAGGTAAGACAGATTGAAGTTACTTCCAGGCGTCATGAATCACAAGACATACAGGTTGAATGCAAAAATTTGTTTGAAGCACCTGAACAAGACAAGCAGATCAGAACTGTACTGACAAAAGGAGTTGCTGGCATCGGAAAATCAGTCTCTGTACAGAAGTTTGTTCTGGATTGGGCCGAAGGAAAAGAAAATCAAGATATCAGCTTCATATTTCCTCTTCCATTCAGAGAGATGAACTTAAAGGATCAAGAAAAACTAAGTTTGATGGAGCTTATAACTCAGTTTTTCCCTGAGACTAAAGGACTGAACCTTACAAGAAGGAACCAAAAAGTTCTGTTCATTCTTGATGGTTTGGATGAATTTCGTCTTCCTTTAAACTTTAAGGAAAATGAGACATTGCATGATGTGTCTTCACCAGCCTCTCTGGATGTTCTCCTAACAAACCTCATCAAGGGAAATCTGCTTCCTTCTGCTCTCATCTGGATCACCACCAGACCAGCAGCTGCCGGTAAGATTCCTCCTGACTGTATCGACCGTCTGACAGAGATACGAGGATTCAGTGATGCACAAAAGGAGGAGTACTTCAGAAAAAGAGTCACAGATGAGAATCTGGCCAAAGAAATCATTGATCATGTTAAACAATCAAAGAGTCTTTTTATCATGTGCCACATCCCAGTCTTCTGCTGGATTTCAGCCACTGTTCTCCAGAACATTTTAGAGGCGAAAAGAAATAATGTTGTGAAAAATAATCAGACTGATGACAAATCCAAAATACTACAGGAATCAAATACTGAAGACACTCCAAAGACTCTGACACAAATGTACATGCACTTTCTCAGATTTCAGATCCTGCAGAGCAGACGAAAGTATGATGGAGAATATACACCAGATGTTTCCTGGGATAAAGATGCCATCCTTTCACTGGGGAAACTGGCATTTCATCAGCTGGAAAGAAGCAATGTGATCTTCTATGACACAGACCTGGAAGCCTGTGGTATTGATGTCTATAAAGCATCAGTGTATTCAGGCATGTGTACCCAGATCTTTAAGGAGGAAACAGGGATCGTTCTTGGTACCATGTACTGCTTCGTTCACTTGAGCATTCAAGAGTTTATTGCAGCCCTTTATGCTCATCTGTTTCTAGACATAAAGAAGAGAAGTATATTTGTTCATGAGTCTACAGAACAGGAAAACAAAAGTGAAACCATGATTGATTTGCTCAAGACTGCAGTGGACAAGGCACTAGAGAGTGATAATGGACACCTGGATCTTTTCCTTCGCTTCCTCCTTGGTTTGTCACTCCAGTCCAATCAGCGACTCTTACAGGGTCTGTTGACACAGCAGGATGGAAATGACCAAATCAAACAGGAAATAGTTCAGTACATCAAGCAGAAATTTGAAGCTAATCTGTCTCCAGAGAGATCCATCAATCTGTTCTACTGTCTGAATGAACTGAACGACCAAACTCTGGTAAAAGACATTCAGACCCACCTTAGCAAAGGAAGTCTCTCATCTGCTGATCTTTCACCTGCCCAGTGGTCTGCTTTGGCCTTTGTGTTGTTGACATCAGAGGAGGAGCTGGAGGAGTTTGAGCTTCAGAAATTCAAGAAATCAGACGAGTGTCTCATTAGATTATTGGCAGTCATCAAAACCTCCAAAAGAGCTCTGTGAGTTAATAATTTTTTGCTTTAATCTGAAAAAAAAAAAAAAAAACACATCTATATAGGGTTCCCATGCACCCTGGAAAAGCTTGCAAATTAATTACTGATTTTGTAGTCCTGGAAAATGCATGAGAAATTAGGGAAATATTTTTTATATTTTTATATTTCTCTAATGGAAAATCTGGAAAATGATAAAACAAATGTTCTTGTGTTTTTCTTTAGATGAGAATGAAGTGTTTTGTTCTTCTTGAAACATGTTAGTAGCAGAAAGTGCTTTGTTCAGGGATGCTGAGGTTTGACATTTTAAATGATGATGTTTAGTCCATCAAATTTCCACTCAAATGTTTGTAGTAAATGTCAGCAGATAATCAGCTAACTAGTGATTGTGATTTATTTTAATGTATAATTCCAGGCTTTCTGCCGTACCAGTAGTACCAAATACTGGCTCAATGTGGTACCCGTTAATAGGCAGCTGCTTTCAAACATTCCTGTGTATATACATATATATTTTTTTTTTGTCAGCACTCTGTAAAGAGCATTGTGTTTTTACATGTTTTTACAGCATTGTGCATTGTAGCCAGTGTTGAGAACCTGATCACAATGGTTAAGGTGTTTAATTAGAATCGCTCAGTAATGCTTTTCCTTGAAACCATGGAACTAGCACTTTCAAATGTATAATTCATTGTAATTATAGGCAAGGCAAGTTTATTTATATAGCACATTTCATACACAAAGGTAATTCAAAGTGCTTTACATAAAAGGAAGTAGAATAATCATAAAAACAATAATAATAATAAAAACAATAATTCACAAAGAGGCAGTAAAATAATCATAAAAACAATAATCACAAAAATAAAACTTTTAAAATGTTTTAGAAATTGATTTAAAATAAAATTTATGACGGTTAAAAATGGAAAAGGATTATACATAGTGCAAGTAGTTCAGACGTAGCACAGTGCTCATTCATTAAATGCACAGCTAAACAGATGAGTTTTGAGTCTAGATTTAAATGTAGCTAATGTTTTAGCACATTTGATCTCTTCTGGAAGCTGATTCCAACTGCGGGCAGCATAATAGCTAAAAGCAGATTCCCCTTGTTTTGTGTGAACCCTTGGTATTTCTAACTGACTCAATCCTAATGATCTGAGTGGTCTGTTAGGTTTATAGATGAATAGATGAAAAATAAATGTATTAATTGTATTTAGCAAATGTATTCAATCCAATTATTTTTTTAATCTTATTTCCCTCGTAGGCTAAATGATTGTGGCTTAACAGACAAAAGCTGTTCAGCTCTGGCTACAGTTCTTGGATCAGATACCAGTCTGAAAGAGCTGAACATGAGCAATAATAATCTGCAGGATTCAGGAGTGAAGCTGCTCTACACTGGACTGGAAAATATGAAGTGTCATTTGGAGATACTGAGGTAAGTTGTGTGACAACAGACAAAATTGAGCTCAACAAAAAAATATAAGGTGAAAACTAGATTTAGAATTTTTTTTTTTTTTTATTCAGTTAAAATCAGTTCAATGTCGATTGAGTTTGATTCAGTAAATATGTAAAGTCCAGGGGCGTCACTAGGGCTAATCATTCGGGGCTCGAGCCCCGAAAGATTTTTCTCTAGCCCCGAATGTTTTTGTATCACCCTAAGAATTCATGGACTTTGTCAAAGTTTGAATGAACTAATCAAAAGTCGGTCATTACACTTAAGTCAAATCGCGATATGGACTAGTATCTGGAAATATTAAACCGCAAAATACCATTTAAATATGAACCCTGCACGATTTTCGTGTCTCTTTATGAATGAATGGTGAAGCACACACGGTTTCCTTTACTAGTCTACACACATTGAAGCGCGCGTGACGCTCCCGGTGATTTCAGCATCTGCCATAAAAATGCATGAACAACATCTCCAGAACTGCTCTGAGAGTACTTTGTGCACATTTTACGGTTTCATTTGAGTAAAGCTAGGGTCATATACTCTCAGAAATGTAAAAGTATTTACGGCAACCCGTCAAAATAAAAGTTCGGTTTAGCTTGTAGACATTGTGCCAGATATATAGATTACTATCTACTATTACTATCATTCAGTAGAATATAGGTACCTACAGTACTACTAGTACTACTACTGCTACTGTTGAAAAATTAATAAAACTTTGTTACACAATATTTCTTCCATCTTTTAAATTTTAATAGTAGGCTACATCTCCTTTATTTGCCAGAAATAAAATGTAATTTTCATTAAAAGATAAATTAATATTTTATGCCTTTTATTTCATAACCAGAAAAGTTTAAATACACAACACAGAATTTTTAAAAGGCTGTTGTAGAAATAAATACAAGGTTTTTTTTAAATGCATAAATAGACATGCTAAAACAAATCTGGTAACAACAAAACATAAGGTAAGAAAAAATAAAACATTTTATAGGCCCTAAGCGTAACTTAACTTTTGATAAGTCGACGTTACATTGTAGAAGATTCATTGTTTTAATTAATTAGATCTTTTACTTAATGTTTTTTTTTTTTTTTTTTTTTTTTTTTTTAATTAATTAATTAATTAAAAAGGAGTCCAGAAAAATTAAAACAGAAAAAACAGAATTTGGAAAAAATAAAATGGAATTTGGTCAAAAAAATAATAATCATACAAAAAAAATAAAAATAATAATAATAATAATAAAATAATAAATAAATAAATAAATAAATAATGCTATTTGCAGTGATTACTATTTACTATTTTTCATAGTGTAACAACGTTGTTTTGTGCCACTGCTTTGGCAAAGTATCTGTCAAATGTACTAAAATCGAAAGCATGACTTTGCTCACATGATCAGTTCATGATCCAATGTTTTCAGAGTATCTAGAAGGATCCATGTTCACCCACATGTGTCTAGCAAAATCTTTTGAGTTGAGTATGATGTGAGCTCCCATCCACCACCACTAGCCCCTGATGTTTTGGCACCAGCCCCGAATGTTTTCAAATCCTAGAAACGCCCCTGGTAAAGTCCATCAATTTAAGAGTGAGTTCAATTCATTTATAAAGCAGCTGTGGAGTAAACAGTGATGTCATCATCAGCTCAGTTCAGTTCTTGTCCAATCATTTCAATTTTAGTTTTTTCAAAGTTTTAATTGTCTTTCTTGTCCTCTACAAATTATTTTCCTAATTATAATTGTTCATTATGAAATACTCTTTAACATGTTGTTTATTTGGCTCTATCTACAGTATATCTACAAAAAACCTGGCATAGAGTTACATGCTATATGTGGGACAAATGAAACTATTTTAAAATACTAAAATCACCTTGAAGGTACTATTATGTACTGTTTAGGGGTAGGTAAAGTACAAAAATGTACCTTTTCACTTTTGTACCTTAGGGTACCGCCCCAGCGACAGAACTGTACCTTTTTTCTGAGAGTGTAGTTAGACGTGGACCAGCTGATAATCCGCTGATGCAAGTTTAAATGACCTGACCTGCCAGTAGTGTTGTCACGGTACCAAAATTTCAGTATTTGGTACCAATACCAGTGAAAATCCACGGTTCTCGGTACCAATTTCGGTAAATCAAAACACAAAAACATGAATTGAACAACACACTATTTTTACTAATAACAAACAAAAATAAAACATAAAGTTTTGGCTTGGAAGCTGGTATTTTGGGTTGAGGTGATGAAGCATTTGCTGGAATCCCCATTTTTCACTGTATAAACTGGCACTTGATCCATACATGTGAATTCAGCAACAGCTCGGTTCAGTTTTCTTGCCACGGGTGAGTTTTTGTCGTACTTCTGCTGCTGAAAAGCATCTGGAACCGTTGTCTGCTTAGGAGTTTGCTTTGGTTCGTGGTCTTCTTCAGCCTGCAGCTGTAAAAGGAAAATATAGAGTCTGACCAAATGCAACATTAGATTGACACCAGCTAAATAGAACTTTATATATAATATAACTTTTCAGTAAATAACAAACCTCAGCTTTTATAATAAATTTCGATAAGATTACTTATATTAATGTTACACAGATGGAAACTGTAGTATTAAAAACACTTTACAAAAGGATTCCTTTTAACATGACTTAATAAACAAGTGTTACATATCTGTTGACATTATTTAACGCACAATGAACAAACATGAACGATCAAGTGCTTGTATAAAATAACATTCACACACATTAATTAATGTTCACTCACTGTAACTTGATGTTAGATCATATATTAAGTCATGTTAATGAATGGTATCTTTTACCAAACTCTACAGGACTGTATTTGACTGTACTTTTATTTAATCAAACTGCGCAAACTATATTTCATAGCCTAGAACTGCTTTTCTAATGGACCGATTTTGAGGCTATAAACATTAACCATACATTTGTACATTTGTTCTCTAACACACACATTTTAGCTACACGGGTCATTTAAAAGCCTCAGGTGTGTAAAAATAGTACACTATCATGCCATTTATTTATTTTTATATATATATATATATATATATATATATATATATATATATATATATAGAGAGAGAGAGAGAGAGAGAGAGAGAGAGAGAGAGAGAGAGAGAGAGAGAGAGAGAGAGAGAGAGAGAGTCTGACAACAGCCAGTGCTCCACTCTGAGATCTGATCTCACCATCATCCAGTCTGTCTCTGGAATGACATGAAGAAACAGAACAAACTGAGACAGAGTAAATCCAGAAGAACTGTGGCAACGTCTCCAAGATGCTTCAAGAGACCTACCTGGAAAGCTACCTGAAAAACTCTGCACAAGTGCACATAGGGCAAAAGATGCTTTAAATGCAAAGGATGGTCACATCACACATTTATTTTAGATAATAGAAGTTCACTGATAAAGAAAATCTATTTATGACATTGTTTTTGACAGCATCCTCATTTTATGTGCCTAACTGCCTAAAATTTTAACAGTACTGTAGTTTTGTAGGTGTAGGTCTCTTAAAGCATCTTGGAGATGTTGCCACAGTTCTTCTGGATTTAGTCTGTCTCCGTTTTTTCTGTTTCTTAAGACAGACTGGATTGAATGATGGAGAGATCAGATCTCTGTTTGCACAAGGAGTCTGACAACAGCCTGTGCTCCACACAAAAATCTCACTGGATTATTATAATTAATGGCAAAATGAATGTTTAGAAATGTAAACTGATATTTCCTACTGACACACTACAGCAAAAGACCGACTTTAACTGACTTTAAACCATTTTTTAGCTGATGAAAATACTAGTGGCCTAAGACTATTGCACAGTACTGTATATATAATTTTTAAAAAAAGCTTATAGGAGCATTAAACGCTTAATAAAGAAGTTTATTTTAATACTCGCGTTAGCATTAGCCGCGCTTGTGCTAACGATTAACTAAGCAAATGGCGATGTTTATTTTGACAACACTACCTGCCAGAAATACTACACTTGTTATTTACTGCATTGTTTTTGGATCATTTTAGAAAAAATATCAAACATGTTTTTGAAAGTCTGTTTTGCTGCTGTTTTTTAAATAACCACATCATCTGCATCTCTTGTAGTGCTTCACATCTTTAGCGGCATAGAGAAGCAACACACATGGAGCAGAAATGGCTTTAATGAAGCATGTTTGGCTCTAGATGAAAAGATATTAGCTGATCAGAGAGGGGGCCTGATGCAATTTTACTGAGGGTGAACTCTTCAGTCACTTTTGTCCAAAATATTATATTTTGAAAATTGTAGCTTCATTGGAATGGGACAAAACTGTTTATAGCATTTACAGCACACCAAAAAATGATGCCATGAATCAAAAAGTGGTTGTAAAAAAACTAATAAATAAATAACAAATAGTCACACGTGTAGTCCTCATGGATAAAAATGACCACCATCAAAAATTTAAAAAATATAGAAAAAATGTACAATGTAACAATTAATGTTAGTAGCAGAAAGTGTTTTGTTCAGGGATGCTGAGGTTTGACGTGAGAAAAGTATTTTGAATGATGATGGTTAGTCCATCAAATGTCCTCTCAAATGTTTGCAGTAAATGTCAACAGATAATCAGCTAGTGATTTTGATGTATTTTGATGTATGATTCCAGCCTTTCTGCAGTACCAGTAGTACCAAATACTGGGTCAATGTGGTACCCGCTGATAGGCAGCTGCTTTCAAACATTCCTGTGCATATTTTTTTTGTGAGCACTCTGTAAAGAGCATTGTGTTTTTACAAGTTTTACAGCATTGCAGCCAATGTTGAGAACCTGATCACAATGGTTAAGATTTTTATTCAGTTTTAATTCGCTCAGTAATGCTTTTCATTGAAACCATGGATCTAGTACTTTCAAATGTATAATTCATTGTAATTAAAGCTATAGATTAACTAATATATTTATTATGTGTGTTTAGCAGAGGTGGGACCAAGTCATTGATTTGCAAGTAAGCAGTAAGTCTCAAGTCTTTGCATTCAAGTCTTGAGTCAAGTTCCAAGTCAAGACGGGCAAGTCCAAGTCGAGTTGCAAGTCATTAGTGCTGTTTGCCCAAATTAATTTGTCTGTACTAATTACTACAGTAAATTTAAAATAAAAAAATAGTCTATAGTAAGCATAATTTTAACTATATAATAATTAGTGGCGTTTAATTGAGAAATGAATAAGTGAAATGAATAATTTATTTTAAGTCTCATTTAAGTTTCATTTATTAATGATTCAGTGATTTTAATGAATCAACTGAGTCAAATATTTAATAACTTGTTAATACGTGCTAAATGTACATGCGCTGATTTATCGCCACCTACTGACGTAGGTCTACAGACATAAACATTTATTTTTTTTTATTGACATGATTGACAGGTGTTATTTAGAATATTTACAAAACATTTATGCTACTTTAAGTCCTAAACTGATACGTTGATACAGAACGTTAATTACTGGGCAAAGAGATACATGAAATGAAGCAGAAAAGTAAATATATAAGAATAGTTATAATGTATATAAATGTTAAAAAATCAGTGAATGGATTTAAAAGATGGATTGGATGTGTTTTCTTATAGTTCTGTAATATTTTATGTTCATATATAGGCTATTCCTTCAACAAATATTGATGATAACAAATTATTCAAATTGCATGTGCAATAATAGCCATAATCTATTTTAGTCTTTGTTATTCTTCATTCAAAATAAAATTTTAATATTGTAATAATTCTAGGGGTTGAGTTAATATGTCGACTTTGCCACAAGTAGCCATGAACGTCTGGCACCACACCTTTCAGGGTTTAAGAAATGAGGCATGCAAAATTATTCCCGGTAAAACTGTAGCTATTCAGACAAATATGTGTAAGTAAATGTATTTTCTGTTTTAAACAAATTGTTTCTGTCGGATATACAACACGTGAATTCATCAATTTCTTTTGAAATCAATCAATCAATCAGTCAATCACGTTTATTTATTCAGCGCTTTTTAACAAAACAGGTTGTGTCAAAGCAACTTTACAGTATTAAATAGGGCAATAGTGTGTCAATAATGCAAAAGTTCCATGTTGCAGCAAAGTCAGATTGCAGAGGACTCTTCTGGTTCCTGTGGTCTTGCTCCGACGGCTGTCTAGGTGATAAGTTCCTCATTGATGATCCGTCTCTGGGGCTCATCTAGTTGACATGGTCCCTGCTGACATTCAGGGCTGTAGAGGTCTTCTCTAGGTGCTGATCCACCATCTGGGCTGGGTACGGACTGGATCTGGTGGTTACGGTGACCTCGGAATAAGAAAGAAACAGAGTAATATTAGCGTAAATGCCATTCTTCTTACGATGCAACAAGTACATCAGGTGTTATGGGAAGTGTTCCCGGTTCCGGTTGACCTAATTAATGCAGCCTAACAATCCTTTACAACTTCAATTTAAACTGACAGAGTGTGTCTGCTTCCTGAACAGTGCTAGGTAGATTGAAAGTGAGTGGCTGATAAACAGGAAGAATTGAGCGACCTTAATATGTAGGCTACATACAAACTTTTGATGTGCAAGAAAAATCTAATTATGTTTGAAAGGTTTTACCTATTATTAGGTTACTGCTGTTTCAATATACATCATATACATGTTTATTCTTCATCTTCTTATTATTATTGTAAGTGGTTTATAGTGATTATGTGCATTTTAAATGTCTAAAACATTAAATATCCTAAACATGTGGATGAAAACACTAACAAGCGTCACTTAGTGAGTCTGGCTCAGTGCCAAAAGCTGTGCTAATCATGCCAGTGTGATCATGCGCTTTAGTAACCAGCCTATATTGATCAGAACAGGTTTTTTTTTTTTTTTTTAATCAGATAGAAGGCAGGCCATGATGACAGGGCTCAAGTTCAAATCAAGTCTCGAGTCATTGTTGTCTTAAGTCGAGTCGCAAGTCTTTTATTATGTCAAGTCAAGTCACAAGTCCTCAAATTTTGGACTTGAGTAATGTGACTTGAGTCTACAGCTCTGGTATTTAGCAAATTGATTCAATCTAATTATTCTGTAATCTTATTTCCCTCGTAGGCTAAATGATTGTGGCTTAACAGACAAAAGCTGTTCAGCTCTGACTACAGTTCTTGGATCAGATACCAGTCTGAAAGAGCTGACCATGAGCAATAATAATCTGCAGGATTCAGGAGTGAAGCTGCTTTGCCATGGACTGGAAAATATAAAGTGTCGTTTGAAGATACTGAGGTAAGTTGTGTAACAACAGACAAAATTGAGCTCAACAAAAACATAAGGTGAAAATTAGACTTAGATAATGAACATGTCTGTATGTTGTGCTTTTATATTTATGCCTGCCATAGTGTTTTTTTTTTTTTCTGATTTGGTCTGTCATTGACACTGTCCTAAGCCGACGCATTGTGCTATACCGTTGTATTTGGTTATGTTCAAGGTAGGGATAACTTGACATACATTTGATGGTTCATTTGTATCTGTGATGAAGCATATCTGTTTGTGTATATAATTGGATATCAAAAGCTAAGACGAGATGTTTTCAGGCTATTATTATTTTTAAGTTTTTGCATTACATTTACTGATAAAATATACTGTATGGGAGTTCAGGGTTTTCGTCTTGAAGTCTGGACCATTTTTATACTTTGCTTAAAATAAGTATCTTCTAAAACTAACAAACAACATGCATGATGAAAATGCTCTCTCATGATGAACAGAAAAAAGTTAACTAGTGGAGTCAAGACACATTTGTTATCACTTTATACGATACAGATCATTTCGTTTCATTTCATTTTCATTTTTATTTCTAGCAAAACATAATTTAAAACAAACAAATACACATATGTGTGTTGCCGTGCCAACAAAAACATCCCAAAAACTTCATGCATTACAGAAAAATGTTCGAAAAGGAGTGGGATGAAGCTAAAGCTTATTTTTTCCACCCCCTATACAATTCCAAAACGTTCCCTTATGTCTTTTATTTATACCAATATCTTTGAAAGAGAACAATTCCACAAAAAACTAAACACCAACCAAATACTTTCTTCCCAAAACAACCAATCACCCATTCTCATACAATCCACCTTTTAACCCCCGCAACCCTCACAATCACCTGTATATATCCACATATCCTTTAAGTAAAATGGCTTTATACCATGTCTTAAACTGTTTAATATTTATACATTGCTTTAACACATGCTCCAAACCATTCCACAGCTGCACCCCACAGACAGAGATACACATACTTTTTAAAGTTGTTCTTATTTTTAAAGTTTAACTTCCCTCAAATTATACCCACCCTGCCTTTCCAAGAACATTTTTGTAAGTTTCCCGGAAGTAACATATTTCTTGCTTTGAACATAACGTGTGCAGTTTTAAATTTAACCAAATCAATAAACTTCAGTATATCTGACTTTAAAAATAATACATTTGTCTGTTCCAGATATCCCCCATTATTAATAATTCTGATTGCTCTCTTTTGTAATATACATATCGATTGTAAATTGCTTTTGTAGGTATTTCCCCAGATCTCTACACAAGAACTCAAATACGGTAATATAAATGTATTATACGAAATATGCATTGATCTATTGTCCAAAATATATCTTGCTTTATTCAAAATAGCTATAGTCTTAGCCAGTTTTGCTTTAACATACTTTATTTGAGGTTTCCAACATAACTTATAATCTAAAATTACACCAAGAAATGCATTTTCATATACTCTTTCTATATTTGTATCAATTTTCAATTCAGTTTGAGAATTTGTTTTATATCTTCCAAATAACATAATCTTAGTTTTACTTATATTTAATAACAGTTTATTTACATCAAACCAATGTTTTAATGTATTCATTTTAATTGTCATCACCTTCAAAAGCTGTTGTAAATTATCACCAGAACAAAATATTTGTATCATCTGCAAATAAAATACATTTTAGTATATTTGATACTCTACACATATCATTAATATACATTATAAACAGTTTTGGACCTAAAACTGATCCTTGAGGTACACCACAAGTTATGTTCATATATACAGATTTATGTTCACCAATTTCTACAAACTGTTTCCTGTTTGTCAGATAACTACTCACCCAGTCCAAACCCACCCCTCTAATACCATATCTCTCTAGTTTTTGTAATAAAATATTGTGATTTATGGTATCAAAAGCTTTCTTTAAATCTATGAAAATTCCTACTACATGTTTATTTTTATCTATACCATTTGTAATTTCCTCAATTAATTCCATTAGTGCTAAAGTTGTTGATCTATTTGTCCGAAATCTATATTGACTATCAACTAGAAGATTATGTGTTTCAATAAAATTATCAAGTCTTTCTATAAAAAGTTTTTCAAGAACTTTGGAGAACTGGGGAGTATAGAAACAGGTCTATAATTTGTAAAGTAATGTCTATCCCCATTTTTATATAATGGTGTAATTTTTGCAACTTTCATTTTATTTGGAAATTTACCAGATTGAAAAGACAAATGAAAGATGTAAGTTAATGGATCCACAATCTCTTCAATAACTTTTTTTTATTATAATCATATCAATATTATTCCAGTCAAGAAAGGATTTACTTTTACATTTTCTTACACTATCTATTATCTCCTCTCGATCCACTGCTCTAAGAAAAATAGAGCTTGAATTTTGATCCAAACAAAATCATCCACCTCTTCTATTGTTTCTGAGTCATCAATTGTTTTTACCAAATCTGGTCCCACGTTTACAAAGAATTTATTGAATCCATTAACCACATCTTCTCTATTATTTATTATGCTATCATTATCAATATAATACTCTGGGTAACATATATTATTCTCGACTCCATTTCTAATGATATTATTTAATACATTCCATAAACCTTTCATATTATTTTTATTATAATCTAATTTTTTATTATAGTATTCCTTCTTACATAATAATATTAATTAATTTATTTTAATACTTGTTATATTTATTCTCTGCTTCTGGAGTACGAGTGTTGATGAATTGTCTTTAAAGTGTATTTTTCTTCTTACAAGCATTTAATAAACCCTTTGTAATCCATGGACTATTTCTTTGCCTTTTTGTATCAATGTATTGTTTAACAGGACATTTTTTTCATACAATGATGTAAAAATCTTTAAGAATCCATTATATGCTTTATCAACATCATCTTCTTCGTATACTATTTTCCAATTTTGTCTAAGTAATTCCTTCTTAAATGCATTTATATTTTCTAAGGATCTTATTCTTTTATATTTGAACTTATTTTTTTCTTTAAGATTCCTATGCTTACAGTGGTAGACAATAAAAACAGGTAAATGATCACTAATATTACTATATAGTAACCCACTTTCTATGTTATTTTCCATAATATTTGTAAATATATTGTCTATCAATGTAGCACTATGACATGTGATTCTACTTGGTCTGGTGATTGTTGGATATAAACCCATACTATACATTATATTTATAAAATCTTCTGTCCTTTTATGCATTTTTGGATTCAGTAAATCGATGTTAAAATCTCCACATATAAACGCAGTCTTTTGTACTGCTTTTGTAAACATTTTTTCTATCCACTCATTAAATATTTCAATATTTGAACCAGGAGTTATATATGTATACAACTAGAGCCCGACCGATTTATCGGCAGGCCGATATTAGGCATTTTCCAAACTATCGGTATCGGCATTTACAATGGCCGATAAATGAATATTTCAAAAATAAAATAAAAACGGACGAAACACCCTTCAACCATGTCATGAGTGTTGGCGTTGTATAGTTTGTCCACCAGAGGGCACTCTACACCGTCCCTGTTGGCAACACTTGTGTATAACGTGCCACACGTCCTGCAACCTGCTGATCCAGCCAGAGTCAGGCAGAGAGAACCAGTTATCCGCGAGTGAGATCATCCGTGAAGTGTGTTCATGGTGAGTTGGTCAGAAGACATACATTGCTTGAATAACAATTAAAAGAACACCATAGACATCACGATGCTGAGCCGGCATGGTGATCCTCCGCCCCGCCCCCGCCGCAGCAGCAACCCGCTCGCAACCCGCAGTGATGATGACACTGGCAATGAGCTGTATTCCGCGGGATGGTTAATCTGCGCGACCTCAAAATATATTTGGAAGCATTTGTGCGAGTGCAAGAAATTGTTGTGGTGCAACTTGTTTCCATTTCTTTACAAAACTTTCGCTAGCCGAACTACTGCCCAGACTGCTGTAAGCTGATACAGTGACAGTTTCGCCGTTTTCTCCAACATTACACAACTAATTTAACTCGATCTGTACATTCTTAACTTTAATGCAGAATTTAGATAGTAGCCGTCAATCACTCCCTGTCACTGACACTGCGCTCCGCTGAAACTCGGAACCGGCTGCTTTTTTTCTCTCTCTCAACTAAACTCTGTTCCTGATTTGTACAGACTACATTGGAATTAGGGATGTGTGATATGGCGATTTTTGATTGTGGACAAATAAAATGTCCCCACACTCTGCTTTTGAAGAAATATACTATATTTCGTGCTACAGCGCACATTCTGTCAGACGCAATTCTGGCGCCTCCGTCTCAATATACTGTACAACGCGGCATACATTCACATCAAATGATGACTCAGCTTCAGAGTTTAACTCACGCAGGGGCGTAATTTCCACTGGGGACACACTTTTCAAAATCCCCCCCTACTTTCAAATTGTTTTGTTAAATTAATGTCTTGTGTTGTAGAATGCACGCTCAGCACCGCCGAGAGTTTAGCGCCATCGTTAAAACGAAACCGAAAGTAAAACACGCGCGCGCATTCAAAAGCAATTTTGATACCCCACCTTTCCCCAATGTGCGCAAATTAGGCTATATAACATATCTAGGCTGTAGGCTATAGGTTGTGTAGTTGTATTTAATGCAACCTTAATATTAATTTGGTGCTCCTAACTTTTTGTAGTTGGGAGCACCAGTGCTACCAAGTAAAAAAGTTCATTTCGAGCCCTGAAAGACCATGCGGGTCAGGTAGTGGAAACGGTAGGCTACGGTTAATTAATTCGTTATGAATTAATCATTTAACAACAACCCCCCCCCCCCCCCCCCCCAGGTGCAGGTAAAGGGATAAGCAAGCTGACATTGTAATTATAAGGTAGCTGTTATTTATCAGAACTTAACAGAATTTGTCTCCAGTCCTATTCAAAGTTATATTTATGAAGCTTACCAAGTCTTTTAAAACTGGTAACTTTGATTTGGTTGTTGTTGTTTTTGTGTTTTTGTTCAAAGGACTTTACATTTCATATCTTAAGTTTGTATTTTTATACATTTTATTTATCAGAACTTTAATATATTTTGATGTTCCTCTGTTCTGTTGTGACAATAAAAGAAACAAGTTTCTTTTTAAAATGCATTATCATATTATGTTAGTTAAAACTCATAAATAACTACAAATAACTAATGTTAGGGAAATCTGTTAATGTTTTGTTGCGCGTTTCCTAAATTAAATAAAAAAAAAAAAAAAAAAATCGGCCGATATATCGGAATATTGGATTTTAAAACCAATAAATATTTGTATCGGTATCGGCCTTCAAAATCCTTTATCGGTCGGGCTCTATATACAACTCACTATAATATTTGTTGTCCTTTCCATACAAATTTCAACAGTAATAAATTCCAACAAATCATCAGTGACTTCTGTCATGTTCTCCACCACCTTATACTTCACTCTATTGTCCACATATATCATCACTCCTCCTCCACTTCTGTTCATTCTGTTTTTATAATTTAATTCATAACCATCAATCACAAAATCCACACCTTTCTCAATATTAATCCAAGTCTCTGATATTGCTATGATATTGAAATGATTCTTAAATTGTCTCAAATATTCTATAATACTCTGGAAGTTGGCATATAAACTTCTATTATTAAAGTGGATAATTGATATATTACGTTCTGATTGGAAAGTTATATTGAATTGCTTGTCTGTATAATAAGTACAGATGTTTTTAATATTCATAAATAAATTCGATGTTATTTTCAATATCCTGCATTTTATTCTTTGTATATGCAAAAGTATCTAGTCCACATGTAAACGACTGCTTATCTTCTGGACTTGACATAGTTGTAATTTTTGATTCTGTTTATTTTTATTGACTACTGGGTTTACTGCATTACCTTGCTCTCATTTAACTCATTTATATTTATCCAGCTCCTCCAACTGCCTAATGACTAACACTTTGGCTTGTTCTGGCGTTCCATTCAGCCTAATAAATATTTTACAATTTGTAGTCCATGTTGATTGTATTTTCTTCTGTCTTCTGAGGAGTCGGGCCTGTCTGGCAACGTCAGCATTTTTCTTAGTCATTTGTTCATTCAAACTCAACAACTCAGTTTTATGCTTCCTATTAGCAAAGCGAACAATTATGGCTGGTCTATCCATTTTAAGTCTCCGTGGGAGTGAATGACATGCCTCAATGTTACTCCTATCCAACTCAATCCCCTTCGAGTGAAGGAATGTCTTCACCTGTTGCTCCACCGTTGTATCGTCCTGCTCGCTCGTCTCCCCTTCATTCAGCGTCGTCACCGCCCGGGCATATGAACTTGGTTTTATCTCCAAGCCGGTGACTATGATATCATTCATTCTGGTATATTGTTCCAGATCCGCCGCACGGTTTTCCAGCAACATAATCCGCTTGTCCTTCTCGATGTTTTGTTGCCTCAAGGCTTTCACTTCCTCCACCAGGCTCATTATGGTCTTCTGCTGTTGTCTAACACCAGAAACCTCCTCCGTCAACATATCAAGCCATCGCTTAATGTCATCAACCTCCTCGGCCTGTGTGTGAAGCTTTTTAGGGGGCATAGCGTCTCGTTATCTTAACAGCACAAACCCCCGATTCGAATACGGCGCGTTCTCTCAACGGCGTTCTCTCAACCAGCAGCTGTTATGTGTAAAAATGCTTTTTCTATGTTAAGGTTTGACTGTAGTAATAATAATGCAAAAACTGAGACTTTACATCAACTTTTCAAACTAAAAATATTTAAAATATGACAAAAAGTAGTAGTTGAGAATGTCTGAATAAATATCCAAATCCATAACCTAATACAAGTAAGCAACTATGTGTAAAAACTGTAAGCCTCTCTATCTGACCGGATTATTAAAATTAATGGCAAAATGAATGTTTGGAAATGTAAACTGATATTTCCTACTGACACACTACAGCAAAAGATAGAAATAACTGACTTAAACCCATTCTTGTGAAAATACTAATGGAAAAAGATTTTTGCACAGAACTATATGGAACAAAAATATATTACATTTGTTTTACTGAGAAAAAAACAAAAAAAAACAAAAAAAAAAAGAGGAGCATCAGAAGGTTAAAACTTGAAAGTGACTGTAAGCTGGAGATACTACAGTGAACTGTCTAACAATTTAATGTTTTTTTTGTTTTGTTTTTTGTTTTTTTGTTTAAATAAATGATATTTAGATTTAATTTAGTCAGATTTTGCTTCACAGCTAAGCTTTAGTTCATTTGAATAAGGAATAACATATTGTGTTTAGGGATTTATGTTGTTTGTCGTTTCTAGAATAAATGATTAATCATCTGAATGTGACATTTTCATTCTGGTTCTAGACTTTCAGACTGCAGTATCACTGAAGAAGGTTATAAAGCTCTGGCTTCAGCTCTGAGATCAAACCCTTCACACCTGATAGAGCTGGATCTCACAGGAAATGATCCTGGACAATCAGGAGTGAAGGAGCTCAGTGATTTACTACAGGATCCAAACTGTCAACTCAAGACACTGAGGTGAGAGATGATGAAATAATGTAAAATAAATTATAAGCATGTGAATAAATTATATTATATTATTTCACTATTTCACTAAGGTACATAATTTGTTGCTTCAAGAATGTTTAAGATGATCAAACCGGAAAGATCAGATGCTGCAGCTGCTGTTGTTTTGATGATAAATGTCAACACAGTTTAGTTGTGTTAAAAGTTATAGGTTAATCAGGCATTTTGGGTCACTAGATGTGCTGGTATTCAGCACATTACATAACAGGCCACAAACATGTATTGTGTGTCAGGAGAGGACTGGTGATAATTCAGCACACACAAATATGTCTGAACCTGAACCTGCAGTTTCTCTCATAATGAGCAGAATTACTGTTGCATCAACACAGACATCAGTTAAAGGGGTCATCGGATGCTAACTTCACTTTTGAACATTAATGTGTGTTAGCAGTGCATGTACAAATCTACCCTATAATGATAAAAATCCATGCAGTGGTTTTTAATTAATCTGTAAAAATAATATCCCCGTTTTCAAATCGAGCCGTTCTCAGATGTCTGTCGTTGTGGCGTCACACCAGCAGAGGACACGCCCACAATAGTTGATTGACATGAGCGTTTTACCTCAGATCAGCTGTCACAGTCCAGTAACTTTCCTTGTTTCGATGCCAGAGCAGGGATGTAAGTTAGACAAGAATATCTCAGATTGAGTGATTGAGGTGTTGTGTTGCTGGATGTAATAATGAACATAGTGGTCGTCATTTACTCCCGACATCTGAGCTGCTGAAGATGCAGTAGATTATGTTTGTTTGTAAAGGGAATGCGCCTCCCGATCTACATATATCCGTCTATGTTCACGTGAATCATTCACGATCCAGCTTCACTTACAGCAGAAGTGAGTATAAGGTTTTTTTTTTTTTTTTTTATGAATCTTTGCGATCGCCTTTCGTTATAATGTGGTAGTTAGGAAGTTTAGCGGCTAAATGCGGCTAATGTAAACAAGACACTTTTCATTAAGACCCTAAAGAATCATATCAACTTGTGGAAAATGGGCATCCAATGACCCCTTTAAATAAATTGATTCCTGCTTTATCTTCTCTTCTGCAGGTTTTTGGGTCCTGCTGCAGATGAAGCCTGTCAGTATGTGACTGGAATTGTGGGTAAAAACCCGTTACTCCTGAGAGAGCTGAATCTGAGTGAACATGAACTAGGAGACACACGAGTGAATCAGATCGCTGCTCTACTGCAGGATAAACACTGTCAACTCAACACACTGAAGTGAGTATCTTACATCATTTCACATGACTAGTAATGTTACAGTAGTATATTTTAATTCTCCTTTGAGTCTGACCCCACGTTATAAAGATTTAAGAGCCAGGACATTTTTTAATATAGCTAATTATATTTGTCTGAAAAGAGATTTATATACATCTAGGATGGCTTGAGGTGAGTAAATCATGGGGTAATTTTCATTTTTGGGTGAACTACCCCTTTAAGTGCACAGAGGTTAGAGAACATAATGTGAACACATTAGAAATAGCCAGTATCTTATTAGTGTATTTACCATTGTTTGCTTTTAATACAGCTTCCAGCCTTCTTAGAATAGATTCATACTAACTTTTGAATAGACTAAATGTTGTCTCTCACTTCTGCTGTGACTGCTGAATGAAATCCTGTTTACTGACTACAAACTGAGGATTGAAGACCAATTTAAAAACACTGACCACCAACGTATGTGGACAGGCATCCATGCGCTCACAGACTGAAAGAAAGGGCACCTATAATGCAAAATCCACTTTTCCATGATGTTTGGACATAAATATGTGTTGACGGTGTGTGAGCACAACCACCCTACACTGATAAAAATCCACCCACTTCTTATTTTTTAATCCCCATTAAAACAAATCAGTCTCATTAGTCCTGCCGTTTTGATTCTCTGAGCAGTGTGATGTCACATTGTTTAGGCTCCGCCCACGGCCGATGACTGACAGTCCTGCATTACTGTAGTTTCTGCTCTCAGTGAGTTGTTTGGTTGTATTATAGATATGTATAGGTAGATGCCACATTCAATCACTCCAGATATGTTGTCATTACGTCTGCCATCTTGGAATGTTCTGTCATCACTCACAATAATAATCAATAAGTTTCAAGATGCAATAACATTGTGCAGCATCTGGTTGTAAAAACCAATAATATTTAAATTCCTGAGGAAATTGGATAAACTTTCAGAGATAAGAACATGTTGGTTTGTGGTTTTAATATGTATTAACTCAATATTACAGATTTTTAAACTAAAGTATCTTTTAAATGCCTTGTTAGCTAACAGTTTCATCTTGTTTTATTGTGTTTAGCAAAAGCATCTTCTGAAGTCTACTATAGATATAAATATTCATACATGCATATAACTGCAGTTGCACCGGCTCTCAGGTGTTTACAGACATTCCTATATGGCGGACGGCTTACGTATAGCAGCCCTTGTGATCTTTAGGCAAGGCAAGTTTATTTATATAGCACATTTCATACGCAAAGGTAATTCAAAGTGCTTTACATAAAAGGAAGTAGAATAATCATAAAAACAATAATCACAACAATAAAACAAAAAAATTAAACACTTTTAAAATGATTTAAAAATTGATTTAAAATCAATAAATTAAATTAATTAATTAATAATTAATTTTAATTAATTAACTTAAATTAAAATAATTTAAAATACATTTAAGACAGTTAAAAATAGAAAATGATTATACATAATGCAATCAGTTCGGACGAAGCACAGTGCTCATTCAGTAAATGCACAGCTAAACAGTTTTGAGTCTAGATTTAAATCTAGTTAATGTTTTAGCACATTTGATCTCTTCTGGAAGCTGATTCCAACTGCGGGCAGCATAACAGCTAAAAGCAGATTCCCCTTGTTTTGTGTGAACCCTTGGTATTTCTAACTGACTCGATCCTAATGATCTGAGTGGTCTGTTAGGTTTATATTCAGTGAGCATATCTGCAATGTATTTAGGTCCTAGGCTATTGAGTGATTTATAAATGAGTAAAAGTACTTTAAAATCAATTCTAAATATAACTGGAAGCCAGTGTAGGGACCTGAGGACTGGTGTGATATGCTCAGATTTTCAGTTTTCTTTAATGAAAATAATTATAATTTTCCCTCACAAAAGCATTTTTTCTCTCGTCTGATGATGTGAGGGTGGTAAATCCTATCAATCGTATGAGATCACAGCAATAGCAAACAATTATCCATCCAAAATGAATTCCCGACCTGCATTTTTTCTTGTTCAGAAAGTTGTTTCACTCAGACATGCATCACAATAAGAAAAAAATCACAAAATGTTCTATTTGTTGTCTGTAAACTACAAATTTAAATTGTTTTGAAGTAAATTTTGATTTATGAACAGAATTTTCTTGATTTGTTACATTTAAACTCCATTTTTACGTTTAATGTTATTTTAAAGCGGTTCTATAGTTGATCCTGTATCTTAATTACAAATTAGAAATCACAAACTTTTTTTTTTTTTTTTTTGGTCTGACTAAAGATTCTCCAGGGTTAAAATGTAACTAGTATCCTCAAATCCTGTTTTGTTTTACTTTGTTGATGTGTGATTATTTATTTACTTATATTGTTTTCAGGTTTTAGCAACATTTTATTTATTGCACTGTATGGTGTTTACTCATGATTCATTTAACTCACACATGAACAACATGTCTGATTCATTGTCTTTTCTCTTTCTGTCTTCAGTCTGTGTGATTGTAGTATTACAGAGGAACAGTGTCTCATCCTGACTTCAGCTCTGAAATCAAACCCATCGCACCTGAGAGAACTGAACCTGACAGGGAATGAACTAGGAGACTCTGGAGTGAAAAGCCTCAGTGATCTACTGATGAACACACAATTCAAGCTGGAGAAACTAGAGTTAGTATCATTATACTGTACAGCAGTGACAGTGAGATTAAAGTTCACTGTTTACTTTCATAAAGTCACCATGAAATTAAAGTTGACAGTTATTATTTTTATGGAATATTGCATTGATTAATTATTTATCCGTGCACATAATGTATTTATAATTTATGTGCCCTTATGATCTTTTGTCTAAATAATTTTCTCCCTCACAACAACATCTCTTCTCTCCTCTGATGATGGAGAAGGAAAATCTGTCAATCACTGGAGATCAAAATAATAACAAATGACAGCAATGCAATTCATAAATGGACCAAATTAAATCCAGCCATACATATATATATATTTTTTTTGCATTCACTCAGAGATACTGTACAAAAAAAAGACAGTTGCAAAAAAGTGTTTATTGATGATAAATTACTCTTAAAATGTCTTTAGGTAAATTGTAATTCAGAAACACAATTTTCTTGATTTCTCACATTTAAACTCAATTTTCACATTTTTAATGTCATTTTTAAGTAGTTCTATAGTTGATTCTAGATCTTAATCTACTTTGTTAATCTTTTTCTCTTCTGTTCTTGTTTATGGTCATATAATGTTTTTGGCAATGTTTTAATTATTGCACTGTATGGTGTTAACACATGATGAATTTACTGACATGAACTTGACACTTGTCTGATTCATTGTCTTTTCTCTTTCTGTCTTCAGTCTGTATAGATGCAGTATTACAGAGGAACAGTGTCTCATCCTGACTTCAGCTCTGAAATCAAACCCATCACACCTGAGAGAACTGAACCTGAGCTGGAATAAACTAGGAGACTCTGGAGTGAAAATCCTCAGTGATCTACTGATGAACACACAATTCAAGCTGGAGAAACTAGAGTTAGTATCATTATACTGTACAGCAGTGACATTGAGATTAAAGTTCACTGTTTACTTTCATAAAGTCTCTGTGAAATTAAAGTTGACGGTTATTATTTTTATGGAATATTGACTTGATTTATCCGTGCACATAATGTATTTCTAATTTATGTGCCCTTATGATCTTTTATCTAAATAAGTTTCTCCCTCACAACAACATCTCTTCTCTCCTCTGATGATGGAGCTGAAAAATCTGTCAATCACCAGAGATCACAGTAATAACGAATGACAGCAATGCAATTAATGAATGGACCAAATTAAATCCAGCCATACATGTTTTTTTTTTTTTTTTTTTTGCATTCACTCAGAGATACTGTACAAAAAAATAGCAAAAAAGTGTTTATTGATAATAAATTACTCTTAAAATGTCTTTAGGTAAATTGTAATTCAGAAACAGAATTGTCTTGATTTCTCACATTTAAACAAAATTTTCACATTTTTAATGTTATTTTTAAGTAGTTCTATAGTTGATCCTAGATCTTAATCTACTTTGTTAATCTTTTTTTTTTTCCTTCTGTTCTTGTTTATGGTCATATAATGTTTTTGGCAATGTTTTAATTATTGCACTGTATGGTGTTAACACATGATGAATTTACTCACATGAACTTGACACTTGTCTGATTCATTGTCTTTTCTCTTTCTGTCTTCAGTCTTCAGTCTTCTTTCTTCAGTCTTCTGCCTTCAGTTTTCTCTGGATACAGTATTACAGAGAAACAGTGTCTCATCCTCACTTCAGCTCTGAAATCAAACCCATCACACCTGAGAGAACTGAACCTGAGCCAGAATAAACTAGGAGACTCTGGAGTGAAAAACCTCAGTGATCTACTGATGAACACACAATTCAAGCTGGAGAAACTAGAGTTAGTATCATTATACTGTACAGCAGTGACAGTGAGATTAAAGTTTACTGTTTACTTTCATAAAGTCACCATGAAATTAAAGTTGACAGTTATTATTTTTATGGAATATTGACTTGATTTATCCGTGCACATAATGTATTTCTAATTTATGTGCCCTTATGATGTTTTATCTAAATAATTTTCTCCCTCACAACAACATCTCTTCTCTCCTCTGATGATGGAGCAGAAAAATCTGTCAATCACTGGAGATCAAAATAATAACAAATGACAGCAATGCAATTAATGAATGGACCAAATTAAATCCAGCCATACATGTCTTTTTTTTTTTTTTTTTTTTTGCGTTCACTCGGAGATACTGCAAAATAAAGAAAGACAATTGCAAAAGTTTTGATGATTTTTTTATTGATGATAAATTACTCTTAAAATGTCTTTAGGTAAATTGTAATTCAGAAACAAAATTGTCTTGATTTCTCACATTTAAACTCAATTTTCACATTTTTAATGTTATTTTTAAGTAGTTCTATAGTTGATCCTAGATCTTAATCCACTTTGTTAATCTTTTTTTCTTCTGTTCTTGTTTATGGTCATATAATGTTTTTGGCAATGTTTTAATTATTGCACTGTATGGTGTTAACACATGATGAATTTACTCACATGAACTTGACACTTGTCTGATTCATTGTCTTTTCTCTTTCTGTCTTCAGTCTGTGTTTATGCAGTATTACAGAGGAACAGTGTCTCATCCTGACTTCAGCTCTGAAATCAAACCCATCACACCTGAGAGAACTGAACCTGAGCTGGAATAAACTAGGAGACTCTGGAGTGAAAAACCTCAGTGATCTACTGATGAACACACAATTCAAGCTGGAGAAACTAGAGTTAGTATCATTATACTGTACAGCAGTGACAGTGAGATTAAAGTTCACTGTTTACTTTCATAAAGTCTCTGTGAAATTAAAGTTGACAGTTATTATTTTTATGGAATATTGACTTGATTTATCCGTGCACATAATGTATTTCTAATTTATGTGCCCTTATGATCTTTTATCTAAATAACTTTCTCCCTCACAACAACATCTCTTCTCTCCTCTGATGATGGAGCTGAAAAATCTGTCAATCACTGGAGATCAAAATAATAACAAATGACAGCAATGCAATTAATGAATGGACCAAATTAAATCCAGCCATACATGTTATTTTTTGTTTTTTTGCGTTCACTCAGAGATACTGCAAAATAAAGAAAGACAATTGCAAAATTTTTGATGTTTTTTTATTGATGATAAATTACTCTTAAAATGTCTTTAGGTAAATTGTAATTCAGAAACACAATTTTCTTGATTTCTCACATTTAAACTCAATTTTCACATTTTTAATGTTATTTTTAAGTAGTTCTATAGTTGATCCTAGATCTTAATCCACTTTGTTAATCTTTTTTTCTTCTGTTCTTGTTTATGGTGATATAATGTTTTTGGCAATGTTTTAATTATTGCACTGTATGGTGTTAACACATGATGAATTTACTGACATGAACTTGACACTTGTCTGATTCATTGTCTTTTCTCTTTCTGTTTTCAGTCTGTGTTTATGCAGTATTACAGAGGAACAGTGTCTCATCCTGACTTCAGCTCTGAAATCAAACCCATCACACCTGAGAGAACTGAACCTGAGCCAGAATGAACTAGGAGACTCTGGAGTGAAAAACCTCAGTGATCTACTGATGAACACACAATTCAAGCTGGAGAAACTAGAGTTAGTATCATTATACTGTACAGCAGTGACATTGAGATTAAAGTTCACTGTTTACTTTCATAAAGTCACCATGAAATTAAAGTTGACAGTTATTATTTTCATGGAATATTGACTTGATTAAATTATTTATCCGTGCACATAATGTATTTCTAATTTATGTGCCCTTATGATCTTTTATCTAAATAAGTTTCTCCCTCACAACAACATCTCTTCTCTCCTCTGATGATGGAGAAGGAAAATCTGTCAATCACCAGAGATCACAGTAATAACGAATGACAGCAATGCAATTAATGAATGGACCAAATTAAATCCAGCCATACATATATATATATATTTTTTTGCATTCACTCAGAGATACTGTACAAAAAAAAGACAGTTGCAAAAAAAGTGTTTATTGATAATAAATTACTCTTAAAATGTCTTTAGGTAAATTGTAATTCAGAAACACAATTGTCTTGATTTCTCACATTTAAACTCAATTTTCACATTTTTAATGTTATTTTTAAGTAGTTCTATAGTTGATCCTAGATCTTAATCTACTTTGTTAATCTTTTTTTCCTTCTGTTCTTGTTTATGGTCATATAATGTTTTTGGCAATGTTTTAATTATTACACTGTATGGTGTTAACACATGATGAATTTACTCACATGAACCTGACACTTGTCTGATTCATTGTCTTTTCTCTTTCTGTCTTCAGTCTGTGTGATTGCAGTATTACAGAGAAACAGTGTCTCATCCTGACTTCAGCTCTGAAATCAAACCCATCACACCTGAGAGAACTGAACCTGAGCTGGAATCAAATAAAAAACACAGGAGTGAATCACTTATGTGACGTACTGAAGGATTCACACTGTAAACTGGAGAGATTGAGGTCAGTAACATTCACATACAAGAATCAAAATGATGAAAATCACTTCAACAGTTTAAACCAAAACACTTCATACTCAAAATCTCATGATGAGTCTGAGTTCACATTATATTTGTGAAAAATTCTTCTCCTTAATGATTTGTTTGTAAGATGATCTTCCTCTGTTTGTCTCTTTCTAGTCTTTATCACTGTGGAATTACAGATGTTTCTTCTTTAACTCAGTCTTTGACAAACACAAAAGCACTGCAGTTTCTAAAAGAGCTTGATCTGAGTAAGAATATGATTGGAGTCTCAAAGCAGCAGCTCATTGATGTGCTACGAGACTCAAACTGTAAACTGAGGTGAGTAAACTTCACTTTCTGATATTAAAGAGATTCATTTACCTCTAATATGTGAACAAATATATACTTTCAAATATTTGTGAAGAGTTTATCAAATTATCATCAAGCTTTATTTCAAAGGGTTTGTGTCAGAATGAAATGTAAAGTTGATAAAAATGTTGAACACAAAGGAGGAAAGAGAACAAAAGCACACTGTCAGAGCTTTATACAACAACACCTGCTTTATTAATGACATCAGTAATAGTGAATCATTACAGTTTGAAATAGATTTGGTCAGATTGTAGGAAAACGCTGGTAAAATCAGTGCAGATTCCAGCTTCAGCTCACAGCCATCCAGCATCACATGATCAATGTCTCTGTCTCTTGTGTTTTTAACTTTAACAATCAATACATCACATTACTCATGTAAGGTTTAATCAGGGTGTGAATTCCCTCCACCTCTAGTCTAAATATCTCTACCTCTGCTGAATAATTTTTATCCCCGGACAAAATTTACACCCCGCAAAGTCTGCAAAAAAATTAATTGACAAAATAAGTAAACATGCAAAGTGTCAGTCCCATGTGAAATGCATAGAAGTTTTGCTGAGTAAACAAGAGATGGCAATTGAAAAAGCGTTGCAGCGCTGTGGAGAAAACATAATGAGAAGAGTTTAAAAGCATCTGAGAATTGCATGTGAACAGTTTATATGATCTGACAAAACAACCTCTCATTTAAAATCCAGCCACGGCTGATAGAACTGCAACAACTCAACGGTGTAAACCTGGGAAACATGCTTCATTCTGACAAGGCTTGTCCTAATATGCTCATGTTTACTGGAGAAACAATGACAGCTCAGTTAGTGCTGCCTGTCCTCGTCCTTTACGTCTGTGACAGCTCTTTGGGAAACCTATCCAGCGTTGGTCAAACTCTTCTAAAGTGAAGACCAAGCATGATCTGCCATGGAGAGGGCCTGGTGTAGAGGCATTGAAGTCAAAATGACACAGTGGCTTTTTTGGTGAGGATGTTGTTGATAAAAGATGCTCCGGAGACCCTGCAGGCCTTATCCCTGTTTCTTCAGATAAGAGATGTCACAGGGGTCAGTGCTGATTTTGAGGTGGGCATTGCACTGAGAACACTGCGGTCCATGAGACAAGCCGATGGTGTGAACGCAAAATGCATGAATGACGAATTTTGAGCGTTTCCACATGTTCAAGGGTGTAAAAGTGTCTCAACCAAGTGACACAGACCATCTAAAGGCAGAAGTATTAAGTGAACGATTTTTGGTTTCTCTGACCTGAGCGCAGGCTGGATGACGACAGAATTATTTCTGCTGCAGCTGCTCTAACTCGGTCAAATTGTCCATCCGATAAAGACTAGCACATCCTATTTAGTGATGACAGCTTTTCACGATACACAAGACTCTTGCTGTTGAGGCCACATCAAGTCCCAAAAGCCTCAAGGAATTCCACCAATTTAGCCCTTTAACTGATGTCTCTACCGTACGGTTGAGATAACTTTGATAGGGAATAAATCTATCAAAAGGAAGAGATGAGAGAGCAATCTTTGCACAGCTATATTGCCCCATCTCCGTGTCTGCTTTTTCCATGGAGGGATGGGAATTTTCAATCTCACTTTTCAAGTGAGAGCATCAGTTTACAAACTTCAGTCAGTCACACAGAAGTGAGATTGGTGCTGGTCAGTCATCAGATAATAGGGTCAAACAAGCAATCAAGGAAGTAGGGATGAAACCATAAAGTTGTTGTGAACAGGGTAGAGGGTAAAGAACAGAAATATAGCAAAATATATGAGAAATGCAGTTAAAGACATGGTATAGCATATATATATTGCTTTACAGCTATATATTATACAGACACTTAATTTCTTTTTTTTTTTTTACTTTGTGGACCCTGCAGGTTATGAGATGTATCCAAGATACTAATAAAGTTAAAGAAATAATTATTATTGCAAAATAACTCATGAAATAGTTCTTTGAAGTTAAATCGAGAGTTACCATGGACTGACATCTCAACCGTACAATAGAGTTTTATAAAAAACATAAATTCAAAAAAAAAAAGTGCATGAGGCTATTTATTAGTTGTCTACTAATAAGAATTTATTGTTAAATAATTTTTCCATTAGCTCCTTTTAGGGGTGAAAGTTAAATGTCATGGTGTCATCAGAGAGAATCTGCAGAAAGTGTTCACTACTGTCTCCACACTAACAATGTGGAGACAATAACAAAGTTAATTTCACTTTATTTGAGTAATTAAAAAGGATTTGTTCATGAATGAAAGTGTTTCAAAACATCCCCCCTCTGGTTTTTCCACAAATCGCACCCTGGGTATAATGTACATCCAGCTCTCCAGGACATCCAGTTGTTATCACAGAATAAACCGACAGGTTGATCAGGACTTGTATCATCCTGAAGGGGTTTATTCTGTGATAACAACCGGCTGGATGTGCATCATCCCACTTATTATGATTAATGATTAGAGACTAATTATTGATTTGATTTGAAACATTGTTTATCTTTTTAAACACAAAGCTTTCACAAAGAAAATCAGTTCCTAACAAACTACTCCCCCATACACTTAAATAGGGCACTTTTTGAGCATCTCACCAGAAGATGAATCATCCATCCATTCATTTTACAAAATGTTCGACCACAGAGTACAGCGCAATACAATGCACATATACATTAATTGTAAATTGATTATTAATTTTTTTTTTTTTTTTTTTATGTAATTTCAGTTCTTTACTGAGACCAATACAAACATGTTTAAACTAGAGGACAAACAGCTTTAACTAGTGGAACATTTCACTGAAAGGTTTTTGTTTTAAGGCAAAATCACATTTGTATTTGTTCCATGTCATTTATTATATTTGGTGTAAACTCATTAGTATGTGTTTCACTTTATTTTCACTCAATAGAGACACGATTTGGAATTCATGTGCTAAATGTATTATATTTAAAACACAAATACTGTTTCTTAAATATGTATTCAAATCAGGTAGAGTCAGTAATTAATCTGATTACTGGATTTTAATGTAACTTTTTACTCAAAAAAAAAAAAAAAAGTGATTGAAATATAGTAACTAATTTGTAGTTTGTTCCACTGAACTCTGATTATCTTCTCTTCTGTTCCACCTTATAGTTTAGATACAGATCAATCACCAGAGGTCCCTGGTAGTTCAACTGTAAGAAATATCTGGAGTTTAATCACCAAAAGATGGTAAATGCTGTATATCATAATTTGAAGTGGTCTTGAGAGGAGCAGTAAACATCAGGTGAGGATCCACAGAAGAGCTTCACTACTGTGTCTATGAGGAGAAAGAAATGTGTGATAAATGTGTGAATGTGATCCATACAGGTGAAGAGACTCAGACTTTACAATCAAATAATGCAGCATGTGTGTTAGAAACATGTGATATTGAATGATTAATGTTGCTTTAGTATTCAAGTGATCATTTTGTTTAATTTAAAGCTGGAACAGAGGAGGAAGAAGCTCAGATGAGTCTGTCTGGCTCTTCAGTTTAATAATATTTGTATTAAAATCATCCATAATGATTCAAATGTTTCTAATCATAAATGCAGCACTTAAATGTATGAAAAGAAATGATAAAACAAGTCTATAATGTGAAATTTCCATGTTACTTAAAACACTAGTTATAGTATATAGTATATTTTATATACATTATTGTATTTTATGTTATATTAGGTTAGTTATGTGTGTCTGTTGTTAATGAACAGATATCCAGTATATTGTGTTTGTTCTGTGGATGGAGTCTCTCCTTCATCAGTTCAGACCAACTAAACATTTTCACCAGTTAACAGTATTTGTGTCTTTCAGTCTCCTCTAGATAGTCAAATACATTTGTCTTCACCACATTTATATTTGAATGTAAATAAAATGCTACATATACAGTTAAAAACAACTACTTTGTTTGAAAAGTTCACTTGCCTGTTTTAAGTATTAAAATATTTTGAGAAAAGTCTCAGTGTCTTTGATTAGTTTCCAACTTTCTTCAAAAATATTTCATGTTCTACAGACAAGAGAAAGAAAACAAGGAACATACAGGTTCTTATTTAACACTTATATCTTATAAAACTATCAAACAACAGATAGTTTGACTTTAAATACTTTTAATTAGATTAATTACTTACAAATACCAGAAACTGTAAATGAAATCACTGCAGAAGTGTTAAAGTGTTTGTGAACAGGAAGAACAAAGCAGTGAGGATCTCAAACTAAAGTCTTCTGTATCAGCAGTGATGTTGATGTTGATGTTGATGTTGATGTTGAAGGTTTTGGGGTTTCAGCACCTGATCTTTGGATTCATCAGTAAAAATACAGAAACAATCACCAAATGTACAATAAAAACTTTCAGAAAGTGTTTCAGAAATGATCCTGTCAATCAGAGAAATCTGCTGTAGATTTGTCAGTGAATTCACTTCTTGTTGAAATACTACACTGATTTTAAATAGAGTAAGATTTACTGCTGTATGATCAGCTCTGCTTATATTTCTAACAGTAATTCATAAATGAAAACACTTTAAAAC